>JAEAOA010001191.1:0-145000 GCA_016746295.1 Potamilus streckersoni
CAACTCAGAGTTAATAACGTTTACTGTTTTCCTCATTGTAAGTCCTTTAGCTTATGGTTTTGCTAGATTTAGCTGCATACAGTTTTCATTCCCTATACTTTTCAATCCTAAATAATCACAAATGACATTTTGTTGTTTAGGATACAAAAGCATACTTTCAGTTTAAGTGCTAGTAATAAAAATGGAGATGTTTGCAACTTACTTTCCGTGTATGCATACGTAACTGATAATCAGATTTCACTCTAAGACTTAGCCCTATAGGTATTTATTTTATACATTATTTTAATCATACATGCAACTAATATAGATATAATTTTGCACAGCTGGGGCGTTGTCTCGCGATTTCACATTTGGAAAAATGAAATGGCGACTATATGTCCGAATGAAAGAAAGCCCAGGACACTAATAATGTTTTCATTTCTGTGAGTCGTTTGTTCTCGATATTTGATTTTCTTGTCTGAGTTCTTGATCGAAAGTGATGTAAAAGTGATATCCTTTATTTTGTATGGGATTATTTTCAGGTCGTGATTATTATGTAATTTGACGTTCTTATCGCCCGTTTCAAGACACCAAAACTTATTCGATGACGTCAGGAAGAGCTTGAATTTGCACAATACCTCTTCTGACAGTGGTCTGAACGAGTGGATGTTTCGTATCTATCAATATTTATAAAGAAATCGCAAGTGAAACCAAGAAAAGGTTAACAACATGATTCTTTTGTGATATCCAACTGCAAACTGTATAGAACCAGATGCGGCAACCAATATGGGTCTATACAGTTTTGCTAGGAATAAACAACATAGATCCTGATCTGCGGAGCTTTATGGGACGGTAGAAAAGGGTCTATGTTGTTTGTAGTTGGACCTGACTTTTACACAAGTATATATGATACTTTAAAAGCGCTCGATTATTTTTGTTCAAGGAGTGATATTGCAAAAAGTGGGGTTCAGAACGGATGATTTGAAGTTGCGTGCATAACCGTAAGTACCTACATTAAATACAAGCAGGTAAGGAAATGCCAGACAATTTTGATCTAAACTTAATAACGCTTGTTGAAGCTGATATGTAGCTTCTTATGGCTTTGAGGTTCCTTTGAGATTGAAAATGGAACCTCATTATATATATATATATATATATATATATATATATATATATATATATATATATATATATATATATATATATATATATATATCCTTGGTAAGATTATGTAACTACGCTACGTTGTTGAAATATACTTTAAAAGTTTATGTAATTACGTTACGTTGCCGAACTATACTTTCGAAATTTATGTAATTACGGTTATGCTGTTGAAATATACTTTCGAAATTTATGTAGTTACGGTTTTGCTGTTGAAATATACTTTCGAAATTTAAAATAATTAAGCATATTTAAACGTTTGACAGTTTGAGAAACATACTGATGGTAGACTTGTGGCTTACCCTATCACATCGACGGTTCCATTACTCTCTCATATTATGTCTCCTCGAGTTTTATCTCATTCTAATCCGACAATTTTCCTTGCTCTTTCTCTCGCTATTGTGGTTAGAAGAAAAGCAAGCTTGACAAATACCAAAATTGAAACAACCAAATTTTGAGGAAATCTGATTTTAACTGGTAACTATACGCATTCGGCTGAATGAATGGCAATATCAGAGGACGTAAAGAGACTAATCAAAAAGTCATTTCCCCACCATATGTCAAATTTAGTTAACGGAGCGTAGAACCTTATCTGAAACAGTATCCCGTCGATTTGGCCTTTTAAAATTAGTCCGTAGAATAATTATCAAGCCTCCACCAGTTACGTGTTCATTAGTCTCGTTGGAGAGTTCTTTAATAAAAGGCATAATACTTTCCGTCAGTTTGGGGAAACCGGATCGGGATGAAGTAATTCACGACACATGCCACACACGGCAAAACCGAACGAAATCGCCATTCTCTGCGTAACCCGGTGTGCTAACGAGACTTGTCGAGATATACAGTAAATCATCGTATACGTTGGAATGATGTAAACGGCCAGTTTCTAAAAACTCTTTTCAGATGAGGAGCGAAATAGGAATAAATAATATCATATTTATTTATTGGTATAAATTGATGTGAACTGGAATCGGGCAATGAGAACTGTAATAATGCTATATTTTAATTATTGATGTGAACTGGAATCTGGCAAAAAGAACTTTAATAATATATTATTTAGTCATTGATGTAAACTTGAATTCGGCAATAAAAACTTTAATAATAATTTATTTATTCATATGAATTTAAACTGCGAAATAAGAACTTTAATAACATTCACATTTTATTTAAAGATGTGAACTTTAATCGGACATTACAAATGTAATATCTTATTTAGTTATTTCTGTGAATTTACTTTTTATTCTTGGCATCCCAGCTTAAGCGTTTTTTGCCTTTGCTACAAGCATCCAATATAAAAGTCCAACAAATGAAAATCCATCTTTGGGTGAAAAAACAAACATCTTTCTCCCATCACATACCAATGAACAACTATGAATAACAAAATCAATGGTTTGGCTTTGTTTCTTTTGCACAAACACCAAAATTTGAAGGCAACGAAAAGTGTAGAAAAGAGAACTCTGTTTGATCGGATGTAGCACAGGTTGGATAGTATAAACTATTTTACACCTTTCATTATTATCTTACTCTCTTTGAAGTGTTCCAGGGAAAAGTGCATAAAATACTGATACAGAATGGTTTGGTTGCCAGGAACTGGAAGATGCCTTCATATATCATATATACACAAATTATGTATTTAATACCTTCTCTCCCAAGAGCTAACTTATAATTCCTCTATGGAGGACGTCTCGTTTGCATGTTTGTCACGACGGAAGGATCAAACACCTGTATGTATCTATGACGCGCTATTTGTTGAATGTCTGATGATTTTCCACAACAGAAGTAACTTCATATTTCAATTTTCCATTTTTTTTTGTTGTAAAAAAGGCATGAGATAGAATTTATGAGATACCCTAATCGAAAAGTACAAGATGGGCCATCTCGAGATACTTCTTTGCAAGATCCGATGAAGTCGCATTATATGTATGACTCTACTGAATAATAGTCGCATTATGTGTATGACTCTACTGAATAATAGTCGCATTATGTGTATGACTCTACTGAATAATATTTAGGAAATTTGATCAGCTTATAATGAATGTCCCGGTTAATAGGTGAATAGGTAAACTATATGGTCGATAACTCCAGCTAGTAATGGTTAGTGTCAAGTCAATATGTGAATATAAGGTCGAGACTCGGCGAGTAACGGCTAGTGTCAAATCAGTAGGTAAACTGTAATGTCGATAAATCCTGCCAGTAACGGTTGGTGTTAAGTCAATGGCTAAACTATAAGATCGATAACTCCTCCAAGTAACGTCTATTGTCCAGTCAATGGGCAAACAATAAGGTCGATAACTCCTGCGAGTAATATGGAGATTACTTGCACACCCTTAGATGATATGTTGCTTTCAAGATGATTCATTTTTAAATCGCTCTTCTGATCACTACATAATATTATAAATATTTTGCAAATCAATAAATATCACTGTGCCTTATATACAGTGTTCAACACATGCAAATTTGTGTATAGGAATACATTTCACAGTTTTGTCAGACTTGAATGATTTACTTGTCGAAATATGGAGAGTCAGTGTTAGAAAGATATTTCTTAAAGCGAGCAATTTAGTCAGTTTTTAGGAGCAGACGTAATGATATACAATATTCCGTAGACTTGAATGTAGCATGAATAAGTTTTGTAAAATGGACCCTCTCGAATCTCTTAACATAAAGACTTATGAGAATATTCTAACGTTTAAGTGTTTGATATTTCTAGATAGGATTAATTCTATGAATTAGGATGATTGGTACATATTGCTATAACATGTCCGTTTGAGGCTCGGATAATTGTATTGATAAGTCATACGAATGTGAAGTAGCAACAAAAACCCAAAAACAAACAAACAAACAAACAAACAAACAAAAACCAATAGGCACGAAGGAAATTTGAGTTACGTGAATTTGTGTCCATCCCTTGATTAAAGGAAAATAATGCGTGGTAGTTCGTTTAAGAACCCTTCGGTTGACCATGGAAAGAGGGGAAACGTCGATCTCTAGCTAGACTCAGCAAGTGTTCAATATTGTCTGTTCAGCTGTATGGCTTGCTATAATATGTATGTATGTATGTATGTATGTATGTATGTATGTATGTATGTATGTATGTATGTATGTATGTATGTATGTATGTATGTATGTATGTATGTATGTATGTATGTATGTATGTATGTATGCATGCATGCATGCATGCATGCATGCATGTATGTATGTATGTATGTATGTATGTATGTATGTATGTATGTATGTATGTATGTATGTATGTATGTATGTAAATCCATACAAAATGTAAGAATATAAAACTACAACAATAACTATGTGTATAACAGCTTATCTCTCTTTCTCTCTGTCTCTATGTCTCTGTCTCTGTCTCTGTCTCTCTCTCTCAAAAATGTGTGACACTTTTATAACAGCTGTAGTTTAATCTGGTATTTTTTGATAACTGCTGTAGATTGCTCATATTTATATTAACTTAGATGTTGTTAAAGTGAGTTCAGAGCCCCCGATCATGTCACTGTAATATGTCTTGGGCAAAAGAGAAACCCCGCAAACATGCAAAACGCAAGTTAGAATGGAAATGTATTAACCTTCATAAACTTAAATAGCCATTTGAGGTTGCACGAAAATCTATACGTTTTTTCCAAGCCTCTTGTTTTGTTTTAAATGTCAAAATAAGTCCTCGAATTCTGTCTTGTTTACAATGAATGTTACTCGCCACTTCATGCGAGTGTAAGCGAGTTGAGACTCACTTTGAAATAAAAAGGCGCCTGCGGAAGATACACACCCACATTTCATGTAATTAAAGATATTTTATGTGATATATATATATATATATATATATATATATATATATATATATATATATATATATATATATATATATATATATATATATATATAACACAAATTTTTGTTATAACTCTATAAACAAACATCTTTATTTAGATTCTCTAGCTTGGCATATTCCTTTAGATTTTCACATGTCAAACAGTTATAAAAATATATTGATGTTCACAATTTAATCAGCATAGACTTACCAGTCATCACCATCTTCTTATCAGTATATATCAACTGCATTCCTTACCTACCTAGCTGGTGATCTTTATGTTTATGCCTTTGTTGGTGATTCCCCCTCCTCTTTTACTTCCGTTTCTTTTCTTCTTCTTCCATAATGCTACATGTCTGTGGCATGAAGCCCTGTGCAAGACGTCACTATAAACTACCGCACTGCAGACATCTTAGCGATATGACTTAAAAATCGCTAAAGCTACGTTAAAAATCCAAATCACATATACTCTTCTTCTTCTACTCCATCATCATCATCATCATCATCATCATCATCATCATCATCATCATCATCATCATCATCATCATCATCATCATCATCATCATCATCATCACCTTCTTCTTCTTCTTCTTCTTCTTCTTCTTCTTCTTCTTTTTCTTCTTCTATTTCTTCTTCTTCTTCTTCTTCTTCTTCTTCTTCTTCTTCTTCTTCTTCTTCTTCTTCTTCTTCTTCTTCTTCTTCTTCTTCTTCTTCTTCTTCTTCTATTACTGCTATTTACATAAGCACACCACCAACAAGAACAAGACTACGAGTTCTTGACCATGGCTCTGGGGACATTATTACAAAGAGATGGAAACTTGCTCAAAAAGTAGAACAGTCCTAATTCAATTTGAAAAGAAATCATGTGAAATAACAAATTAAACGGAGGGATGAGACATAAATTCGATTCTCTCAATATGCCTACGAGACACATTATCTAAACTGGTCAGCTTGAAAATGTCTTCAGACACCATGTAATATTGTGTTTGTGTGATTTGGATTTTTAACGTAGCTTTAAACAATTTTTCAGTCATATCGCTACGACGTCTACATTGTGGCAATTTCTTGTGATGTCTAATACTAGGGCATCATGTCGCAGACATGTAGCATGATGTCCCACCTAAGTCATGTTATCCTGACACCAGGCCGACCACTCATTACGCTAGCCTCTTAATCTGAACGCCTAGTGATGCATCTGTTTGCACCATTTTTATTTGTCTTTGGTAAGACTCGGCCGGGATTCAAATCTACGACCTCTTGCATTCGAGATTTTCGCTCTAACCACTAGGTCACGGTAGCAGTCTCCGCATGTAATATTAAAAATGTATAAGTTTAAACACACTCGGAACTCTGTGCCATTGCCTTAAAAAAAACAACATATTCTGCTTGACAAAGTCTTAGCTATCCTTATTTTGTATTCAATAAATAAGATAATTTCGATTGACGGATGACATACACTAAAACGATGTGAAATTGTCAGCGAAATTGTGTTAATCTTTTGCTACATTTGAAACCAGCTGATATAACAAAGAAGACCAATTTGTTCTGGCTTGAAATCAATTTTGAAAACTATCCATGGACCTTAGGAATATATATATATATAAATATATTTATCGTAGATCAAACAAATTATTTCTCCAATAGTCAGTATTAAAGAGTAGTGTATTGTCAGTTATAAAAGATATAGCCTTTCGCTCGTACACATGCCAACTGGAATGTCTATCCGACATGTGACAAAAGTCCATGGTTGCTTAATCCACATTTATATGGAGTATAAGCTGTCAACAGGTTTACACTTTCTTTCGTTTCGTTTAGGAAACTGTATAATAAAATCATATCCAAGACTAAATTGTGGTATCTTTTCTAGAATCGAAGAATGTGACAATATCTCAAAGTTTCTAAATATGGATCCTTGTTGTATATATTCGACTATAAAGTTGGGCTTAAGTGCTAACTGCATAGACCCAGATCTGTCGTCGCACAATGCTAGAGCAGATTTGGGTCTTTGCTGTTTGCTACGAATAATAGATGAAACAAATGGCATAAATCCTAATATTCTGGCGCATGATTTGAAGAAAGTTCAGCGTCTATGTTGTTTGCAGTTGGACCCACAAACATCTATACAAATAGAAGATATGTATGAAGTTGCCAGCGGTGATATCAGGTGTGATTTCAGCACTAGACGGGAAACTATTTGCTTCTGATTTGATCCATTAAACTGATAACATGTCTGTCAAGCCCAAAGAAGACCAATACCTAAAATTTCATGTATTAGTTGTACATTTGGAATGACTGTTCTAGCGTATGTTTTTTTATATCTAGACTCGCACATACTTGTGGTAGAATCCACACTGTTTCTTTTGATAAAAGTAGCCATTGCTGCGCTCACGTTGCACCTGTGGGCCATCTGATTGGTACCCGGTATTTCAGTGTGCAGGAGTCCGTAATTAAGCTGCAACTGGTTCTTGATAGTCTTCCAAAAAGTAGGAATTACACCACCTCTACGTTTTGTTCTTAGCCATCTGTCCAGTCTTTGCATTGCATGGTCGAATTGAGACTTCACAAATAAATATTTTCAGCGATTGTGTAACATCAAAAACAATAGAAGCAGTATTTCCCTTTACGCACAGTTATGCGTCAGGGACGCACACTGGAGAAAATTGACGCACAGAAACTTTTGCTGTGCGTTTTTTTTTTGACGCAAAGGATTTGCAAAATATAATCAGGATTTATATTAATATTAATATTAGGATTAATATTCAACGCGTTGCATTAGAGATGGCATCATATATACTTCGATTATACATCATTGGGGATGGCATCGTGAATACTTCTTCCGGTTTCCTGTTTCGTTTGTTGTGTTGCACACTGCAATACTAAGCATACAAAGTAGAGAACCAGACTACCATTAGGCAATATTATAACAGAGTAGCTTTCCCTGATCTCGCGAGCTCTCACGCGATTCTATTGAGTTCAGCAAGATGTCCAAATATTTAACCTCAATTCTTGTTGCACTAAAATGTGATCTCGAGATGAAAACAGCGTGCACTAAGAATCATTAGCGAAGAAAGTGAAAGAAGCAGAACACGAAAGAGTAAATGTGGATCTGACTAATGAAAAATGGATAAAATATTCCCTTGACTTGAATACGGCACATTCAAGGCATTGGGATTACCGGTGTGACTTTGTGATTGCGAAAACTACACAAGTGAATAATCCTTTCGTGACATCATTTGAGAATTTTTAAAATCTGCCCTTGATCACCACAAGATATCTTTTGAACACATTATTACCTAAAACATTCTTTCAGAACAAAGAAATAAATAAACTTGCAGAGACAAATCCATTATTTGGATTACAAATTCAGGGGGTTGTTGAAGATTTTTCTAACTTTGCTGCAACGAAAGAAAGATCTAAAAGTTCAAGTGTAACTTTTTAAAATAGAAGATGAATCATCAGCCTCTGATTTTTGGATAAATGTGTTTTAGGACGAAGTACAATGAAACCGATGATAATACACAGTTTATGACATATGGCAGGCAGTGAATTAACTGTCGTTTTGTTAAAAAGATTCATGGAGTTTTGTTTTGGCTTATATGTAATGTTCCAGATGTATTGTTCTATAAGATTGCTACAAAAATTATAAAGAGACTTTTTAAAGTACAACTTTAAACTAAAAGGAAAATTAACTAATAAAAGTATTATTTAAAAGGAGAGAGAGAGAGAGAGAGAGAGAGAGAGAGAGAGAGAGAGAGAGAGAGAGAGAGAGAGAGAGAGGGAGAGAGAGAGAGAGAGAGAGAGAGAGAGAGAGAGAGAGAGAGAGAGAGAGAGAGAGAGAGAGAGAGAGAGAGAGAGAGAGAGAGAGAGAGAGAGAGAGAGAGAGAGAGAGATTGAACAAATTGCAATATCATTCCATTTGAAAAAGTATGGACTAGATGAAAATTTGTCGGTATATTTTTGACCCCCACATTTTTTATTTGACCCCCAGTTCTGACACCAAGGTTTTTTTTTATCCTCAGTTTTACACTCCTGGGGGATACACTGAATAGAATACACTGAGGATAATTTCATTTGTACAAAATAGAATCTAATGAAGATCAACCGATCTGTCTACGTTAGATATAATAAGATTTAGTATATATATATATATATATATATATATATATATATATATATATATATATATATATATATATATATATATATATATATATATATGTATGTATATGTATGTATGTATGTATGTATGTATGTATGTATGTATGTATGTATGTATGTATGTATGTATGTATGTATGTGTGTGTGTGTGTGTGTGTGTGTGTGTGTGTGTGTGTGTGTGTGTGTGTGTGTGTGTGTGTGTGTGTGTGTGTGTGTGTGTGTGGATTTTTAATTTAGCTAAAACAAATTCTCAGTCAAATCGCAACGATGTCTTCAGTGTGGCAATTTATAAAGATGTCTACCACTGGGGTATCATGTATTATGATGTCCCACCCAGTCACATTAACCTGACACCAAGCCGACCAGCACTAACATTAACCTCATAAAGCTGAGAGTCTAGCGAGGCAGCTGTAAGTACCATTTCTATTAGTCTTTGGCATGACTCGGTCGGGGTTCGAACCCGCGACCTCCCACATCCGAGGCAAACGCTCTAACAACTAGGCCACGTTAGATGTAACAGGATGAAACGAAATTACACCGACTTGTCTAAAGTTAGATTAATAGGATGCTACTATGTTTGGTGATGGAATTTAAACGTATACAGAACCATTGTATTTGCTTAAAATGGTCAAAAAATAATATTGAAGAAAACGTGTCTTGAAATTTCAGTAACACCATCCTGTCAATTGTCTGATTTTTGCAGTAATTTTTCTCTGAGTTTCTGATATATGCAAATATTTTGTATTATAGATCCAGACATGACGTGACGCATTAAGAACGTTCTTTCTGATTAAACACAAAAATAAAAGACTATCATATTGTTCTTTTGTATCGTACACAACGTAATAGAAATAGATATGTCAGGATTTCTTACAGAGTTGCTTTGCAAGCAGCAGCAGCAGCAGCAGCAGCAGCAGTAGTAGTAGTAGTAGTAGTAGTAGTAGTGTTGCTTTTGTTGTCATAATCTCGATCCCAGCAGGAGTTAATCTTAGGTCATGTTTCGGCGCCAGAACATGTATACAAATTTAATCTTCCAGACATGAAAATAAAGGTGTGACAAATTGGAATCAGTAATTTGTTCTTCGTGACAGATTTAATTGATATGCAACTAATTTGCGACATACGCTTCGGGTTATTAATGTCAGGCTGCATGATCAAGTCTTTATCTCTCAAAACAAGTGTCTAACACAACACCATATCTTTCAATTTTAGAGGAAGGCCAACAGCATTTTATACTGGTTACCTGTTTACAAGTTCATCATGGTAGTCGGCTTTACTGGTATGATGACGAGACCAAAGAACAGTATATTTACAGTCTCAAAAATATAAAGAACCAATCTAGCTTATCACTTACTAAACTATGAGAAAAATGTAATGATGAAATCCAGTTATAATGCTAACCATCCAAACCTCCATCGGGCAAAATCGTCAAATCTAATTTCTTTCTCCTTCATCTGATTGTTGTTGCCGTCATTGACATATCATGATAAAAAGCGACACTTCGTTTTAAAAAACTCCCGGATAAAAATACAAACTAATTGTTTTAATCGAATAGAATTATGAGGTCACATTCAACGAATCGTAAGAGGAAAATTATAGTAATTTACAATTTTTAATGCATATTATTTGTATTTCTATTAATACATAATATTTCTATTTAGGTCACAAAATGTATTGAATAAAGACAACTGAAACTTTGGAAGGAGTAATTTGAAAGAATTTTGTATATGTATGTCCCTGTTGCCTTATTTATGTGATCTTTAATTGGACGTGCCAGTATCATAGAAGTTTTCGAGAAGTTGACCTGTAAGTATATAATTTGTTTATTATCACCATTATCATCTCATTACCAAAGTCATGCACGCTAAACAGCTCGTGCTTGAGAAAAACTCCCGAGTATTCCCTGCGAAATCTTAGCTACCAAAGTAATGAAGCAAAACAGTGATAATCTTCCTAATGTGTAATCATCCGAGTCCATTTGGCAAATAAAACAAATGCACTAATGTGCGGCTAGTCCGTCAACCTACATCGTGAAATAAACATTCAGTTTATTTCCATTCTTTTGAAATTTCACCACTTCGCAGATCGACAGTTTTATAATTGCTAATGTGTTAAAAATTGTTATAGTAATTAGCAGTTTGATAACCAACGTAATTCGATCATTTCCCGAGCGACGAATTCACTGTAAATCATTGTTATATTTGGTGACATTAATTTCTCGTTTTGCTTGGGTTGCTACATAACTTCACATTACAATTGTTAATTGTTGTTTTACATACAGGCTGGGACTATTTTTTTAAGAGTAGGAGCGCGATTTATATATATAAAAAATCAAGCATTAAATATGGAACAATTACTAAATTGGGCTGTTATTTGTATATATATATATATATATATATATATATATATATATATATATATATATATATATATATATATATATATATATATATATATATATATATTCTCACACATGCAAGATATATTTGCGCAAATTTAACAGGATTCCATATGAAACTGTGTTGTACTATTTAGGGAAAATCATGAATATTCTGCGTTTGAAAGATCGAAGTAAATTCCACAAGTCGTAAATATAATGTATGCCGAGGGCATGCATTCGGACAACATTGGCTATTTAGGAAGCAAGAATTAACCGAGAAGTTATGCATGCATTTAACGATTTTCTGTAAAATACAGCTACAGCGTACATCCGACGCATATTTTAGTCTTTCAAAAATAGCCATTGTTTAGAATGGATAGTTTGTCATACCTTTCACAGAACAATATAACTGTATTATTAAATATCATTGTGTCACTTATTTGTCTAATCCATCTTAAACATCTTGTTTTGAATTTTGAATGAATCTGGGCAAAGGATGAAGTCATTCAATATCTTCATAATAATTTAGGAGTATATACAATTTATCTAGATCTCAGCATATTGAACAGCATGTTTTGTGGAGAGAGAGAGAGAGAGAGAGAGAGAGAGAGAGAGAGAGAGAGAGAGAGAGAGAGAGAGAGAGAGAGAGAGAGAGAGAGAGAGAGAGAGAGAGAGAGAGAGAGAGAGAGAGGCAGACATACATATAATAGTTTGAAATCAAGGCGATCAATCTCTTTAATGAATTTATTTACGGGTAAATTCACTGTTCTTGTTATTAAAAAGAATACTACGGCGCGATTTCAAAGCAGACTTATTCTGGACAAAGATTCTTGTATCTCAAAAGATACATATAAATTTGGCAAGTAAAAGCCTATTATACATTCATCTGAAAGGGTCTCTTTCTTGTAGAAACTTCATTTGAATACACCATTGTAAGAATTTTTGAAAGATGCGATTGTATCCACAATCATAAGATTTTAAAGATAGTCTTCAGACTGTTTAAATTTCCAGATTAACATTCTGTTACTCATAGAACGAATAGCTGCATTTCAGAATGGATTTACTGAGGCTTTGCATTCAAGTAAGTTTGATCTTATTTGTTTTTATGTTCTCAAGTTGTTAAGTTTTTGAAGCAGAAACGTAAAAATGGGAAAAGGAGAGATGTGAATTTTGCAGGACCAAATTATTTATTGAACGATTTATCTCGCTTGATATTTTATTGAGTTCCCTTTGTGTGTTTGAAAAATACGAATATCTTTTTTTTTCTTGCTAGCCTTTTATTAAAATAAAGTATTTACCTTTATAATGATCTCTGTTCGAACAAATTGCAGTTTTTCTTTTCTGTAAATTCTTAAAAGTTACTAGACAGTCATGAAATACTAGCTTAATGGAACAGTTGAAAAGAAATTAAACAGACGATATATTACAAGTTAATGTGTTTTATAAATGGGACATCCGAGAAGATGCGAGATAAAAAAAAATGTGCCCACGCTTACCTGAATTTGAGTAAGTTCTCCCTAAATATTCGTGCATTGAAAATAGAGAATCAGCTATCTACTTGAGCAATTGAAAATATTTACTGTTCATAATTAAGACCATGTACAGGGTACACCGGTGCACTTAATATAAAAAAATAAGTGGATTATGTTTGCTTATCTAAATCGTGAAAACACAGAGGTCCTTTAGTTTCATGCAGTTGCAATTGTTAATAATAATAGTTATAATAATAATAATAATAATAATAATAATAATAATAATAATAATAATAATAATATTATTATTATTATTATTATTATTATTATTATTATTATTATTATTATAGTATTAATATTATTATTATTATTATTATTATTATTATTATTATTATTATTATTATTATTATTATTATTATTATTATTATTATTATAACTATTATTATTATAATTTTTTATTACTTTTATTGTCATTATTATTTTTTTAATTATTATTATTGCTATTGTTATTAGTAGTAATAATATTATTATTACTATTATTATTATTATTATTATTAGTAGTAGTAGTAGTAGTAGTAGTAGTAGTAGTAGTAGTAGTAGTAGTATTAGAAGTGGTAGTCAAAATTATATGTTTAGAAAGTCAAGACGTTATGAACATATCTTCATGTGAATTTTTTATTATATAATTAAAACCCATATATTATAATAACCACAGCGACTAATGTTGTTATGGAAAAGTGCGTCAAAATTAATCACATTATTTCTCTTTTACTATCCATGATATAGCTTTTTTAAAGCTTTTTTCTTCAATATATATATAAATATATATATATATATATATATATATATATATATATATATATATATATATATATATATATATATATACAAATGATAATTATCCCACAATCGGTACATTCATTACGATATTTACACAGAATAATTGCAATTTTACAAACGTATAGTGGATCTTTAGAAGACAGGAAAAATCCCTTTAATCGTTTGATGACGTTTTATGTTATCTCTTATTCAGTTTAAAGCAATTTTCTCTCCGTCAAACAAAACGCTAGGATAGATTTGCGGACCGTTTATCGTTTTGTCCTTCTCAGATGTAATATTTTTATGCTTTTTTCCTCTGCAATCGATCGGACGCATTTGCGTAATCTCATAATCCTCTTATCTCAATCAGATGCACCATTATATGTTGGCAATGATATCACATATCCATTTACTTTGATATCCTTTTTATATTTTCTTTCAAAATCATCCAAAGCCTTTTCCTGAAAATCATAGATCCTATTTTATTGCAATCTTAAAGAGTTTACCGCTTTGTGAACCGCTTAATATTGTAATGGCATAAGCATCGGACGGTAACTGATAGACTTATTCCGAGCAATCATGTGTCTAGAGTTAATCTGAAATTATTATTTACTCGACGGACTACTCATATTAGTTCTATCTCGTTCAAAATCAGGAAGTGCTCCATACCAAAAAGTTAAAGGTTAGCACAAACACACCATAAATCCAATCTTCATTATAAGAGGAATTTCACTCGTTTTTTAGTCGGGTTTGGTCATTTAAGCAATATTTTCTGTGAAAGATTAGAGACGAATGATTACTTAAATAATAGCAAGTGGACAGTCTACGAAATACATCCACTCTGCTTAATAGGTTTCATACCTATTTCCTAAAATGGAAATTAAGGGTGAATATGAAAAAACAAAAAAAAACAAGAGTAGATGTATTTCGCTGAGGTTACTATTGTAGAAGCTACGAGAAGTGGTACTATGTCCACACATAATTAAAGATTGAATCATATTATAAGTATTTAGGATGCATATTTTCTTCCAAAACTCTGGTATATGTACCAGAAAACTCTATCTTGCAGGTGTTGAAGGCTGTGCATATATTGCAACAAAGTCTTTAAAAAATTTGGCGGATTACTCATAACTGGAAAGCTCCATCTGTTTTACGCGAAGATAGCTCCCTCGTTTAATTACGGAAGTCTATGCTTTTATCCCACCTATATCCGAAAAAAGCAATAATGATATTTTAATGTGTATTACTTCTTATTAATACGATGTTCTTTTTGTTGCGCAATAAAAAATCTTTTCGTAACACATGACGTATGGATATGTGATATCATCCGTGGCCTATATTACAAATAAACACTAGTATTATTCATGAAAAGAAAGAAAAATGGATACGTCGATTCTTCGTCGACGAATCCGAGGTACGCCTCAAGATAAACGCAACATAAATTATTGAAATACATTGCGACCTGCGACCTTGTGCTTGGAAGTTTCTCTTTATGAATAAACTATTATAGTCAAAAGCTTCGAAAGAAATCTTGAAAAATAATTTAACTCATCCGATGTATAGTTCATGTTCTCATTGTTTGTTTGTTGGGATAGGAACCATAGTTACTTTTTTACTTAGGGAGGGAGCCAAGTTTCTTGCTAGGCTAATTTAAACTACAGCAGTGGCTTTATAATTTCCGATACCTGGGTCAATGAATTAGTCTAGTTCATCAAAAAGAAACAATTAAATTCAGTGTTTGATCTTATGTTTTTTTTAAAGCGTTTGAACGTTTATCCGATATGTTCAATGAAGTTCATAAGTACTAATTTATCTTTTCATTCAAAGTTAACTCCAAATGAAAGGGGAAATTACTCATTGATTGATCTCCGCTGTGTATGTGAGATTGATTGCAGATGATTGCAGCCATTCCAGCTGCTGCAAATGTCTAAAACATGAGGAATTATTTTGGAAATTCACTTTCGACTACAATCCGATTAGATACTTATAATGTTTGAACAACTTAATAATCGTTCGTTTAGAATTCATAAGTACTTCAAAGTAGTCAACAGTCCCCATTATGATGATTAAAGAATTTTAAACACTAATGCATCTTTCCATAACAATACACAAAAGTGAAGGATACATTGTTGTACATAATCGCTTCAAGAATATAAATTTATATAATTTATAAAACTCATTATATTTAGTATTTTATTGTTTATAGTTGGCCTGCTGAATTGTATTATCAGTGTTTTCTTGCCTATAGCTGGCCTGCAAATATAATATTCTCAGTGTTTTCTTATATGTAGCTGGCCTACTAAATTGTATTATCAGTGTTCTCTTGTCTGTAGTTGGCCTACTAAATTGCACTATCAGTGTTTTCTTGTCTGTAGTTGGCCTACTAAATTGTACTATCAGTGTTTTCTTGTCTGTAGTTGGCCTACTAAACTGTATTATCAGTGTTTTCTTGTCTGTAGTTGGCCTACTAAACTGTATTATCAGTGTTTTCTTGTCTGTAGTTGGCCTACTAAAGTGTACTATCAGTGTTTTCTTGTCTGTAGTTGGCCTACTAAACTGTATTATCAGTGTTTTCTTGTCTGTAGTTGGCCTACTAAACTGTATTATCAGTGTTTTCTTGTCTGTAGTTGGCCTACTAAATTGTACTATCAGTGTTTTCTTGTCTGTAGTTGGCCTACTAAACTGTATTATCAGTGTTATGTTGTCTGTAGTCGGCCTACTAAACTGTATTATCAGTGTTTTCTTGTCTGTAGTTGGCCTACTAAACTGTATTATCAGTGTTTTCTTGTCTGTAGTTGGCCTACTAAATTGTACTATCAGTGTTTTCTTGTCTGTAGTTGGCCTACTAAACTGTATTATCAGTGTTTTCTTGTCTGTAGTTGGCCTACTAAACTGTATTATCAGTGTTTTCTTATCTGTAGGTGGCCTGCTAAACTGTATTATCAGTGTTTTCTTGTCTGTAGTTGGCCTACTAAACTGTATTATCAGTTTTTTCTTGTCTGTAGCTGGCCTACTAAACTGTATTATCAGTGTTTTCTTGTCTGTAGTTGGCCTACTAAACTGTATTATCAGTGTTCTCGTGTCTGTAGTTGGCCTACTAAACTGTATTATCAGTGTTTGCGTGTCTGTAGTTGGCCTACTAAACTGTATTATCAGTGTTTTCTTGTCAGTAGTTGGCCTACTAAACTGTATTATCAGTGTTTTCTTATCTGTAGGTGGCCTACTAAACTGTATTATCAGTGTTTTCTTGTCTGTAGTTGGCCTACTAAACTGTATTATCAGTGTTTTCTTGTCTGTAGCTGGCCTACTAAACTGTATTATCAGTGTTTTCTTGTCTGTAGTTGGCCTTCTAAACTGTATTATCAGTGTTCTCGTGTCTGTAGTTGGCCTACTAAACAGTATTATCAGTGTTTTCTTGTCTGTAGTTGGCCTACTAAACTGTATTATCAGTGTTTTCGTGTCTGTAGTTGGCCTACTAAACTGTATTATCAGTGTTTTCTTGTCTGTAGCTGGCCTACTAAACTATTATCAGTGTTTTCTTGTCTGTAGTTGGCCTACTGAACTGTATTATCAGTGTTTTTTTGTCTGTAGTTGGCCTACTAAACTGTATTATCAGTGTTTTCTTGTCTGTAGTTGCCATGCAAATATTGTATTATCAGTGTTCTTGTCTGTAGTTGCTGGCCTGCTAAATTGTATTATTAGTGTTTTCTTGTCTATAGTTGGCCTGCTAAATTGCATTATTAGTGTTTTCTTGTCTATAGTTGCCTTCCATATGTTATATTACAAATGTTTTTCTTGTCTGCAGTTGGCCTGCTTAACTGTGTAATCAATGTTTTCTTATCTGTAGTTAAGCATCTCAAATTATAAAATCACCCGTTCATAAAAATCGTTGCCGCGTCATTTTTCATTCTAATCTCAATTATTCATGAAAATGACAACTTCGAACTTTGCAATTTCAATTATTGTCAATATGCTGTCAATATTTTTCTTCCCTATCCTGACACATTTATATTTTTGATTAAATCCTGCTTTTTAATGTATGCCTTAATTTTCGTGTTCCTTGTTGGTACACGTGTTGTCAGCATGTGTAACAAAACAAATTCTTTTCAGAAAATTTTCATTTAATTTACTTTATATTTAAATATTTATGTTAGTGTTCATGTACCCAACGAATTTATATAATTAGAGGTATTCTTACAGTAAGCGATGTTGGAAAGTGATAAAATGATGGAGGCGTTTTCACGTAGGATATTCTTAAGTCTCTTTCGTATCGTGATCGACTAAAACTGTTTTTACAAACTTTTTGTCTTGCCTATTAAAACGTGATCAGTCCATGAACTCCATCGTTTTTTCTTAAAGGCTTTCCGCGCATCTTTGTACGTGGGTACAAATATTAGTGTGAAACAAGAAGGATTGCTGCATCAACAACAAGCGTGGGAAACGCAATTTCCAAGGCTGGCGTTGTTTTATGGAAGGGGTAGGGTTGGAGTGCATTGTGTCGAGAGTGTATATGCATACTTTTCGGTTTTCTTGGTGAGACTGGAATGTAATACGTCAGAAAAGGGAATCTCGATGGCAGTGACTGTACACGTAAGCTAAAATTGCGATGATTATACTTAAGCTTTGGTTATATCTATAGGAACCCTGACGTAGTGCGTGTTATGTCAATACCTAGAAGTGCATATTTAAAATATGTTATATCAATTAGTTTCTGAAGACGCTGAAATTAGGTAGTATCGGCATCAAGGTATATATTTACATCTAATAGCTCTCATGGATGGATCGTTGCGTGAACTTGAGAAGCGATTTACAAATGCGCAACAGGGATTAAAAATGAAAATAATCTGAAACCAAAACAAAATATTTCTCATACGCGTATCCAACTCCCTCGGTAGACAAATAAACCATTGACACCTTTATTTTGCATGCGTTTGAACTGTCTCCCATTTCTTTAATCGTCGTTGTGAGTCATTGGATTGGGTGGTTTACTTTAACGTAAATCAGTTATTATTTCTTCTATTATCTTTTATATATTTTAATACAAATAATGTTAGCGTATCAATGAATAATAGGATCAAGTTTTTATCTGATAAACCGAGTATGGAAATGCAAAATTGCATCAAGTAGATTGGGCACTCTTTAACAATGGTATAATACTCAAGAATTCATCAAGATGTAATCTCACTTTATTATTTTTTTCATTCTTTCTTTATTTATTTATTTCATTATTTATTTAGTTATTTATATACTAAAACAAGTATTAAAGAAAGAAAGCAGTATTAATAAGTCCACATGTGCGATTAGTGTTTAGTGTTAGGAGAAACTCAGACATTTTTTTATTAGTTTCACGGTCTAAATTACTAATTGGAAATTGCCAGTGGCACCATCAGACTGTTTTGAAATATCCATAATTTTACTCGAAACGGTCGAATTGTTATTCTATTAAAATTAAAAATATATTGTGGAGTGTTTACAATTTTCATATTTATGGAAGAAACTGAATGAAAACCAAACGGTTTTACATAGTATAACGCAATCGAAGACAACAAACATGCCTTGATTTCTCGCCTTTTTCTAGTGAGTAGTCTATTTTTATTTACAAATATTAAATCTTGCCCTGGTTTGTGTCAGATTGATCAGTACATTTGGACACTTAAATTTTCTGTAAACGTTTGAGAAACGTTTTATAAAATGGAAACAATGTTTAAAAGGACAGAAATATATCGATGTAGTTTTCGTAACATTTTTTAAATAAAAACCCCATGTATCGTTGAAAAAAGAATTGGGTCTGGATTAAAACCTTGAAAGAGAAATTACACCGAGTATCCTACAACAATATAGTTCGTCTTAACGATATGTGTGCACTTTCCTTGGGATTTATCTAAAGTTTTTATTAATGATACAAAGTTGCAAACCCTGTCGACATTATACGGTAAATTTATCGGTTACATGGTGCATATACTGTATTTAATGATTTGTGGTTGTTATTGATTCTTAAACATATTATACTCTTTCACATTTTCCGGCTATATACAAATTGCATTATGGAAATTTGGATGTTCTTTTTTTTCACATACGGCTATGTAATGTGGTACAATTTTTAAAACGGCTCTTATACAGATATTTGGAATGTTTTACAGTAATATCAACACTGATCGAATTTGCAGACATTCTGATATGTGTTGTAGGTCGTACATAAATCTTTTTCTTTTACCTCAAACACACTTTACTTTTGACACTTTATTATTTTTTTTTTCGTCTTCGCTAGCGAGAAGGTTTAAATCAATTGTGTTCGATATTTGCTGGAAAGATCTGCATAATCGATGATCGTTATCAGTTATGCTAAAAGAAAACAGTAAAATCATTTTGAAAGAAAAAGATAGTTTGGCATACATAGAAGAATTTTTTCAGATGGTACTGCTTGTCTCGTATTAGCTGTCACTACGTTGTGTAACTTACTGCCTTAAGTCGAGTGCACCTATAAATGGAATAGATCTTGATCTCTCGTTGCTTATTCACCAACACTTTAGAGTTAATGGTGTTTGCTCTAATGCTTTCTCCTAACCTATCAAACTGCAACGATCCAGACCTACTACCGCATTTGTTTCTGTGAAGTTTGAAGTTGATCTTATTTTATACTCGACATAAGAATATATGTATACAGCAGAACTTCATTAACTTGAGGCGCTGCGGATCAACAATTTGGTTCGAATTTTCGGTAGTTTCAAGTTTTCCGTTGCAGTAAATAAGAAAATGTTTTCCACAGTGACTGAGAGAATCATTCGACACTAAATAGATCAATGCTTAAATCTGGCAACTTTCATTTACTATCCGAAATACTTATAATTGCACAACTCACTCAGAAAGATAATGATAATTGTTTTTAACACAATTTCATTGTCATTTTATTAAACGACATGGGATTTGTCTCACTCAACTAGATCATTTCCCATAACATAAAAGATGATCCAAAGAAGACATTTATTTTGCAGAAATTCAAGCACAAAAAACTTAAAGAAAAAGAGAATAAACATATATGTATATAGTAAATCAAATTAAGAAAGATAGACAAACAGACAGACATACAGAGAGAGAGAGAGAGAGAGAGAGAGAGAGAGAGAGATGCAGACAAGTTATTTGCTATTCAGTACCAAGGTTATTTAATATACAGGCTTAAAAAGGGTCGTACTTAACCAACCATAAAATTCTATTATTATTATTATTATTATTATTATTATTATTATTATTATTATTATTATTATTATTATTATTATTATTATTATTATTATTATTAGTAGTAGTAGTAGTAGTAGTAGTAATAGTAGTAGTAGTAGTAGTAGTAGTAGTGGTGGTGGTGGTGGTGGTGGTGGTAGTAGTAGTAATAGTAGTAGTAGCAGCATGGATTGTAACAAGAAATTAAAATAAGACACCATTTTTACTTTTAGAACAAGGAGAAATTTACATTAGCTGACTTTTTATAGGTTTCTGAAGACAATGATAAATCTTTAGAAAGAAACGTTCATTAATACACTTTTTCATTCGTTGATAAGTACATGAAACCCAGCTGTATACGATCCGCAAAACAACTGATATATTTCGTATATTAGAGGACACTAATTCTTTAAGGGAAAATAAAATAAACATATACATATATAGTGAAATTAACATGCAGCTAATGAGAGAGAGAGAGAGAATATATTACACCATTTATGGCCGAAAGAACGTCTGAAACAATACTCGGGAAGTCTGAAATAGATGGGTGTGAAGCTTTGGGAGTTAAGTTGGCGATAATGAAATGCCTCGTTTCTCCTTTGTCGAAGAAGGCTGTTTAAATAGTTAGGTAAGTATTAATAATATAAATAATAATAATAAGTCGTTTTGTATAGTAGTCATAAGTATATATTACTTTTAACATGAAGCAAATGTATATTGTCAAAAGACGCTTTAGATAGAAAAGCCAAATTGTCTGTTTGCGATTATTAGCACATGTTTTCGAGGTTTTAATAGGAACTAGCACTCATTTGTCCGTTCGTTTAATTTTTCAAGATCATTGTTTATAATCCTTTGCACTTGTAAATGGTCTATGGAAAAAGTCGCAAGAGAAGTATCATCAGCAAATACTACAAGCTAGTTCAAGTTATTTGCTTTATCGCTGACATAAAAGGTAACAGTAAAGGCCCTAGAACGGAACTCTGATGAACCTCAACATTTACTTGACATTTTGTTAATACAGAAATTCGAAAAAACACACTTGAAACGGTTTAATAAGTTGGTTTAAATCCATGATAAAAGTTTACTGGCAATTAAATATTTTTAAAAATAGTATAAACTAACAATTTTACCCATGCTCTATCAAACGCTGTCATATCAAGGGACGCTAAACTTGTGATTCCATTCGAATCACGAGAAGGACATGTTTTGTTATAAAGTTGTTAAACTGCCTGAAAGAAATCCAAATTGATATTGATACATCACGTCATTTTCATGCCAAAAAATATATAGATGTTTGAATATATTTCTATCAAAAACCTTAGGCACACGGCTCATTAGAGTACCTGATCTATAATTAAATTATATTGTTTTGCGACTTTTTATGAATTCGCTAGACATAACTTAGCTTCACTGTGCCGGGAACATAATGGTTTTATCTGATGTATTGGTAAGAGTAGTGAATTGATATTCATTGCATATGGAGAACTATTTTCTTGGTAATAATAGTGAATTGACATTCATTGCATATGGAGAACTATTTTCTTGGTAATAATAGTGAATTGATATTCATTGCATATGGAGATCTATTTTCTTGGTAATAATAGTGAATTGATATTCATTGCATATGGAGAACTATTTTCTTGGTAATAATAGTGAATTGATATTCATTGCATATGGAGAACTATTTTCTTGGTAATAATAGTGAATTGATATTCATTGCATATGGAGAACTATTTTCTTGGCAATAATAGTGAATTGATATTCATTACATATGGAGAACTATTTTCTTGGTAATAATAGTGAATTGACATTCATTGCATATGGAGAACTATTTTCTTGGTAATAATAGTGAATTGATATTTATTACATATGGAGAACTATTTTCTTGGTAATAATAGTGAATTGATATTCATTGCATATGGAGAACTATTTTCTTGGTAATAATAGTGAATTGATTTTCATTGCATATGGAGAACTATTTTCATGGTAATCATAGTGAATTGACATTCATTGCATATGGAGAACTATTTTCTTGGTAATAATAGTGAATTGATATTCATTACATATGGAGAACTATTTTCTTGGTAATAATAGTGAATTGATATTCATTGCATATGGAGAACTATTTTCTTGGTAATCATAGTGAATTGATATTCATTACATATGGAGAACTATTTTCTTGGTAATAATAGTGAATTGATATTCATTACATATGGAGAACTATTTTCTTGGAAATCATAGTGAATTGACATTTATTACATATGGAGAACTATTTTCTTGGTAATCATAGTGAATTGATATTCATTACATATGGAGAACTATTTTCTTGGTAATCATAGTGAATTGACATTTATTACATATGGAGAACTATTTTCTTGGTAATCATAGTGAATTGACATTTATTACATATGGAGAACTATTTTCTTGGTAATCATAGTGAATTGATATTCATTGCATATGGAGAACTATTTTCTTGGTAATAATAGTGAATTGATATTCGTTACATATGGAGAACTATTTTCTTGGTAATCATAGTGAATTGACATTTATTACATATGGAGAACTATTTTCTTGGTAATAATAGTGAATTGATATTCATTGCATATGGAGAACTATTTTCTTGTTAATGATAGTGAATTGATATTCATTACATATGGAGAACTATTTTCTTGGTAATAATACTTAATTGATATTCATTACATATGGAGAACTATTTTCTTGGTAATAGTGACTAGATAATCATTAATGTATGAAAGACTATTTATTTGGCAAGGGTATGAATATATATTCATACCTTACACAGTAAAATGTATAAATATTAACTATTTTACCTCTTGAACATTACATTTGATTTTATATTATGTCAACTCCTGTATTTTCTGAAGAATTTTTTTCATTCAGTTCCATGATTACCTAACATTTTAGGTTATTTAAAATATTCCTAAATAAAAGTTAAAAAGAATTTGTTATTTTGAAAAGGAAAAGAAATGCAATGTATTTTACATATTTCTTAAATTTTAAACTTGCCATTACGACACACACACACACACACACACACACACACACACACACACACATCCAGCTCCCACCCCACGAGGTTATGTAGCTAATGAAGATTATGAATTGACGTAACCTTTATGCAGAATAATATTTTTAATTAAACTGATACATTGTTTGCTATAATTATTTTCATAAAAGAATAATTTGATATAGATCAATGACCAACTGTCTTATTGTCCGATTCCAATAACCACAAATCAGAAGACTACTACTCTGATATATGGAAATGTTACACAGAGTACATATTTTTTCTTATTTTATAATACTTCTTTATATAGAAAATATAATTTCTCTCATCAATATATTCTCGAATATTTTCTCATGCCCGTGTTTGATTTACCAAATAAATAAACAATTAAATAAATAAAATAAATAAATAAATACAGTTTGTCTGAAAGTTTGATTGCATACTGGATAGCTTGATTGTCAAATAGCTTGATTATCAAATAGCTTGATTGTCAAATAGCTTGATTATCAAATAGCTTGATTGCCAAATGGATAGCTGAAAGTAAGATTTAAAGTAGTAGAAAGTACGTATTGCAATTTGTTGGAAAGAATACCAATCGAATAAAGTCCAATTATCAAATCATATAAATAGACTGAAGGTTATCACGAACAGGATCAAACTGCTTAATTACATGGGGAAAAAAATAGTTCATGACACCGATATTTACATTTTAGTTTTATATATTAATAGCAGGTACATTTTAGAATAGTCTTCAGGAGAAGTAATCCATTGCAATCCCAGCTTCTTGTCAAGAATTCGATGACACCCAAAACTGGTTAAATAATTAGAAGCAAACAGCAGTTTTAAATTAAATTAAAACTTTAAGATGTACTTCATTTGAAAAATAAACCCAAAACAACACATGAACTTGTCTATAAACTGAAACTAAACTGAATCATGATCTTCTTGCAGTATTTATCGTAAGTCATTATTGAACGGTTTCGTGACGTCTATTTGACTCACATTTGTCTGGAACAAGTTGAATATTCATCAGCCTTGATGTTCCTAGGAGTTCAAAATAGGAAGCAATGAACGTATACAGTTAACCCTCAGTAAGAATAAGGTGTCACAATAACGAACACATTTATCTGGAGCATGAAGAATGTGTAATGGCTTAACTTTTGAACTCAACCAATTTAACGAAAAGACAAATTATTCATCATGAGTGATCGTTGTCGACTAACAGAGTATACTGTATTTCTTTAAACAGTCGAAATATGTTCTTATTCTCTTGGTTTCACAGAGTGAGGTATATCAAAGATTAATGTGATTTAAACGTAAATAAAAACACAATTTTATTTTCTAAACTGATTTTATCGGGTTTCACGTAATTACTTTGTCCATTATTGGCTATTTCATGTCGACAAAAGGGAGATAAGTACTTTTATCATAGATGCACCGAGTCAAACAACCATGGTTTGACCTGAGCAGACACAGAATGTTGTATCAACTGAAATACCGCTATTCCTGAAAAAAAATGAGTACGCAAATTTGAGAAAAGAATCGAAGTAATATGTTTTGTAAAGTTTCATAAATAACTGTATTCACATCACATCTCGTGTGCCTTCATGCCACTGATTATAACTGGAAAAACGGAGTATTGTAACGTTCATTCATTCATATCAGATATAAAGCTAACTATAGGTTCCATCCATGGAGCTACCATCTCGTGCATTTTAATTTTATTTCTGAGAAATACTTGTTTTTAAAATTCTTGTTTCTCATCTAAAGTTCAGGTGTACTTATCGTGATTTCAGTGGCTGGAAAAGTCATGAAAATTGTAATTGTCGTTAGTTCATGTCAGATTGTTTACTAATATCTATTATTTTTTGTGACCAATCGCTCTTATCTTCCGCAGCAGACATCCCAGCAGAGACGATGACGTCATAAATCATATGGTCCGTATATTATTCAGTTAGCTATCAGTCAAATTCAATGACTGTCTCGTGTCTTTCAAAATTGTATTTCTAAATAATGTTGCCAACTCGACAAAAACAGAACACATGAAGAAAAAAAAAACGAGGAAAAATCAACATCTATCGTAACATGTATGTAATGCGATCAGGGAACTTCAGTAACTTAAGCGTGTTCGCGAAAGGGCAGGCAGTCGATTTTACAGAAGGTAAATCCAAACCGGATTTAGATTGCTCAAAAACGCAATATCGTACAAACTGTAAACTATAAAATATCTAACTAAGCTGGAGTGAGAGTAGCAAAATTAGTCTTATTCGATAGAATCTTGTGAAATGTAACGTCTGATCCCCCGCCCCGGAAGAGAGTGTCGTGATCGGAGATAGGAGTCATTGCATATAAATGGCATTATTGTTCACTAGTTACAACATTCCGTAACCTATTTCTATTTTTGACACTATAAATTCTATTTACATACGCTCAGATCAGATCGAGAATATTAAACGAGAATCTCTGGGTTATTTGAGCAGGATTAAAGGAATTCCCGTTTTCACTGGAGCAAAGAAACACGGGATGGTTGCAAAAATGTACATATTCGCGAACTCCACCTTTTGACATCAGATGACATTTTCCGCAGAAAACTATTTATAATAAAATTGCATTACAGACGTTCTAATGATTTTGAAATTACTAGATGACATGAAAAAAATTGTGAGGAAATATTGGCAGATTTACTCAAATAATTGATGGCAAAATGTATCCAATTAACTCTTTTTATTTTATTTAAAAGGTGCCGTTTCCATACGTAATAAGTCAAATTGTTACAACTAATGCAACTTATTCTTTTAACTGTGTATTGCACTTGTCCACTTACATTATATTTAAATTCTATGTTGACCTGAGTGGAAATACTTTTCTACGTACATTATATGTCAGGCTATATTTACCTGAGTCTAAATTATGTATTTAATTATATATCGACCTGAGAGTAAATACTTGTCCGTCTACATTAGATGTCAAGTCAATATTTACCTCAATGTAAATGAAATTTTGTTGTATTGAGTCAGAGCATGTGCAATGTTGTATTTGTTTTATAAATAGGGTGTTTGTTTTATTTTAAAAAAGAAACTAGATTCCATCACATATTGTGTATATAATGGATTTTATACTCTAAAATGGTTGTAAGCCAAAGCGTTCAAATGAATCAAAACAACAATTGAATTCCTTATCGTCATTGGCATTACAAACTTATTGATAATTATTCCTTGCAAATGGATATAAAAGGTACCGTTCAAAAGGAAGTATGCAACAAAGATACTATATCATAGATTACAATAAAGGAGAGATAAATCGTCTGTGAAAGTACAAGAGGATGTGAAGCATTTAAAATACTGTTTTTATCATTTCAAAAAATACTATTTAAAACAATACATTCTATATAATATATAATGTTGTTTCTAAGTTGAATTTACACATTCACGCATTTTAAATTAATGGAATCAAGGATATCAATATTCACAACTTGGTGACTTTCGAAGTGTCATATATTTCATACAAACCAATTAAACTTGGTTTTAAGATACGAATCAGACTGCAAACAACAAAGCTCCAGATCTGCCATAGCATAACGCGCCTGCAGATCAGGTTCTATCTTGTTTGTTCTACTGGTTACCCCAAACAATCTACATAGACCTAGATATGCGGTCATAATGCGACGTCAGATCTGGATCTGTGCACTTTGCACTCCTTTTATAAGTATGTACAGTAATGTTCTGCGAGAAAATTTTAAATTTCATTTAGATATACTGCTTTCGACCAGCATGATTTGGACATGGACCCTTACTTTTGTCAATGCAGATGTTTGCTTCACATTTAACGATATAACCCAGTAATTTCCAAAATAATAATTTCTAAACTTACGATGTCTTGTACTAAAGTTCCATATTGTATCCTCATCCCGGACATTTCATTTATCTGGTCTAGTTTAGTAACGTGCAATAAAACGTGAGGAAGAAGAATACAGTTGACGGATGTTACATTTAATTCAAACATAAAACGTAATTCGTGTTCAAAGTTCGGATTTAGATCTCAAGGGTACTATCTATTTATAATGATTCTGTTGCAGATTTTACTTGAAAAATGCAAACTGATGATAACAGGTTTCACTAAATTATCATTACCAAATATGTTGATTGTAACCCGGCTTTAAAACATTAAAGCCTCCATAATTGATTTGTCGATCCTTAACTAGGGAATGACCTCCCACGGTGTTATTGCCCAGTGTGGACGGATAGATGGAATGTTAACAAATAGCTGAGCAAGGTTATTGAAAAAAATAAACAACGACGAGCCCCCTTTATAAAAAAACCCCAACAAGTTTAATCATTTAGTACATAGCCAAAATTTCATTTTTCAATCCAACAGATTTACTATAATAAGTGCAATCAGTTAATACAAAACCAAAATTTCATTTTCACTCCAAAATATTTACATTGAAAGGAGTTAGAAGTAGTGTTCAATTTATATCATGTTAGGAGTGGTGAATTATTGAGTACAATTCCACGCTTGACAGCATCTCCTGACGTCTGTCTCCTCTTGTCTTGTTTCCACATGTGATGTGTGCGCTTTAGTCTCCTTCTGCCCCCTGATTATTACGACCTCTCTTAGATGCGGATTTCCCTATGACTTGTTTGGTTTTTGTTTTACTTCTCTTCTTTACTCGGTAGAATATAAAGATATTTCCTTAATGCTGTTTCTTTTCACACAAATTATGTGTCGTAGCACTATAGCTCTGTCTTCCTTTTAAGATAGCTCTCTGGTCTTTCTACGAGGGAAAACACTATTCTTAAGTCCCCCAAGGAGTTGGACTTTTTTTCACAAGGCAAGAGTCGAACTAAAGAATTCTGAGCAAGTGGTACCCTAAATCCGCAGTCTCCCAAAGTGCACGACTTAATTATTTTACTGACCAATCGGATAGAACTCTTCCTAAAATTCTCCGAAAAATTCATATTTTTTATGAGATTTCACCAGCCTAAAATATGCTACAATTAGCTTGCCTTTTAAGATCAATTATTCGACATGAAGTCCTCTTCCAACTCATACAGTCGGTAATTCTATGTTCCCTGTCTCACTATACCGTTACGGTGACTGTCAATTCCACTGTAGCTTAGGCATAGACCCTTTTATGTTTCAGAGATGAAATAAGAGAAATATCTGTGAATTTTCTCAAGACCTTTCTGGCTTGACTATGATAACTTCAAAACACAATTTATTCAACTTTAAATTTCAATAATTCTTGAAAATTCGCCACATTACATTCATCACTGATAGAAAGCGACTAATTAATACTAGAGCAGATGAAGTATGTACTAATTATTAAGTATCGTATTCATAAAAAGTATCAGATACAATTCTACAATAAAATTACGATGTTAGTGACATAAATCAGAGAACAATGAAATCTTGAAATTTAAGTACCCAACAAAGGGCACACGAACCCTAAGTACATCCTGAAAATATCGAATGAGTTGGAGAGGTGGTTGTCACAACAGTAACATCAATACCATATATTTTTCGAGTCAACATCTCCACAGTTGTATGATTTGCAATGAATTCTATGAACTACCGAAGACGATCGAAACAGAGATTCGAACCACCAAATACCTGCAGCATGATATTATTAAATCTACTACTACTACTACTACTACTACTACTACTACTACTACTACTACTACTACTACTACTACTACTACTACTACTACTACTACTACTATTACTACTACTACTACTAATAATAATAATAATAAGATTCGACCCACCAAATACCTGCAGCATGATATTATTAAATCTACTACTACTACTACTACTACTACTACTACTACTACTACTACTACTACTACTACTACTATTACTACTACTACTACTACTACTAATAATAATAAGATTCGACCCACCAAATACCTGCAGCATGATATTATTAAATCTACTACTACTACTACTACTACTACTACTACTACTACTACTACTACTACTAATAATAATAATAATAATAATAATAATAATAATAATAATAAATAATAATAATAATAATACCTACATAGAACCTGCAGTATGATATTATTACCTCAACTACTACTACTACTACTACTACTACTACTACTACTACTACTACTAATAATAATAATAATAATAATAATAATAATAATAATAATAATAATAATAATAATAATAATAATAATACCTACATAGAACCTGCAGTATGATATTATTACCTCAACTACTACTACTACTACTACTACTAATACCAATATTACTACTACTGCTAATAATAATAATAATAATAATAATAATAATAATAATAATAATAATAATAATAATAATAATAATAATAATAAAATAGTAGTAGTAGTAGTGGTAGTCGATCACTATTAACCGAAGCAAAACTGATATATGTAATTGTTGCCAGCATTTTCCCTGCATAACTTTGTGTAATTGATATATTAATGTGTTTATCCTTTTAACTATTATACTGACATTTATTAATAAAAACTGAAAATGAATTAAATCTTACAAATGTGTATACCTAATTATAATTTGGTACAAATGCGTACATCCATGAATTCGAAATATAATTTGATTCAAATGCTTATACCTGTCTGTTATAATTTGGTACATATGCGTATGCTTAAACTAAAATAATTTGATAAAAATGCGCATGCATATCAACCGAATACAGTTTGATGTAAATGCATATACCTATCCCGTGGAATACAATTTGATACAAATGTATTAGATATCAAATGGAATACAATTTTATTATGCATATTCTTATAACTTGGAACATAATTGGATACAAATGTTTAGACCTATCACTTCGAATACCGTTTGATACAAATGCGTATACCTATCAACTGGAATAAAAATTTTAAATGCATGTGCCTATAAACTAGTTTTCAATTAGGTACAATGCATCTACCTGTCAACTGGAATATAATTTTATAAAAATGCGTCTACCTGTCAACCACAACACAGTTTGATACAAATGCGTGTGCGTATCACTTGTAATACAATTTGCTATTGATGAGTACATACAATCATCGAACATATTTAGAAAACAACACAATGAAATATCCAATAAACTGCTAGCTTCTTTTTGCAAGAAATGAAAACAAGTGGAAGAATTTACAAAATGTACTGAAATAAATATCGCCCCAACCCCCAAACAAAACAAAATACAAACAGCAGCATAAGTATTAACACAGCATATAAACTATATTTTATATGATTTAACTAAATAATGTAAAGCTTAGACAGCAATATACTCGTTAATGTGTTTCGCCAAACTGCCAACTGCATAGACCGAGATATGTCGTCGCATAATGCGCAGACAAATCTGAGTCATTTTTATTTTGGGGGAGACTAAGCAGTAGATAAAACGATATACCGCCTGGTCTGACGGCACATTATAAATCAGCGTCTATATTGTTGGCAGTAGTACCTGCCATAAAATCGAGGAATATCCGGTTAATTGCAGTGTAAATTTAGGAAGTAATTCAATTTCTCACACGTAATTGATGTCCTTTTTGGAAACAAGTTTGGCACATTTGGAACCAAAAAAGAAAATAAAGAAAGAAAAAATATGCGGCTGTTTTATTGTGAGTGTAAAACTTTATGGATATTAGTCCTGGGAGATGTAAATTGAACCTGCGTTAGTTTTAATGAGATGGCTTATTTCGGAAACACGGTCATTGCTTTAATCAAAGTTTTCACGAAAAGATAACTTTAAGCCAGACGATAGAGAAAATAATCTTCGATACGTTCAGCCCTGAAAATACAATAAGAAGGAATGGAGGCAGATTCAAAATGTTTTGTGGGCATTTTATGAAATTATGAAAGACTATGATATCCAGTGCCAGATTAAGGCATTCCATAGCATAAAGCACTGTAAATATTTCGGTGTCTTCACCACCCCAACCCCGCCAAGAAAAAGTGAAACTGAATGAAAACAATACTCAACGCTCAACAGATGGGAAAATACCAGTGTTGCCATCATTTCGCATCAAAATACTGATACATGCAGATCGAGATGGTCATATATAATTTAATAATTAATTTGATTTTTTTCTGGTGCCACTGTTTGGGCTGGTGCCCTAAGCATGTGCTAAGTGTGCTTAATGGGAAATCCGGTCAGATGATACCCTTTTTGCAATTTTGAGCCATCAACTCGAAACCTTAATGAAACCTCAAATCCGTACGTTCACATTGGATATTCATCAGCGACTCAGAACAAGACCTACAGTGAAGGACTTAAGTCCTTCTTTAATATCAGAAATTAACATTTGCCAATCATAATTTCGAACACCGTTGTAGATGTATATCTTACTATCAGAGACATAGAAAATGTGTGCTGAGCTGTGGTCATAGTAACGGTACTAAAAACAAGGGATTGCTTTGAAACCTATCGTTCCCCAAACACAGAAAAAAAGGCTTGGAATGGGCTGGATCATTGATCTAAAAATATATATTTTAAAACAAACAACTGGCAAATAAACTCTTATCATTCACTTTCAGAAAAGCAGCATTAAAGCAAAATTGTTATGAAATTTTAATTATTATGAATACATAAAAAAACAAAGGGAGTATTTTATCGCTGAAAAACATTACGAATAATCTACGAATTTGATACTAGTTGAAGAAACTCATTTGAACGCTCAGAATGATGCTTATTTTCAGAAGAAAGTCTGTGGTCAAAATTGCGGTCTAGTTCATTTTCAAAAGCTGCTGTGATAACAACGGAAAGAAGAAAAAACAGCAACATATGTACCTGCTTCTAATTAGAATCCATTTGCAAACAACATAGACCCTGATCTGCCAGCGCCTAAAGTGTATATTGTTTGTTCTTCTGATTACTCATAGCAAACTACACGGATCAGGATCTGCCTGCGCTTTAGACGACTGTAGATCTAGGTCTGTACATTTCGGTATGAGTAGACTTATAAGCGAGTATAGACGGTAATATAATTTGGTCTCACATTTCTGGATGTTCCGTTTTGTTCAATAAAACTGACACGTGACTTTGTGCTAGTGAGTAATTCAAGATATAATACTTTATAAGTTTTTTTAAAAATTCTTTGCAAACGACGAACATTAAATGTGCAAATGAGTTATGCTCTTACTTCATGCACATTCCATTAATTCAAATAGAATCATAATCTACCACGTAGAAATTAAATTAATTATATTTTCATCAAGCTGTATATGTACTCCCCATCTGAAAAACGTTTAATATTAGCTCAACATTTCTAAATTTAATGATTTCTGAATGAGCAGGAAAAAGACTATACATTTTGGTACGTGGAAAGGTAAGTTAAGTAAGAAGATAAGTACATAGTACTTATGTAGTTATATGTATATATGCGAGTCGATGACCGAAGAGATTCTCATTTTAGTGTATTTCATAAGTGCGCCATGTTCACTTATAAAGTTCACAGTAAATTATAACATTTTGAGAACTAAATGTACCAAATGTCTGCTGCAATATAACTTTATCATAATAGCCCATATACTAAGTCAACTTATTGGTGTTTCCATTTACCATTTTTACTCGTTTTTATGGCGAGTCAAACTCCTTTTAACAAAATTCCTGATCTGTCGTAGCATAATACGACTGCAGATAAGGGTCTACGTTGTTCGTTCTACTAATTATTCCTTTCAAGTTGCAAAGGCACGTATCTTCCTGCATAGCATGCATCGACAGATCGGGGTCTGTACAGTTTGCAGCTGGGCTCTGCTTATAAATGATTAAAGACGGTAGATATTATTATATTAATAACCATACAGAAAAAAATGCTTGGACCAGTAATTTATACACACAGCAAGACATCTATCTCATAATTCTTAAATCGTCTAAGTTTTCATCATTTTGTTGAAGAAAAAAAATCATGCTGGTATCTCGGTTAGTTTTACGATGACAGGTCAACCGCAAGAATGGGACCTTTAGAGAACTGTTTGCAAACATTATTATATAATGCAACCGAAATTTAAAATGTTATATCCCTATAATATGTTTTTCTTACACGAATGCGCACACCAAATTCTTTTCAATGAATATCACCAGATTAACAAAATCTGATCACCATCTTAAGTGACGAGACAACGCTATCTTAAAAGAAAGAATTGAACTCCATCTTGATATAAGAATTTTTTTTAAAGTAGAGTAAGTTATTAAAAATAGTCATGGAGCAACGTGAACAGCAGACATAGTGCTAAAAATGAATTATTGCGACAGAAAGAAATTCCATCAACGGCGATAGCTATAACAAGAAAATAAAGCATGAAAATCTTGCTTAATTTTAATGTAAGACAATTATTACTGACACCATGAATTTAAATATTTTGCGCATAACGGAATTGTAGCGGTAATTCTTGTTGTTTTTCTAATATAAGTATTGGTCAAACGGAATAGTAAAGGTACAAAAGTACTGGTCAATTCATGCGCTCCGAATAGTCGGAGGCGAATCGTTTAAAAATAACAAGAGATTCAAAATTTCTTTAAATCGAATTAGTGGTCTTCTGCGGATTTCATAACAGTATGGAGAAGAAAAAAGTAAATAATAAATAAGGAATTGTTTGGAAATCTTTAGATCAGTGGAAGATAAGAGTTTAATAGGTCATTGCGTCCTGTGCCGGATTTAAGACAAATGAGGCCCTGTGCTTGTTACGAGGCCCCTTACAAGAGCCCTAAAGGAGGAGGCCCGGTAGGCCTACACAGGTAGTCAGGCATATATACACAGGTAATTTAGGAGTAGTTAAAATAGCCACAGACTTCTTAAAAATTCATCGTAATTTTTTGTTGTTGCCAAGATGGTCCCTTGGCCAACAGGTCACCTGTGCTTTAGCACACGTAAGAACGATGGTAGATCTGGTACTGATTGTGTCGTACGTTTGACTATTTTCATGATCTCAGACATACTCCAAGCTTGACGAAGCCTAGACCAAATGAACAGGAGGCCGATAAAACGTCAAGTAGACGTGGTAATAGTCGAGAACGCTTATCACAAAGGTGTGAATGATATTGTACAGTTCTGGATTCGTGAGAAGTAACTTAGCCACGGCAAACATTAATGTGTGACCGCCATATATCACGTAGCACAGACTTAGTTTCCAATATAAAAAGGTGACCCAAGCAACTGCAGAACCCCCAAGAGATTTTCTAAAAGTACCTGATGATAGTTTAGCCAAATGATTATACATTCAATCAAGCTGGCCGGAATGACTATAAAAAAAATATTGAAAATACTGTTTAAACATATTAGAGTAGCAAATAAAGTATTGGACTGGTGAATGAATAAAACCACATTGAAATTAGAATGCATGAGAAGAAAAGTATACGCAAACAAGCTTGCTAACTAACAAAGGAATCTATTCAATCTGAGCACATATGTGCGGGCACGACACGTCTATTTACAACATTTTATAATTTTAATATTTAAATGAAAAGAACACAAAAGCCAACAAAACTACCTTTCGCTCTTTTCAACATATTTGTTCAGAAACATCTTAATTTACCGGTTAATAAGAATAATCGATTAAAACAATTGATATCAATATTTAAAACGATTGATATAAGCATTAAGTTCCAAATACATGTATTAATACCCGAGTCCAAATGATTTATTTTCATTTATAAAGAGAACATGGCCTAAATTAGATAAAACGCTTTTCATGTTGATTAAAGATTTGACAATGAAAGACTCGGTGCGTTCATGACAAACTAACGGAGTTACAGAAGCGCTTGGTGAGAAAAAAAAAATCAATTATATGCTAGAGGGAAACTTAACTTGTTAACCCCTCTCTCTATTTCCAGCAGAGTCTTGAGGTTGGTGTGTTTAATGGAATATTAAGTCTAAATCACAGTTTTGATGTTTTGTGTTAATTGGAGCATTATGTCAAAAGCAAAGTTTTGAGGTTGGTGTTGTTTACCGGAACATTAAAGCTTAGGCAGAGTAGTTAACACGCATGACTGGACTTGATGCAAAACAATCATAACTGCCCAACTTCTGGTCATCATCTTTTTAACACGAGAAAAGAGCGAGTCCATTTCAAAGTTGGTCAGTAAATTATAGAAGATCATAAGTATTGTACTGGTAAATCCCATTGACAGCTTGGTATTAATTTCTTTATGGCTTCGTAACACCACCACCCACCCACCCCTCTCTCTCTCTCTCTCTCTCTCTCTCTCTCTCTCTCTCTCTCTCTCTCTCTCTCTCTCTCTCTCTCTGCAGATGCATAATGTGTTTGTGTGTCTGAGTGTGAGCGTGTGTGCAAATCTTCCTTGTGAATGACGTCTATATTGCTATATTGTGTATGTTAAACTATTCTCATTGAAATATATTTGGATTAGACTTGCATGGTCTCAAACACGAGGCCTGCGGGCCGCATGCCGCCCGCCAAGACGTATCAGGTCGCCCGAAAAATAATTGGCGTCACAAGGTGTCATGAGACATAATAAAGGTAGTGCGGCCATTGGGCCATCGAAAATACCCTTGTGCGGCCCTCATGGCAGTTTGAGTTTGAGACCCCTGGCTTAAAGATTATCGAGGATTATTTTTTAAATTAAAAATTAAAAAGCTTGCTCAACATTTAAAAACCCATAACACTGGCAGTGTGCTTCATTACAGTGTAGATAATGCAACTTCTCTGCTTAAAATTTCTTCAACTAAGTCATTACATTTTGTTTATTGAAATCAAACGGAGCAAGGTCCGTCACAAAATCTCGGTGATGAGCGTTGGAAATTTAATAAATGTTTCATTATAATATTAAAAATAGTTGAAAAACATGTGATTTTACTGCACGCATAATTTATATTTTCACACAAAGTAAAAACATATTGTTACCCCATATTTGGTGCCGATACAATGATTCATTACGTACAGTCGGGTACTATGTACGGTCCATCGATTCATGAATGAACAGTTAACGATGTCGTTTGAAATATATCTTTCACTTTGAACCATACCATTTGATCCAGTCTGACCTTTGTTCACTTATGCCGGGATATTATGAGCGGAGATATGGGCGGTGCTTAGAAATCAACACTCTTGTACGTACTAGTGTTATGAGACTTCTGCAGGTGTAACTTGTCTTCGTATATTTATGTCATATTGTACTCACGTTCAGGTTACTTACTATTCAAAGACAAAGTTACATGGTGTTACGATTAGTAACAAATGCTGGCGAATGGACCATTAAAGATCAAGACAGATACACTTTCATTCTCAAAGGGAAACACCAAAGGCACCAAGCACATATAACTTAAACAAATACAGAAAATAACTGTTTATTTGAGATTGTGTATTAAAGTCCCGTACTTATTCAGAAAATATAGCAATCATCGTAGGGTGGTCATGGCGTTTTGAAGTTGTCCCGTGTGTACTTAGCCATTTTGTCGTGCACATTTAATGGAATTGTATTCTATTCATCACCCACACCCACACCCACACCCACACCCACACCCACACCCACACTCACACTCACACACACAAAGCATATCTTTTTTAAATTAGTACATGCTACAAGCATTTAGGGTATGATGTTTACCGAAATTTATGACAAGATCATAGAATTTTCCTCCGATGATGGCTACACACTTTTTCTAATGATGGCTACACATTTTCACTAAGGGCTACACATTTTCACTAAGGGCTACTTATTTTCTCTAATGATGGCTACACATTTTCTCTAATGATGGCTACTCGATTTCGGTGATAATGGCTCCTCGTTTTCTCTGATAACGGCCGCTCATTTTTCTGATGACAGCAGTTCTTTTTGCCTGTCAATGGCTACTAATTGTTCTTTAAGGAGAGTTTTCATTACGAAAAGGTATGAAATAATATATTTTGGTCACTGAGTTTTCTTCTGTGTCAATTATAAAAAAGAAAGCATGTGGATTTTTTAACTAAAATATTTCAAATATTCACGTAAAGTTGTTTACAACTGGAAATTGTTTAGTGGGGACTTAATCTTGCACATTTTTTATTGGAATTCTGATTTCATTGTAGATGAAATGAAAAACTTTTAACGAATATATAGTTTTAAATCGTAATAAACAGACGCAAAAATGCAAAATCTGTATTTTTATGAAATAGGATATTTCTAATTCACGAATAAAATTTAGAACTTAGGATTAATAGAGAATATAAATACAATTTATGAACAAGCAAAACATTTGTAAATTTTTTAAACGAAATTCATAAAATTCATTTGAAATAAACACAGCTGTAACATTTATTTGTTACATGACGAAAATTACTGATTTTATGTGACCAAACGCGAAATGGTTTAGTAGAAAGGGACTTTTCAAAATACATTTAGGGATCTCGGTCGTTGTGCTTTTCCTTTAAATGACGCTGTGATAGCATTTCTAACGTTATGACGTGTTATTACAGGTGGTACATATATGACATTTCTTATAGTGGCATATTGACATATATAACAAAAACTGGTCATTTGTAACAGGTTTATTTTATCCATTTCATAAATTTAAGACAATTTTGAGATCCAAACTGAGATCCAAAGATTTTCGCTGAGTAGAAATATCATTTGTCGTCCGTGTATCTTCAGCATACAATAGGAGAAAAAGAAAAGGAAAAAGAAAGCAAGAAACCCCATATTCTGCTGTTCCCACGAACTGTTTTCAATAGGTTCACATATTTTCAAGGAGTCATTTGGGACAAAATTTAGATATCGTGTCCTTTACTTGACGTTTTGTTTTTCTTCGTGTACTACTATCTTCCGTAAATAAAGTGACGAGCGTAAAACTGTAAGTGGTTGAAGTGGCAACCTACTTAATTATTGGCTGCAAATTCGCTGGATGAAGTTCTAGCACGAATGACATAAGAAATGTCAATCCAGTTCTGATAGGCTGTTACCAATACACAAAAGATAGCGCACGCCAATAAGTAGGTGGAGTCCAACTGTCAATCAAGGGTCATAACACACCTACCTGCTGAAACATTTTAAGTATTGCACAAACGTATCTTATTCAACAGAACCATTCACACTGCCAGAAGGTATATGACCCGAAATCTGTAATAATTTTGTACACTGATTGAAAGTGTACTTTTTAATAGGAAAACAGGCCTTTTGACTTCATAGAAAACAATGAGTGATTCGGAAAGTAGCCACGGAGATCTGCACTCAGAGCAGGAGAAAAAGGATGGCAGAGAAAACGGAGATGATAGATTTTCACAGCAGATTCAGGATGTTGTCTCACACGTGCTTAAGGGATATGACTGGAGTCTTGTTCCCAACCCACAGAGAGGGGCTGGAGGTGAAAAAAGGAAGCCTTACATCAAAAGACCCATGAATGCTTTCATGGTTTGGGCCCAGGCAGCTAGAAGGAAGTTTGCAGGCCAGTACCCGGATCTTCACAACGCAGAACTTAGTAAAACTCTGGGAAAACTTTGGCGGTAGGTCCATTTTATATTCACCACAAATCATAGATAAGTTTCAGTATTCTTGCAAATAAAATCAGCAGCAAATGACTCCCATTATTTGTTAATTACTTTCCTGTAAAGTTTTTAATCACCGATTTTTGTAATGAAGCAATCAATGTTAACTGACAACTAATTGAAAGCATGTTTGCTAGCTATTTCCTTTTTATAAATTTGATAAAACAGAGAAGCTGAAAAAAAATGTAGAAATCTAAAGATCTAACTATAAACATCGCTTACAGTTTTGTATTCTGGTAATTTCTGTAAGCTTTGACCTTAAATTTCAAAAAAAAAAAAAAAACAGATGGAAATCTTAAAATTCTGAGAAAAACTCTCTCTCTCCCTCCCTCTCTCTCTCTCTCTCTCTCTCTCTCTCTCTCTCTCTCTCTCTCTCTCTCTCTCTCTCTCTCTCTCTCTCTCTCTCTCTCTCTCTCGTTTAATAGTTCATTTCTCGTTTAGCAGTTCGAGTTATTTAGTAATAATACTCAAATATCTCTGCAAACCAGGTCTGCACTCTGGTGTCAGTTTGTGCTTAGTGTAGAATGGGTTTACAGTGAATTTGTGCAGCATATATGAGGGTATTTACAGATTTAGGCCGCTACAAATTGTAATCGAAGTGTTTTACGTGTTCAAGCAATACAATTTATTCTGTCTTAATCTGTAGCCAAAACGAAACCTATACCAACTATGTATGTATGTATGTATGTATGTATGTATGTATGTATGTATGTATGTATGTATGTATGTATGTATGTATGTATGTATGTATGTATGTATGTATGTATGTATGTATGTATGTATGTATGTATGTATGTATGTATGTATGTATGTATGTATGTATGTATGTATGTATGTATGTATGTATGTATGTATGTATGTATGTATGTATGTATGTATGTAATGACTGAGTAGTACAACTTTTCTATTCACTTACACTTCGTGTCCGTTTCTCAGCTTTCAGTAAGTGCAAATACGCATTAGTAAGCACACACAGTGCATATAGGTTTCTCTGTTTGATGGCACATACGGCGTATGTTCCGTAACTGTTCCTTTTAGTAGAACATACACAATAAGCAACATTTTGAAAACGGAGGCCCGCGAAACATTAATTTTCTTTAATGCTTTATTTGTTCGTAACATGAAATATATTGTTAGCTTCTAAAACATCAAGGAAAAATTATTTGAATATTATGTTCATGTATATAAGAAAATTCTAAATCAGCTTCAGTTTTTATCCGTAATCATGAAATGCATGTACAGTCGACTCGATCAAAGCTAAACTTATTTTAATAGTAAAATATCCAGTCACTTAATATCTTTATCTTAACGCAACTACTCTACTACTGAATCATATATATATATATATATATATATATATATATATATATATATATATATATATATATATATATATATATATATATATATATATATATATATATAATTTTGAACTTGCATTCTAAAATCTGAATAATCATTTAGCTTTTCCAGTCGTGTGGTATACTGTGTACATTTATTTTTTTAGAAACTTGACATGTTTAGCTTTTCCAGGCGTTAAGCATGCTGTGTACAACCTTTTTCCTGAGTTCTTGAAATGTTTACGGAATGCTTACATTTAAGGAATGCGGGTCCTTTATAAATGAGGCTGACGACAAGTATAAAGTATGCGAGTGTTGAACTCTCAAGTGGCTGTTATCATGTTTCTTGTCTAGGGCGTTGAGCTCAGACCTTTGATATGCAGGAGAATAGGTGCGTTGGTGGTATCCCGAGGAATAGACTTGCTCGTGTTGAATATTCACCACCGTTTCACACACACACACACACACACACACACACACACACACACACACACACACACACACACACACACACACACACATCGCTATCCTAGGTACTCAATATAACTAAAAAATGAAGGAGACGAAAATATAAACCAAACACACAGGAACTAGTTTGAAGATACAAGAAAGAGAAATTCAATTATTGACCTAAAATTTCCATAGGCCATCAAAGATAATAACCGTAAAATGCATGTGAATATTCATATTTCTTATGGACTGAAAAGCCTACATTGGTACGTATTAATCTGGTTGAGAAAGTTCACTGATTATGTTGCATCACTCTGCAAGTGTTGAGACCCAAACAAAATTTCTTTTCTCTTTTTAATATTTGTTTGTACTGCCAAAAGAGATAATAAAAAAGGGTGGGGCAATGTGTAAATCAGATGATATTGATTGATACAATATTTTTATGAAACTATATATACTTTGTTTAATTGTTCTACATACATTTTACAGATAACGGCACGTTAAATATGCCAGTACATATTTGTAGTTTTACAACATTGCACTGGCTAAGAGATTAAACTATTATGTGTTAATACATTTATTAAGAAATTACTGTTTTGTTTCTTTATTCACAAAATTTAATTAAATTATTTTTTAACGAATGTGAAAGTTAATTGGAGATTGAAAGTATAATTTACAAAAACCAATTTTTAATTTCAGATGAAATTAAAAACACTTTGACCAAAAGGCCTACTAATAAGTAAATATAAATTGTAGAAAATACAGAAATTCGCAAGCAACACAACGATCTATTTCATTTAGTTCAGAGATGTTTGTTGTTCAATCATCAGCCTTACCGTCTTTATTATTATTATTATTATTATTATTATTATTATTATTATTATTATTATTATTATTATTATTATTATTATTATTATTATTATTATTATTATTATCGTCGTTGTTGTTGATGATGTTATGCACTTCTTTACATGTGAAACTTCCTCAGGAGGCATTTGAGGCTCCATCCTCAAAAACAATTTTTTTTCATATCCCTGTCTATAAAGATAAATATTGCCTTGACTAAAGCCCATGAATAAAACAAATTTTATGATAAACCTATCTCTTATATAAATCAATATCTGATAATCTGATCCTGATATTTTCATCACCAACTAGTGTTTTTCAATTCAGTATCATGACATTGCTGTATAGTGTCACAAACACACACGGGGTAGGGAAGGCTGAAATATCTCTTATGATGCGAGGGCGCGTGAACCAGCGGGCAAGGAGTCTGCGGGATGGAATCCTTGATTTGCGCTTAGGGGAAGCTTGTACACTGTAAGCGTTTCCACGGCATAATTTTGACCATCTAACTGTAAGAAAACTTTTGGAAATTTTCCGGATGTTCGCGCTTGTTTTTTGTCTCTAGCTCTAGCCCCTAACACCACCATTCTTGGGCCGTGTAAACATATTGGGATTAAAACAAAACGTTTTTTTTTTTAAATGTATGCAGAGTTATAAAAGTACAGCAAGCAAAGCAATAAAAGTGCAAGTCTTTAAGCAACGTATAAAGTACACTGAACTACTTACCGTTTGTCACGTGATGAGAGCATAACCATAAGTACCATCGAGTCGTTTGCATCAAGTATCAATAGTAACATATCCGGTGGAGTGCTTCAGTGGGCAGAAAGGACAAATAGCAATAACACTGACAATAACGTGTATAAACAATTCTAAGAAACGACGTATGAGTTGAATTTACATAACCCCACAACATACAATGAATAAAAAACTAACATACAATGCAAATTAAATATGCATCCAATGATGATGTAATGTTACTGTAACGATGATACTATGACGATGAGGGTGTGCGATAGGATGGGGCGTTCGAAAGAAAAATGTTACTACTCTAACACCAAATAGAAATATAACTAATTTTGATGAGTATCAATCAAAGATTTACGTTTTTATTTTATGAAGTAAATGAACATTATTTGCATATATCGTGACTGGCACTATTTTCCAAAGCAAGTGTTCCTTTCATTGCAGAAAGCATTGTAGTTGAGTTACAAAGAAAAACGCTACAATGAGAGCAATTTACGTTTGGGAGTGATTTACGATGTAACATCCCGTTATTACTAGGAATTTCTTTATGAGGTCATCATATACACTGGATCACTTTGCTTGCTACATAATTTAATAAATGTGTTTTACTACTGTTTCCAAATTATACACAATTCATTGTAAATCAAAATCATATATGCTTTAACTTATCAGACAATGTTAAATGATACTTTGTCCTCATAATGCTTTTGCCGTAAAACATGGGCGTCATTTTTTAAAGCGCATTTTTTTCTAAACCTGTGAGTTTGAGAACCTTGATCAACCAGGTGCATTATACACGATAATATTATCTGGAATATAATATTTTTGGGCAGGGTCACTATCAGACGCCAATTTTGGTCAGTTCTGTTAATCTCATTTCTCCAACAACCATCTACTTTTCTACCTCCAAGCAATGCGATAATCAGCATCTGAGCCTGATAATCGGTACCTGAGGCGAATAATTGTTGTCATATAAATATTTACGGTTTCATCGGGTCGAGCAAAAATCATGGACACAAAGGATCTTATAGCCTGGTTAATTTTTAAGGCTACATATATTTGCAGTCTTGCACTTTCATTATTTAAGTACAAAAGAATATAGAATATTGGCAGGTAAAATTTGCAGGAATAACCTTTTGAATTACTCTAAAACGAATTTTGAAACCAAATCATTAACCGACAAATTTCACACCAGGGGACAACACCAGTTTGCTAAGTCAGGCCAATTGTGTCTACAATACCGAAATAAAAGGATCAACAATATTTCTCGAGCACTTGAACACTGTTTGACCATACTTTAAATTGGTCATTATCACGTTATTGACGTTCTTGGACACATCATTATAACAAATACAATTAGAAACAAAATTCCTCTGCCTCGGACGAGTACCCAATAATCTTTGGAACAATGTATGGTCTTTGATGAAGTCCTCCATAGCCGTCAGCTCTGAAATCATGGTCGTATTCCAACAAGCAAGCCATGTCTTGATGGTCTCAGTTTTCAAAACCGCACATAAAAAAGGATCTAAGTGAAAATTTCTCAAAACTTGCATTTGTTTCTTTCATGCGTGAAACAAGAAAATTTCAATAACAGTATATCTGCCAATTCATGGCTGACTAATTATTTTCCATTTATTTACCGTTAAATCTCTCTCCAGTAATTAACCAAAATTTTCCTATTTACAGAGTAAAACTCGATATCTCAGCATGGTTAGTTATAGCTATCCAGACCTGTGAGCGAATTTGATATGGTTGAATTCGCTACTGTATTTGATGCTTTCTAAAATGAATGCATTTTCACCACCGTTTTACGTCTTTAAGTCGAAAAATGTTTAATAACAATTTATTATCGAAAGATTCTCAGAATTTATAATTGCAAAATTTAACTACCATTCTGAAGCTTTTGAGTCCATGCAGTGTTGCCACCTATTTTGGGTTCTTTGGAAAGGGAAGGAACTCATAATTGTAATAAAAATAGTATCTCCGCTTTAGACAGTGAAAAGTATGATATTTCAGTTTAAAATGCTTTTAGATTTGATGAAATTATTTTAATAATTAACTTACATCATTGAAACATATGATTCTTTCCTTGCTAATTGTTTGTTTTGGATACCCATAAATGACAGGCACAGTGCATAGATGGAGTTAGAACTAAGTGTTTTAACATATATTCTGAAAACTTGATAAAGGTGTACACGTTTCTTGCCAATCACAAATTTACACACAGAAATGAGTATATATATATATATATATATATATATATATATATATATATATATATATATATATATATATATATATATATATATATATATATATATATATATATATATATATATATATATACATACAATCCTGCTAAATCACTGATCGTATTGTGTTACTTGAGATTTCCTCTTGAGTAAACCCGTATCCGTTGAATTCTCTAACCCAAGCTTCGTGTTTTAGCGTGCTTAACAATTAAGGGTACGGATGAAAGTCCACGCGTCATTGAGCTCCTTCTGTGCTATTTATTTATGGGATAGTATACTAAAGATAATAATATGCTGGGGACTTTTTGGGTTCATTTTTCTTCTTCTCCAGATCCTATGAAATCGTGCTTGTGCGCATGACAAGAAATGATTATAACCCTTCGATTTCAAATTAGCACTTTGAGGATTTACATATCACGAAAAGAGCTAGGAGAAAGTTAATTTGGATTTTTAAAAACAAGCCTAACATCCTTGAAGATTAACTGTAAATATGACGGTTACAGAAAACATGGAGGTTTTCCAAATTATAGAACATGCCAAGTGTGATTGGTTTTAATGTGTTGGGTTCAAAATGCTATGTTCAAAATTGAAGCTAAACAACTGATACCGTTACTTAACAGAGGCAGGAAAAACTTCCAAAGGACAGCAATAAACTAGGTCGGGGAAAATTTTATACATCTTTTATATTGAAATGGTTAGAGATTATATATGGTTGAGATAAAATATGGGAAGTACTAAAATGTTCATTATATATATATATATATATATATATATATATATATATATATATATATATATATATATATATATATATATATATATATATATATATATATATATATATATATATATATATATATGTGTGTGTGTGTGTGTGTGTGTGTGTGTGTTAACTATAGCAAAAGTTTGCATCAGGAAGAGTGTGGCAGGACACTGTCTCAACAAAATCACAGTTTAAACATATACATCACGTTAATATAACGTCTGAATGACCATGACCGAAGCGTTCCTGTGATGCTGACAGGTGTCCTACTATGGTCGACACCTCAACTTAAACAGCAAAGAGGTAATAGGGAAGTTCGCACTGTATTTTCCCAGCAAAGACGATGGTTTTCAAAATTCATTGGTCAACTTCCAACTGAAAAGTCCAATATTAGGAGTGAAGATATTAATTGAAATATAATTTCAAAGTTGGAGAAACTTGAATTTTCTAGTTGTGTTCCATCTGTCAGCTCTGTATATCAGTGAGTATTGATGTCATGTCCATTTCTAGTCACCCTCGTGCATCTCTGATATGTTACATTCATTCAAACAAATGAAAGACAATTTCGCTGAAATTTGTCTAGCAACGTTATCCTTGCAATTTGTCTGGCAACGTGTTCAGAAAATTAGACGAACAATGTATCTGATAGAAAACATCTGTCAAGAGAAGAGAAAGAGAAAGGGAGATGAGACGCTAGTAACATTAGACTATGAACTGCAGACAGATGAAACACTTGCTTAAGTTATGGAAGATATCAGCTCCCCCCCCACTCACAGCAAGTTGGTTTTAACTTCAATTGTAAATTTAGACATGCAATATCCACAATGACAAAGCAAATAAAATCAAATTCGCTAATCAATAAACGACTTACCGAAAGCAAGATGATCAATATACACAAAAAGAAAAACACACAAACTAATTTCGCTATGGGAGAGAATCGCTGTTGCACAGGTAATGAAATATATATATATATATATATATATATATATATATATATATATATATATATATATATATATATATATATATATATATATATATAAGCATCTTAGAAATATTGTTTTTCTATATTTTAGAGTCTTGAAAGAGGATGAGAAAAAGCCATTCGTTGAAGAAGCAGAAAGACTGCGTCTTCAGCACAAGAAGGACTACCCCGACTACAAATATCAACCAAGACGCCGAAAGCCACTCAAAAATGCAAACAATACCAATGACAACCCAAATACTCTTCCATCGGGAGTGATGATCGAAGCACTTCACGAGGACTCCCCCTCCCAAATCAGTGATGACAGCAGCGATCGTTCCACTAAGGATAGTGCTCATGGATCGCCAACTCCACCAATGTCTCCTCATCAGCTGATCAATGTGCAAAATTGCTTAAACGAAGGACCCAGAGGACGTATGGCACCGCCAGGTAATATAAGAATTTATGTTTGATAAGGTATACCTCTGGCTGACATTGCGGGTGGAATTAATTAAAAGTTTGATTGGTCAGTACTCACGATGCAAGCGTTGCACGAGTTGCTCTTAATCCCAAGTAAACGCGACAATCAACACCAGTCCATAGTCCTTGTTGCACGAGTGCTATGCAGCTGTGTACAGTTTTTTATATGCTGGAAGGTGTACAATTTTGTATGCTGGAATGGTGTACAATTTTGTATGCTGGAATGGTGTACAATTTTATATGCTGGAACAGTGAATAATTTTGTATGCTGGAACAATGAATAATTTTGTATGCTGGAATGCATTTCCTATCCCCTAATCGCAACTTGCTTACTCCCAAGTTTTTCTTTTCAACTTGTCGATTGTGTCAATGCATCTACAGGTGATGGTCTACTCTGTCAAATGTTTACTTGGGAGTAGACGATTTTAAAACAGAAGGCAAGATAATCATCCGCATGCCTTTTACATTTTGACAAACTTGTACTGTATACGCATTTTTCCCCGCTTGATCAAATACATACGTTAAACAAATGTTGGATATTTTGTTAACAGAACACACTTTAACAAGTGATAGTCTTTTATTCTACCACAGTACGTTTTTGCATGGTATATTCAGCTTTCTTTTTCCTTTTTTTTTTTTTGAATATTTAATGAATATCATACCAGCGATATTATTTCATTTCATACGAGATGACCATACATTTTAATAATCTCACGACACGTTATAAGTTGGCATCTTTAGGTAGATCCTGCGACCGAAATGGATTAAAGATATATGAATAAAGAATAAGTCTGTTTTAAAAATTATTTTTTGCAGCAAATTTGTAAACTTGTATCTCTTTTCCAGCCTACTTTCAGGGGTATCCTGCAGACTATAGTCGGATGAACCTTAACTTTGGTGGAGATGTTGTCAACATGATGGATCAGTTTGATTATCAAGAACTGGACCAGTACATGCCCACAACAGGAGCTCATTTGCTCCCAGTAACCGACCCAGGGCATCATCAGTTCTCTTATGACCACAGCACGACCCTTCCAGCCTCTTCCTTTTCCTGGAGTAAATGTTTCCGGCCGTCCACAGAATCCCGCCCAGAAACCTCTGATGCCATGAACTCAAGTAGTGAATACGGCAACAACTACAAAACTAATTCCACCCCAGCCTTTAATTTCAGCAGAAATGTCTCTTTACAACATCAGAATAACTCCGCCTTTCCCAATAGCACTCATCAGAGCGTTATGCCCAATTCGTCCTATCAAAGTAATAAAAGGTCATCCATCTGCAAAGATGTTGAGAAGGAAACTGGAAATTATATAAATCTTGGCCCTTTGAACACGTGCCAACAACAACAACAACAACAACAGCTACTGCAGCAGGACTTTACATTTCTTGATAAATTTGAAACATCGAATGTGACCCCTTCCCGGTACAGTATCGACAGTAATCTTCAGGATCTCTCATACTTTGGCAAGAACCAGAACAGTCATGCCCTTCCCAAAAATTCTTCGTCGTCGTTATCTACCAGTTCCAATGTAGGCATTACCAGATCGATATTCAACCCAATAACAGCCACGGTGTAGAATTATGTCACTTACAATGCTCAACGATGTAGATTAAATCTTTATGAATAAAAAAATGAAAGAAGATGATGTTTCATCTCCAGAATAAAGCGTATTACGAGAAACTAAATGACTGGATTTTCTATTTATTTATATGAACGTGTCAGTCTCTGTCTCTCTGCCTGTTCATCTATCTATCTATCTATCTATCTATCTATCTATCTATCTATCTATCTATCTATCTATCTATCTATCTATCTATCTATCTATCTATCTATCTATCTATCTATATATGTATATATATATATATATATATATATATATATATATATATATATATATATATATATATATATATATATATATATATATATATATATATATATATATATATATATCATAATGAAATATAAAGTTGACACATAGAAAACAATAAATAACAAATGAGAAATAAACGTGTTATAATACAGTGGCCCCTTTAAATACCCGTGCTATTTAAGCTCGAAGGAGCATGTAATAAATACGTCTTTTTACATTTTTTTACCATATTTCAATCATGAAAATATTTTTTGTTAAACGATAGAAAATAAATGAAGAATGAAAGACTTATATAATCATTTCCGCAAGATGATGGAGCAATTTGAAACATAAACGAGAAAACAATAAATTCTGTATTTAATTAAATTTATAATGTAATGGCCCATTCTGATTATATCAAAATAAGAGACGACGGAAATTAAACAGTAACATCAAGCTGTCGCATACCAGGAAAAATAATATGGCTTTATTGCAACAAAATGTTCATTGCGCTTTAACCTGCTTTTGTAGAAACAAAATGAAAATTTGTATTGTTGAATGCTCGACATATATCATCAGTAAAATAAATCATTTTATTATCATAAATCAAAGACATATTTGGGTGCGAGCAGTTTACCGTCGAATTCGACCCGAAACTAATACGAAATATGTGTCAAAAAAGAAGAAAAACTAAAACACCATCCACGCACAGACACATACATAGATACACACACATTGAGGTGTGGATGTGTGTACACATTTACGACTTGATTTACTGTTAGACTGGATGATAATGGTCCTTGGCTTTCGGAAAACTCTGAGGACTAGATCAAATTGTGATGTTTTTGTTTAGTGAAAAACATGAAGGCAAACGAAACAAAAATGATTTTGATGAGTATGCGTTGAAAAAGGACTGTTCAAAAAATAATGTCGATCTTAATTTTTTCGGAAACATTCTAATTGTGAAATTTGAAGAACTCTGAACGAACAAAATGCATTATCAAATCGCCTTGTGTTTCTTTAAAAAAATATATACTTTGACTGATGTGGCAGCCAATATAGTTGGTGGAGGAAGAACCCGGGGAAAACCCCGGAAAGAATCACCAAGCAATGGAAACTAATAGCAAGCTGTCTCATATTTCCCTATATATATAAGACAGTTTGCCATTAGTTTTCCTTGGTACGGTGATTCTTTCCTCTCTGTGTGTGTGTGTGTGTGTGTGTGTGTGTGTGTGTGTGTGTGTGTGTGTGAATATATGTGTGTGTGTTTCTATATATATATATATATATATATATATATATATATATATATATATATATATATATATATATATATATATATATATATATCCATTTTATGCCAAGCAATTAGATACATTCAACATTTCTTCATCAATAACAAGAAGTTACAAAATCTTTACAATAATTTTGTGGAAGTGACCTGCCATAAATTCACATCCTACAGATAATGCTATAAATGTATGTTATTTTGTGTTAAATTATTTACTTTTTATATAAGAACGGAGAGATTATTACTTTCTTTAACACATTACTTGCGCGTATTGATACAGTGAACGTTGATGGGTGTAAACATAATGAAATATAAAAGAGCTGTTGTATCCGACAAACTTCAGATTGTAACGTGGTTAAACAAACATTCTACTCATTTTGATTGTGATTTTATTAGTACGGATATTTTATTAATTTCCGCATTCAAATGTGAATTGGCTGGCCTTTGCACTCTTCCGGTCTAGTTCGGTGACAAAGGCTGCATCATAATTTCGATTGCTATTTACTTTCGCTTTACAGTCTTCGTTCATTTAGTATGACATTTTCCGTCGCTTTCAGATATGATTATGATTGTACTGAGAGTTAAAATCGCTTTTAGGCAATTGTATTGCTTTATTTAGACAAGAGTTTTGACAAAAATGTTGTGTTGTCTGGGATTCGTATTATAGTAAGGTGATATAATCCATAAGGTTCTACACAAGGCAGCAAAATTTATATCTGATTACTGCAAAACCTGAGAAGCAGGATTCGTCACCAAGCTGTTAACTGACCTGGGTCAACCAACACTCCAAGATTTGCGTAGGATTCCTTTGACATATTTATATAGTAGTCAAGGGGTTAGTGCCGGCTCTTTCGCCAATTATTTTTTAAAAACCAATAGAACAAAACCTGAAGATCAAAGCCAAATTTTTTCCATATTTTGTATAAAGCATAAACATTGTAGAAAACTAGTATCAAATAATAGTATATGTCTTGCAGTCGAGCAATGTAGAACAGAACAATTTAGAAATTCTTTCTTCATAAAAACAATTGTAGTCTGGAATCATCTGAGTGACAGTGTTGTGTGCCACAATCAGTGGAGAGCTTTAGGATAGCTCTTTAAAAATACTACTAAGTTTCTAGCTGATTCTCTCTTCCGGTGCAAATTTATGCCGTAACTGACCTGGCACTGTATACATACAGATTCAGATTCACTATACTGTTAGTAGTTCAGGGTAACAGGTATTTTATACTAAACAGGTATTACATTATTTTGAACAGGTCGTATAAGTTCAGTTAAATACAGTTTGCAAGATTCATGTTTAAACCAACTATATACAACGGTAACGCTTGAGGCCAACATTGCGTTGTCTGGGGTTGATTTGTCTGTATAGTGTATTACATTAGTTAACCAGACAATCGTTGTGGATTGACAGTTCAAAACAGATGTCAGATTGTACTGGAAATGTTATGTCAAATCGTTCCGGAGAGACACAGTTCAAAGCGGATGTCAAAGCGGCCATTTTGTTCAGTGTGTCTGGTCATTGCTCAAGTGGAAAAGTTAAACGATTTTTAAAATTGATAATTTTTAGGTTCAAACAATAGGAAGCACTTGTTTCTATAGATAGCCTCCAATCAAGGTCCTCACTTCCTTGGTTGCACACATTGATGAATGCCTTGTCTGGAATCGTATTTATAACTACAGCTCTGTAATTTAAACAGTGAAACTTTATTATTATTCTCAGAACCAACAGATACATTTTAATGTTAACCTTGTAAACGGCAGTTCAAAGTTACACGAGAAGTAAACTCACATAATGTTAGTCAATATAAACAAAATCATTCTGTCGACCAAATATACAAAAACATTAGCGTGACTTCATATGAATTAAAACGCAGTTATCAGAAAAGGAATAGTCTAACATATTTCACATATCATCCTCCTCCTCCTCCTCATCATCATCATCATCATCATCTCACAAAAATAGCATATCTGTTCATGAATGACTCATCTGCCTCGTAACCCTCACCTTCTGTACAGTTATGTCATACAAAAGTCATTTACACACGCGCAGATACGCTCAAACTTAAACAGATTTAAAATGGATAAATTTCTTTAAGTTTAGTGGTCAACAGGTACATATATGAACGATATGGAAAATATAGATATTTTCATCAATCGAGGAGGCATCCATCTTTGCACTGAAAGTTGATTTCATACTTTGAAGCATTCACCCAAAATTCCATTGTGGTCATGAAGGACAATTTGATTTAAACTTGTTATTTTTTCATGCTTCAAATGTTTAAGCACATAAATGATCATCAAAAATGTACGCTGAAAAAGATCATGCCATAATTTGTCCAAAAATTGTGGCAAATTTATTTTGAAATAAACAATTATTTAAAGTGTTTACGTAAATGCAAAAGAAAGCGTGAGGAGGAGAACATCAAAATTTAAAAAAAAACAAACAAAGAAAATCCCGCAAACAATTATTAAAATGGATAAATCTAGTTTCTTGGATCAAATTCCCTTTAAAAAAAAAACCGAACAATTTTCAAAATATCGTTTAAAAAAAGTAAATGACAATCTAGCAAACATAATTGCTGTTGATTTACAATTAATATACAATCCGACGTTTTACTTTGCAAAACATGGGTTCCTTATCATAAACATCTGAACGTTTACTAAGGATAAACATATATTAATGGTCTATCATTAGCTGGAATATTATTGCCAAGCAATGCATCAATTAACAGTATGGTTGCAGTGTATATTTACTCAACTTACATCGAATACCCCACCCCGTCCCCACCACTGTGATTAGAATAACATTAAAGCTGTATTTACTATATGTATTTAGTTCTTTTCAGAGTAATATATGAAGTTCTTAGGCTACAAGAATTCTATTATAACATCTGAACGAAGTAATTCTAATAAATTCGTATCGATTCGAACAGATTCATATAATGCACAAGTCATATAATATTCAAGACAAATGCAGGCAAACCATCAGCTTACGAATTCAGGGAAAATTTAAAACGAATGAATATAACAAATAATTATAAACTTATGTCAGTGAATATATGGTATGCAACTGATACAAAACCTTGGTGCCTTTCGAGGCTCGCTGTTTCTATGCAGCCGAATATATATTTATTGTGTCCTTAACTTTCAAGACTCCTGTTTCTTCACAACTTAACCAGAAATATTTGTTATTTCTGGATCTAAAGTCGGGTTTCCCACAGAAACTTAGACTGACTAATTTCTCTAGGGAGATTACGTAAAACATCGAATTTCGTTTAGCCAATCAGGATCACTTTCTCTAACCATCAAAAATTGAACACACCCATCGAATCGAGAGTAAGTCTCTCATTTAATAATAACTATTATATAAGATGTGATTTTGTGATACTTGTTTCAAATGGCTTAAGATTTTCCAAACTTTGTCCCTGGCTTGTAACCATTTTGTCATGTTTATCAAATACATCCTGTGTTACCGTCTCTGTCAGACAGTTATCCTAGCGGGTCCTAATTTAAATCCAATCATGGCCCCAAACAGAGCGTATCCCAATCTTTGCAGGCAGCAATTTATTGTGAACCTAGCCCGTACCTCAAAGTTAATTGTTACGTGCCACTCTGACCTCAACCAAATGTGCTGCATCTAAACATCTACAAATAATGTGCACTATTACAACAAAAAATTCATTAAATAACAAACGGCTAATATTTATTATTGAGACCTATACTTTGATTTATTTTAGAGGCATGCCTGCTGACACAAGCATTATAATTGATTGATGCATCGATCATTAAAACTTCTTTTGTTTGGTACTACACGATAAAATGTATCGATTATTAACGTAGGAAAAGAAATGAATATCTATTACGACATCTATAGAATTAGGCAAAACATACCTAGAACATATTGTATTCAAATATATATGCTTGATATGTTATAAAATAGTAATAAATATATTTTATTATATGCGCATATTTCTCTATATTTACCTCGTCAGAATTGTTCAGTATTTACCGATATTGCACACTTTCATATCGATTTCCTCGCGTTTAATTCATTCTTAATGAAACTGCATAGGTGGCCTAGTGGTTACAGCGTCCGCCTCAGATGCAGGAGGTCGTGGATTCTATCCCCTGTCGAGTCATACCAAAGACCTACAAAAATGGTACAAACAGATACCTCGCTTGACCCTCAGAGGTTAGTGTTAGGGCTGATCGGCCTGGTGTCAGGATAATGTGACTGGGTGGGACATCATGCCACATGTCTGCAGCATGATGCCCCAGTGCTAGACATCACTATAAACTGCCACACTGCAGACATCGTAGCCATGTGACTGAACAATTGTTAAAGCTACGTTAAAAATCATAACCACATCACATCACATTCTTAATGAACGTGAATAAATGAACTATTTTCTAACGTAAACAGTTTTTTTTTTATGAAGGGATTACTGTAGATATTTCTCGGACTGCCACATACCAGAAAATGTTTCATAGACTGACACATACAAACTGCTTTGGAACATTTCGCGTTAACTTTTCGGATACAATGTTTCAAATTTAGGTTAGCAAGATTACGTTGTATCTGCCATACAGGGTCCTCACAATAACACGCAAGTTAAAACACATGACCTGTCTTCTTTAGCGCTTAATAAAAATGGCAAAAATATACTTACAATTTTGCATCCTGAATTTCCTCAAATATATACGTTCGTAGTTCTGGAAATCCGAATTAGATGAGCCATGTCATGGGTTCTCAAGGGTAATTACACAGTTTGAAATTGTACTGTAATTTCGAGTTTTATATTCCAAGTGCAGTTACATACTCCTTACTGCACTCAAAATGAAATAAACATTAAATTTTCCAGCATCGTTTTTGATAATTGAAATTGAAAGGCTTCATAATTTTCCCACATTATGATCTCAATTATTGAAAGACAGAAGAGAAACACGCATGCTAATGTCAACACACTTCAATAAGATTAAATTGGCAGACGCTCCTGGAATCCGATGCAAGTTACTTCATGTAGATAAATCCAGACCATAATCACAAGATTACGTTGTATCGGCAAAAATACCAAAACGTATTCATTCCAGATCAAATGGAAAAGTTGTTGCAATGCGTATTCATTAACAATATTATTCCTAGTTTGAATTTTAAGTAGACCAAACGCCATTTTCTTTCGAAACTTACGTCTAGCGCGCGACCAACTTTAAATTTATCTGGGCGGAGTTATGCGCTCATTAGTAATGTTGTTCTGTAATGATGCATCAACGCTTATGTATTTAATCTGGAATACGGCATACTTTTAGTTACTTTGTTTCTTGTAGTGTATTTTTGTTTATATATTTAAGCCTTGGGAAGAATAAGAAAATACGCATAAAATAAAAAGCTTACTGCATTGTATGGGAAAATGTGAGTTCGTTTTGTCGGTTGGATAAACTGAACTACAAAGGTCGTGCAGTAAATCCATCCGAAAAACTCGTTCATATTTTGACATACCAATGCAGTAACCTATAAATATTATTCGAGGCCAAAGCAACTAAATCCAATACCAAATCCAATGGAGTGATGTTCATACTGACCGTTCTATAGATTGGCCACAGTCCACTCTCAACATCATTACAGAGCAACCATGATTCAAATGATGTTTATTAAATATTGAACGAGTTCCAGGTGTATCATATGAACGGCCCTGTAAACATATTTTTGGCAATATCACACGGAGAAAGCTGGCATTAGGTGCCATTCCTATGGATTCACTTGGCATCAGTTGTTATCTGCACCTGTTGCTTTTCTTGTACCTATATATTCATGTTTTTTTTTTCCATTTTTCCATTTCTAGAAAGTTTACAATTTTCTGCGTTCACATTGAACTTCACAAACAATAGAAGACACCAAAGCAAATACTCGTTTTTAGATAAGAAAATAAATGGTGCCTAAATTAATATCGGACATACATACATACATACATACATACATACATACATACATACATACATACATACATACATACATACATACATACATACATACATACATACATACATACATACATACATACATACATACATACATACATACATACATACATACATACATACATACATACATGATAGAGATATTTTTTACCTTTAAGATTTTTTTAGCATCATAATTGCAATCCATATCATCTTATATAACGAATCAGTTAAGTTTCTTTTATTGTCTTTGAAGGGTATAGTTACATTGGATAATTAACTATTTTCCAAGTCGGAGCCAGCATATAAGAAGTGTTCCTCTTTTCAAGATCCCCACGCTTGAAGAAACATATGTTCCAAATCAGTTAGAGCTTCCGTGAAAACAAATTAACCTCAGATGTGTGGCAGAGTTTGACATTTTAAATTTTGTTCACCAAAAAATGAATCTACCATGTAACAAAATTCTACATCACTGGGTATTTTAAAAACTAAATGGCTGAATCATTAAAAATAAGATAAAAAAGTACTTTCAGTTAAAATTATTTCTATATTTTGATATTTTAATTCAGCTGTGATTTAGCCCATATACATTCAGGAAACAGGTTGTAGTTCGCGCTCTACCTAATTGCACAATAATTTTGTTTTCAACAAAATTGGGATATAATCGTTGAACTTCGAGGGTACTTTACTGACATGACACAAACTTGGGATAAAATCGATGAACATCGGAGGTATTATTCAGACTTGACAAAAACAGCAGAGATTCCTCTAGTTAGTTCCAAAAGGCAAAAGTTGCAGCCGCAAATACTACTAATAAAACTGCGGAAACAAGGAAGCACAGATAATATAATCAAGAATATTTAAAATGATGCCAAGTTGAAAAGTTTAATAGCCACAAAGGTTGTAAAACTACATCAAAAATAATGTTACTGTTTTACAACCCTAACAGTAATTTTCATTTAGTTGCAGTGAAATTTCACGCAATTAATATAGGAGCAAGATAAAGCATGCAATATTCCCCCATATCAGATACTGTGCAAGCTTTCATGCTTCAAGCGAAATAAAATGTTACCTCCACCGACGTCTATAAGGCAATTTTTAGTTTATAAATCTTTAAGTTAATTTGGAATTAATCTTGAACTCTACAATAGTTCCTATCATGCTTTCAGTGATTTTAATATTAGGCATCGACATCTCCCATCCAGTGATCTCAGTATTATACATTGATATCATGCATACAGTAATCTCAGTATTAAACATTGATATCTCCCATCCAGTGATCTCAGTATTATACATTGATATCATGCATACAGTAATCTCAGTATTAAACAATGATATCTCCCATCCAATGATCTCAGTATTATACATTAATATCATGCATACAGTAATCTCATTCTTAAGCATCACTATCATACATACAGTGATTTCAGTATTATACATCAACGCTCCGGTGGCCTTGTGATTAGAACGTTCGAATCAAAAGCGGAGGTTGCGGGTTTGAATCCCGGCCGCGTCATCTCGAAGACTTATAGAAATAATACTAACAGTTGTCTCGCTAGGCGCTCATCGTTAGGAGGTCAGTGCTAGGACTGGTCGGCATGGTGTCAGGATCATGTGAATGAGTGGTACATCATGCAATATGTTTGCGGCATGATGCCCCAGTGCTAGGAATCACTATGCCACACTGCAGACATCGTAGCGATATGACTAAATTTGTTAAAGGTACGTTAAAATTCCATATCACACACACACACACACACACACACACACACACACACACACACACACACACACACACAGTATTATACATCGATATCATTATTTGGATACCCTTTGTTGTCCCTTTGAAATTGCGTTCTTTATATGTTGATATATCACGTGATCCTATGATAGGACCCATTTTACAGGACAACTTGAATCTAGAAAGTTGTGTGTGTCTGTGTGCGTCTGTGTGTGTCTGTCTTTGTCTGTATATTTGTGTGTCTGTGTGTGTCTGTCTGTGGGTCTGAGAGAGAGAGAGACAGAGAGACAGACAGAGAGAGAGATTATTAACTTTACGTTTGATGCTTTGCATTTCCATACATTAATTGTATTTTGAATACAATTTTATTTTACTTTAACAGTGAAAGCATGCAAATCGAAGACGTGCAATATGATACTAACAGAAAGGTTAGTTTAGTGTGTTCATATTGTTCAAGGTCGACGTAATGTTCAGTTCGCGTTTGTGTTAGCAAACCACAAGAAGATCCAAGAGTTCCCGCTTGACAACTTTCGATGCATCGTATTATTGGAACAAAGCAGTCTTTTAAAAATAAATTACAAATTTTCTCTTAATTTGTATGGGATAATGCAATGTGCAAATTTACCGAAGCTTGTTTCATGTTAATGTGCAGTTTTTAAATAAAAGATGCCTGGTATAGCGCAGTGGTACTTTATTTTCCGTTATATATTTATTTTTGTTGAAATTAATTCGTTCCCTGCTGCCGTTTATATTTACACAAATACACAAACTAACCTATCTAATAGTTTTATATCATTTTATATCATTTTTTTAAAAAAAATATATGTATAGCAGCTGATTTGAAGCATCTGGATTCTGGAATCCGTTTGTATTTCATTCCTAGCAAGCATTACATATCATTTATGATGGACTTTACTGCCTTAAAATCATCGATAAGCTCTGACCTTAAATTTATCATAAACAATTGTTTTTTTTTAACTCTCTAAAGTGGTTTCAACAGTTTTTTCCACGCTATATTTGAAAAGGTGATTTTATTAAAAGCACTTGCTAAGTAACATCTTCTAAAAGACAGTAATCTCGAACACTTAATTATTCTGAACTCTGCAGCTGTTACGTATATCTTTTTCAGTACTTTTACTAATTTGTTCATCACAAGTAAATCTTAAGTGTAACTAAGATTCCATTATCACAGAGTCATGAATTGAATAGATTGTTGAAAAATGAATGGTGATTGATTATTAAAGGAAAAAACAGACGGTCGAGACCTCAACACAGCAAAGTGTTTCCTTTCAACTGTAGAAACTTCAGTTTTATTCTTAAACAGTTAAACTTTTAAACGTATTTATTTATTTATTCGTGTTGTTATATATTTTAATATATCAAGCACGAAGACTCTTGTTAAATTGTTAATGTTAAATTGATCATTAACATGGTTATGAAATTCAATTATATTAAAGGAAACACACACCCTCTTGTTATCTTTCTTGCACTTTTGTAACATATGTCACTTCATGGCCCAACAAATCCAACATTCACTTTCTCATTAATTTATATCTATTTGATGTTGATGTACATAATGAGTGTGTATATTTAAAGTTTGATCTACATCCTCCTGCAGATTTATTTGCTTAATAATTGTTTGTTATAATTTTTGTTTTTGGTCACTTTTTGACTTGGGGGAAACAAAAATAATTAAATATGGCAGTCAGCAATTGATAGCAGATGTTGATCTATGGCTTCTTATTGATTTGGATCCTCGAACATTGTCTTTCTCATAAAAATCACGGACTTACACTAAAAGTGTGCAGTACAGACAGCACCTAGGTACATAATCAAATTTTAATCTAGCACACAAATGGTATTAAACAAATACCTTCTACAAATGTTCTACACACTCACTAAATACTGCTATTATGTGCACTGCTATTCACTGAATATTATTATCCTGTATATTGTTAGGCACTAAATATTGCTACTCAGTAAATAATGTTATTCTGTCTACTGCTAGGCCCAAATACTACTATTATGCATTCTGCTGGGCTCTAAATATTTATATTCTGTACACTTATACTGCTATTATGTGCACTGCTAGGCCCAAATACTACTATTATGTATACTTCTGGGCTCTAAATATTTATATTCTGTACACTTATGCTACTATTCTGTGTACTGCTAGGCCCAAACACTACTATTATGTATACTGCTGGGCTCTAAATATTGATATTCTGTACACTTATACTGCTATTATGTGTACTGCTAGACCCAAATACTACTATTATGTACACTGCTGGGCTCTAAATATTTATATTCTGTACACTTATGCTACTATTCTGTGTACTGCTAGGCCCAAACACTACTATTATGTATACTGCTGGGCTCTAAATATTTATATTCTGTACACTTATACTGCTATTATGTGTACTGCTAGGCCCAAATACTACTATTATGTGTACTGCTGGGCTCTAAATATTTATATTCTGTACACTTATGCTACTATTCTGTGCACTGCTAGGCCCAAACACTACTATTATGTATACTGCTGGGCTCTAAATATTTATATTCTGTACACTTATACTGCTATTATGTGTACTGCTAGGCCCAAAATACTGCTATATTGTATACTGCTAGGCAGTAAACACTGCTATTGGAATTGTAAACTGAATCCAAAGTGAAGTACCGATAAGTTTTGTAGTTTGTAAAGTTTCAATACTTCTTCCTATGGGATAAAATCCAACGTGCCAAATTAACATTCGCACTTAACGACCTGCGGAACATTGTTTGCAGTTGATCTGAACTGACCCGGTATACTATTTCTTTGGCTAATTGTTCTGCTAAATTATTACCTGCCCTCTCATGTATACGTTCTCTTCCATTGTGGTCCTGTTTACAGCCAATTAAACATTTGTAGATATCGTCTTGGTCTTGCATTCAAGCCTATTCGATACATTAAGGCTTTGTTTTAATCATTAGTGATGTTTTGATACAATTAAGTCGTATTAATGCAGCAATAAAGACTTTAAGATGGACTGGTATTGCAATCATGAAAGATCTAGCAAAAAACATAGCATGAAGTGTGCATTACAACTTGAGAATTTTGTTACCACTGTAAATAAATATTTGCTCTCTAAAAAGTGAACACAATGAGAACATATTGCTGTTTTAATTCAATGAAGTTGTTACTATTACTCAGTACCATATACCATACAAAGTACATCAAAAGTGATATAAATGGATTAAAATTAATGCTAAGCCACGACTTTTGTACAAATTTAAAGGTGACAAAAACTCCGACCCGCACAATTTTATTGTAAATAGAAGGATATGTAGTAGTTTGTGTATGAAATCTATCCCAACTATTTTTTTTCTTAGAATCTGTTGTATTTGCACAAACATTTCATATATACCATCCTGTATTCCGAGATTAAATGGATAAATCTGCCCCAAGTTATCTCCCTTCCATAATGGCATGATGTGACGTCATTTGAGACGATTACCGTACAAAAGGCACATTCACATCAGGGTCAAGTGTCAAGATGTCTAAGGAAACAAAGCTTGGTGTCCAAGCTCCCCTTTGCTGGATTGATTTGGTTCGGTGGCTAATGAGTGCATTGGAGTAAAATTACTTTCCCAAAAGTCACGTTGCAGTTGCCGACCCGTAACATCTCTTTTGGTCACGAGTTTGGCACACTAACTATTAAATCACCAAGGTATTTTTTATTTATTTTTTGAGGAGAGATGAATAACGAATATGTTGTTTGATGCTTGCAATAGGTATTCTGGATATTTTATATCAAACTTTCCATGTTTTCAATCAATCTAATATTTCCTTCTTTCGTACTAGTAAAATGTTGCTATAATATTGAGAATATCACACTGGACTAGCCTTATCCACCACTGCGTGAACTATTCCAGAATCGAAAAGTGATAAGATAACGGATCTCAACAATGGACAGACATTTAAATTCAAATACTGAAAGCAAATAAAATTCTGTTTATATTACAGGTTTTCATTTGTTATTAATCTAAATAGTACTGAGATTTTCACAGTTCTTTTAAATTGAATTGTTTGCACAATTTTGAATTACTTTCATTCTTCACCGTTTACACTCTGTATTAAGAAACCCAGATAAACAAGAATGGTTGATACAATACAAATTCTGATGAAGTTTTATTAATTTTCGTTGAAATACATCAAAACGTTTGTTCCCGTATGAAAGCAAACTCCTTCGATAAAATCCACTTTCAAAACTTGAGAAAATAATTTATTTCTGTGCAAAGTCTTTCTATTTTGTATCTTAATATCAGTCAGAGTATTGTTTCTTTCGTCTTGAAAGCTGTTCCTCAAAGCTTTCGTCTTTGCATCTTTCTTCTATCTTGAAAACTGTTCCACTAAGCATTTTGTCTTCCTTGCACCTTTTTCCTTATCTACAAAAGTACCATTTCCCTTATTCAATGTCGGTAAGTATTGACAATTTATAAAATCGTTTAACGCCCAAAGTAGAAAGAAAAGGCATTGAATGTGAATCTTCAAAAAGAAACAGATTAAAAGCAATACGACAAATGTCATCAAATAGTGCTTTTTCATAATGAACTCTGCTGGGTATATATGGGCATTACGTTAGCAACATATTTTGTCTTAAAATACCTTTCACAAATTCCGAATATTAACTTGCAACACGCGATATCATCATTCAGGAGTCAAGCTTAGAAATAAAATAAAATCTTGGGAAGAAAATAATTTCAGAATCGAAATAATGACGCAGGCGGCTATTAAGCTATGTTGATTTATTTTAATTGAATCTAATAATGGAACATTGCCTCATCTGTGAAAGAAAAGACGAATGCGGGTGTCAGTCAATACCATAGAAATATGGTGAACAAGGACGTATGTGAAGGTTTTGTTGAACACCAATTCCATCTGATATTTACGTATAGAGACTTCTAACCAATACTCAAGAGAGGATAAAATCTTAGGGTAAACACAGTTAAAGTCGAATCTTTCTTTTATCATATCTAACATGACCCTAAATCCTTTTCAGTCAGCAAATGGTACTGCCGTACTGATAAGTATCTCTAAATGAACAAATTATTAGTGATTAATTAATTTTCCGCCTACTGGAACGTGAAATTGAATCTTTGACTATTAAAAACTATCTTCGGTAACCTAAGGGTATTATTAACTTTGTCAGTTAGCGATCTGATTGATGCGTATCTAGTTCATCGGTTACTTTCAACAATTTAAAATCAAAGAGTGTAATTTTCTGAACCAGTAAGTTTTTCCAGAAGACAGTCAGTCACACAACACAAATGACACTGTGACATAGTCTCAAACGTGTTTGTTCCAATCTTTATTGAAAAGCTCAGTATATGTGTCTCTGTCCAACAGGAATTTAGGAAGACAAAAATATACTTTTTTTAAAATAAAAAAGTATATATATATATATGATTTTATAATTATTTGGAATACACAGCTTGTGTGTGCGCACGATTTGCCAATTCAAATCAGCTGGCAATTATAAAAATGAATACAAAAATATTAATCCCAAATCAAATAAAAGTCGAGCAAATTTACAGTGAATACTTCTATTTCACTTTTAAAAAATATTATTGTCTAAAGGCCAGGGATGCCATACCTTCCGATTCACTGCTTACTTCAACATATCTCTCAAAATGAAGTAATCACGATGTAAAGTGAGTGGCAGTTAACGGCTATTATACTGCGTAAGAATCAAGATGGCACAATAAGATAATTAAATTCAAGGCTTTGTTTTATTTATTTGTTATTTTAATAAATAAAATGAATCATTATCTCTCCATTCTTGCATATGTAGACATATTTTTTTTGCAACATTTCTACAAATATTCTTAATTTCTGACATTGAAATAACGGACAGGCCTATATTTTCTTGCAAACTTACATTTATCGAGTCAGATGTTTACTTATGCCATATGAACTTCCTGTAGCAATGAGTTCATAACAGTTCTTATTTTGTGTATTAAACATGTTTTTACCCTTCTGATAAAGAATTTGATCTTAAAAGGAGCACATTTCATTTTTGATGCTTAGATCTTGTTCTTTCATATCTTGTTTTATTCTTTATTTTACTTTTCAAAAATGTTTCCCAACAATAAACCGAAAATGTTTGTTTTGATCAGCTAATTATCATTCTTTTTTACGTAAAAGGAATGTTTGCTTTCTGGAACACCATTTGTTATCAGGTATACTGTTATCACAAGCGGTTCCTGGTTCTTGTCTCCGGTTTACTCGAGTCTGCATCAACCAGCTTTAACATGTCATATATACTCTAATTTTAAACCCGTTTTACATTGGCAGTATATACCTAAAACCGGTCTACATTGGCAGGGTATACCTAAAACCGGTATACATTGGCAGTGTATACCAAACACCGGTCTACATTGGCAGGGTATACCTAAAACCGGTATACATTGGCAGTGTATACCAAAAACCGGTCTACATTGGCAGGGTATACCTAAATCCGGTCTACGTTGGCAGGGTATACCTAAATCTGCAACTGTATATTTGCACCTTTGGATACAGATTCAAGCATAAGGAAATGCAGGGGACACGATTATCTTTAATAGATATCATGAAGTCAATCTAAAATATTATTAGATTTATTTGGCGTAAGTATATTGGAGGCCTTGAAAATGTTGCAATAATATAATTTATCTCCGGTTTTAATGAATACGGTAATTCAAAGCTTAATGTGATGGGCATTAAAAACGGTAACCATCAACATTATTAAGTTCTCTAAACTTTTCAAACAGGTGAGATACGTTGAAGTTGCAAGAATTTTGTATTAGTTACGGTCATTATTAAGATCAGTTATGGTCATTATTAGATTCGACGTGTGGTATTGATGCAAACTTCGAACACCAGTCATAATCAAGTATTTTACGACTTATTTACAAACCAAATTATGGACAGTAGTATATATTATATATTTTTCTGTTACAGTTTTATTCCCCATCTCTATTACCTTACCAATTCATTCCACCAACTTCCCCAAGCAAACGGGATGGGTGGCGTAAGGAGATCTGACAGCTCCAGCCCTCTCTGCCTAAAATAACCCTCAAACACCAAACATTTCGATAGTAAGTTTTCTTGTCAGTTAGATGATTCAAATAATTTCCTGTAAAAGCTTAAAATGCAGGACGTCCGGAGCTCCTCTCCCCGAGGTACCAATCAGTAGTTTTTTCCCACAAACCCATTCTTACTTGTTTATATCCCTGTCTGTATCCTTCTGACTATTTGAAAGTGAATGTTAAATATTCTCATTGAACTCAAAACTGTTTGATTTTTTTTCAGAGTCAATATTAAAGTTCCACGTCGGACTCGTAACTGTTTGGATTATAGAGTAAATATTAAGGCTCTACGTCAGACCCAGAGCTGCAAGATTATTTGAGAGTGAATATTAAATCCCCACGAGATACTCAGAGCTATATGATTGTATGAGAGTGAATATTAAGTCTGCACGTTGGACTCAGAACTGTATGATTGTCTGATAGTGAATATTAAATGTCCACGAGAGACTCAGAGCTGCAAGATTATTCTAAAGTGAATATTAAGTCTCCACGTTAGACTCAGATCTGCATTACTTCACGTCTTAGAAAACTTTCGTAAAATTAAGGTTGTGCTTAATTTAATTTAATTCAGTTTCCACAACCTAACTAAGCGTAAAATTATATTCTCGAAATTTTTATGGAATTTAATTGCTTGTGTCGCTCAATGCACAAACTATATCGATTTTATTGAGAGACATGCACTAGGATTTATTTTATTTTTTTTTAGTTTTCATTTTGAGTTCAGTGTTTGTACTGCTACGGTTTCCTGACTATGCAATCAAGTTGGGTCACATCAGTTAATTGATGAAGTAGTGAAGCGTGTATTACTCAAATTCACAACTGTTGTTTCTTTGTAAAAGGAATCACCACTTTATCTAAACAACTTTCATGAAAATTACAGTTAACTTATTGCACTCGTACATGTTGATTATATTTTTCATTATAAATATGGAGGTCATTACAGCACAACTTCGACTCTAGATCGTTTTTTAGATTTACAACATTAATTAAATTCGAATCTTTTTTCGTGACTTTGTTGATCCTTCATTTAAGTGCATATTAAAATATTTTGAGGATTATATACTTTTAGTGCATGTGAAAGTCACACTCGATATCATCGCCTCAGGCAGCTCACTCAGTTTTATCTGACGACCGCAAAAGTTTCTCTTAGGTTAACACGATTGCATGAGCTATATATAGAAAATAAGCTGTTCTGCATCACGCCGTTATGCAAAATTGGTCCACATTTCTTCCGAGAGTTTCCAAATGTATAATATGACATGTACAACGCATAATACAGATATCAACGTGCTGACAATCCATACCGTCTGCAGTTATCTGACCAGTCAATTTACGATACTTGAAACAGCGATTAAATTGTGCTTTGATATGTTAAATATAACATAGATGGCGCTTATATGTGCATTTATACTTTTAAAAAATCTAAATACCAGAAGAAATAAAATATTTTCTAGAGCAATTAGTACCGTTGATAAATAACATTCTCTCGTTATAAAGAGTGAAATCAGTCGGTTATATATTTTTATAACATGAAAAGATTCAGAAACATTAAGTCAAAAGCATAATCAAAATTGCAACAGATCTTTACTTTTCCCAAAAAACAAATATTGTTAAAGACTTTAACAAAAAGGTCTAAAATATTGTCTCATCTTTGTATAGTTTATGAAAAATAGAAGTCCCTCCATTTAAATCTTCAGATGCAATTTTAAACAAAATGTCAAACTGTTACCTTAAAAAATGAACAACTCCTACAGGAGAGAGAGAGAGAGAGAGAGAGAGAGAGAGAGAGAGAGAGAGAGAGAGAGAGAGAGAGAGAGAGAGAGAGAGAGAGAGAGAGCACTCTGGGATGTGGAGATATTGAAATTCGTGTGAAAGAATTAATGTCAGATAAATTAAAGTATTCTAAGCTGTACATCAAAATAGTGAATGAGATGGTCAAACGGCACGATTTGTTTCACGTCCTTAATTTTATTTCTATTCATTGTATATCTTTTTTTTTAAATTCTTGAATACTTTTTTTTACTCATTTTCAAATCAAACGAAATTGTATATAACCCCCCCCCATCCAATTAGAACATCGTCGGCCTTTTCCATAAAGTCGTGAAAGAAACCACTCTCAGATGTAATTAACCATCATTGAGAATTGTATTCGAAGCTACATTTGTTCTGAGGACAAAATGACTGTGAATGAGGACATTGTCACAACAATAAGATTGTCGGCTTCTTCTGTCACAACATATATAGTATACTCAAGTCAACAAAAATCCATCAAATTTATGTTTATTTCTACAAATACATCAACTTGACGAAACTGGCCATGTGATGTTCCCATTGACTTTTCCTCTGCCGAAGGGTAATAAATATGTTGCATTCAGTACTATTTACTTCTGAATATATGTTTGTTACAATATTTCCATTCTTAAAACATGTAATTCAGCACATAATGTAGGTTTAAATTCCGCCCCACCCTCTTCCAACAAGAGACACACACATCAACCAAATATAAAATAAACAAGAAACAAGCAATAACTCCTCAAATTGTTCTTGATATTTTCCTCAAAGCTCGCATTTTCAGATTAAAACATTTTGTTCCTATGTATTTACGTCCATCTGTTCTTGATGATTAAGAGAAATGTCAGATGATTGTGGACTATGGGTGTTGTTTCTTGTTATTTGGAATGTCCTTGTTCTTTTCTGTATCATCCTGGGGGTTCCTCAAGATCGCTTTGTTGAGTACAGTATGGAATTTATCATTGACATTGTTTTTGTTGGTTGATATCGATTTCGTGATATTTCTTCTTGAACTGGAGACACAGTCGATCTGCGTCATCAACAAAAAGCGATTCCTCGTCTTCGTTAAGGAGTCTGTCAAATCAAATGATATATTTACTTACTTTCCTGCATTTATTTATGCATATCAGAATTTAACTTTTATCCAAATAGACTATGTTTATACCAAACAAAATTTAAGATGAAGATGCTTTTTATGTTGGTAGTGATTCCTTTATTGACTGTTTAGTTGTTGTGGTTGTGGTATACAAACAACAACAACGAACAAAGGAACAAAATAAAATTTGGTGGTAGTGACCAAACATTCACAACAAAAGTTGCCGTCACGAATGGTTGAATACTTGTTTATTTAATTAGTGTATACAGCTTGCTGTCATAAGGAGGTGATACAATTATAGCAGGGTTAAATATTCCACAAAGTTACATCAAAGGTGTTTGATAAAAATTAGTCTGTCATGTGATCATTCTTTTTGAAGAAAAGCAATTTATAATTTTAGAGAATATTTCACTCGCATTGTCTTTACTGTGATAAGTATTACCTGATTATATTAGAGTGAGTGTCGAGTCAATAGGAAATTAGATCTATAAGAAATGCATGCAAGAAAGCTCGTGTCTAAAAGTGATAAAATGGACATAAAAATGAAATTTAACACCCGTCACACTAGCATAGCCTTAACTTAGTTAATAGAAAGGGGCACGAACTATCAATCACTTGGTTTCCAGCATATAGGGGGTAATTTGAGTCCATTGAACTTGTATCGGAATAATATTAGCAGACCTGATCATAGATATTTACAAATCCGTGAAATATCTATTTTAAATATAAAGTAAAAAATATATTTGACATGTTAAAATTATACTTTGTTCTATAAAAAGGCACATGGATAATATAAGAAAAATCACAAACAATAGTGAACATAAATGCAAATCACTCAAGTCGCATTTTACTAGGATTTTGCCTAGTATAGGACACACAGATGCACATTTTATTTATGGAAATGGAAATGCGCATGATTTAGAATCTCGTGATTATAAGTACCTGAGACGACTTAGAGTGATATGTTCAGTGTTTTATAGAGACCACTCCAGTGGCTTAGTGGTTAGAGCGTTAGCCTCGGATGAGAGATGTTGCGGGTTCGAATCAGGGGTGAGTCATGCCAAAGACTTTTTAAAAAATGGTACTAACAGCAGCCTCGCTTGACGCTCAGCATTAAGAGGTTAGTGCTAAGACTCGTCGGCCTAGTGTCAGGACAATGTAACTGGGAAGGACATAATGCGACATGTCTGCGGCATGATGCCCCAGTGCTAGACTTTACTATAAACTGCCATACTGCAAACATCGTAGCGGTATGACTGAAAAATTGTTAAGGCTAAGTCAAAAATCTAAATCACATCAGATTTTTGCATAGAAATCGAAGATGTATATTTTTTAATGATAAGTGATCTTTTTCGCTATGGGTTTATTGAAATTTGTAATTATTTTTTCCAGAGGATATTTTGCCAGTATTTATAAAGAAATTTTAGAGTTTTTTTTCTCGTAATTTGTTAGAATGTTTACTCCAGAGAGAAAAAAAAGACGAATTCCGCAAAATTGATCTTTAAAAGTAATTTTTTCCATGGTAATTAATTAAATTATTTAATCGCAATTGCTAGATGGGTATTTTACGGGCAATCATATTTTCAAGGGCATACTGATATAGTTACTTATATGATTTCAGACCGTCTAAAATCATTGTTATTTCTTAAATTTTGTTGTGGGTTTTATTAAACTAATTAAATTTCTATGTTACAGTCATCTGAAAATTTATGTAAATAATGTCAGAGTAGCAATATATTACTGCAAGTCGCAATAAATAAATAAATAAATAAATAAATAAATAAATAAATAAATAAATAAATAAATAAATAAATAAATAAATAACAAAGATCATTCTTACTAATATTTCAGATATAAATTAACTCAGTACATTAAAAAGTGCATATATTAATATTAACTGTAAGTAAAACGGATCAAAGATTCTAAATACAAAATTTAAACTAGCTACCAGACCTCGAACTTATACATTCTAGGAAGCCAATAAATACATATCTTGTTAAATTTTTTGTTTTATTAATATCTGTAGTGTGAGCATTATTTTAATGACTTTAGTTTGCCGGTGTAATTTCGTTACAAATATTTTAAACACTCATCTCGTTTATGATTGCAATTCTGCACTTTAAAGATAAAGTCATTCTTTTAAAAACATTACGTAATTTCTTTCTATATTTTAAGGGTGAGATGTACTCTTTTTTAAGTAAACAAGTGAAGTGACTAGACTTTAGGTCAAAGATTTTCTTGCAGGGCTAAGATTTAATTATAAGATATATAAGCAGACGATGTTTATTTATCCATTTAAAGTGTATTTCGTTTATAGCATAAGCAAAATATATCTCATTCATTGAAAAAGATCATTATATGGTTCATATATTCAAATCTTACGCAAGAAAACTATTGCGCTCTTAACACGAATGTTTTCGGTTGAAATCCAAATGTGGCAACAAAATTTTGTTCTCTTTTCTTCTCCTTTTATTTTGCTTCATTTTATTCTGCAAAACAAATTTAAAATTCCCATATTGTAACGGTATACAGATGTTATATCATACATTATTACATACCCACAGTGATGAATTTCGCACTGTACCGTCACGTCTTCACATAAAGATAAGTCAGTAAGTGATGCTTATTTATCATTTAAGTGTATTTTACTTCTAGAGTGAACCAATATTCTAAATATTCATTGAGTATTATGCACAGAATAGAAGAGCAGATGGATGCGGCTTTATAAAAAATCATACAGGTATATACCCCTCCTCCAACTATAAAGATGCAACATTTGTAACGTGTGTGTAGCAAGCAAGCGTAAATTTTGTTTTATGATATGGATCATTTTTCTTAATTCTGTTGACAGTAATTTTTGATTTATTCTATTGCCTTCAAAGGTTGCTATTTCAAATAATAATTTACAAATATTGCTATGTATGTTTATACTGTTTATATAATTTAATTTATGTTATTATTATTTATTGCACTGGTCATTTTGTAAACAACATATTACATAGCTACTTTTGTATATGTTTGTAGATTATATTAAGATAATTATCTCTTGTGCGTATTTGTGATTACTTGGATCTGTGTTCAGGATTGTGTTTATTCCCTAGGAAAATATTTTCTACGTGATTTTTTTCATGTTCTTCATTAAAATGTCAATAAAAGACCTGATCTTGTTTACAAATTAGAATGTTCTGGAAATGCACTTTCACCCCTCAGCCTAGTCCTCTTATTGTGTCGTTTGGTTTTAATATAAAGTTGGTTTTTTTTTACAACAGATTTACTTATTCATACTTCATACTAGTGGAATCAGTCTTTGTGTTCATTTATAATTTGAGATGATTTATTTATTTAAATTATTCATTGGAATTATAAAGTGCTTATAGCTTTATGATTATATCACTTTCTTAAAGACATTCTGAATTCATTCAAGAACATTCTGGATTTTATCATTATGATAGAGCAAGTTGGAAAGTCAATACATTCGAGGTTACTGACACTTAAGCACCATAAAGATTGGAATTCATTCGTAACACTAGTGTAATTAAGTTTTGTACCTGCGATATACTTTTAGGACTATTTGTGACCTAATTCACAGCACTAAGTTTATTTTAAATTTTCACTTTGAATTCTAGAGAAATACATTATTGATATTAGTTTACAAACCTGTAAGTTTTTGCTTGAGGGATTATCAGTTGGTACCTGACGCATATGGACAATAGTTTAGGAACTGTAGAAAACAAACTTGGCAAACTGATATCAAATTTGCAAGGGAAATTAATTGTAGGTGATGTTCAGCCAAGAAGGCGGATTCTGTAAAGCCTATCCCTATTAAAATATTAGAGTCTTTTATTATCAAGTTATTTGCTTTGTCTGAGAAGTCTTTTTCTTTTGAAAGTGTTCTTATTCAGGGAGTGAGCGAGTCACTTTTCCTGTTTATCTCTATTATGTAAATTTGTCATCAGACGTAGTCTCAGGTCCAGTGAGAGTTGGAATAGTGGTTTTTTACGCATTGAGGATATTCACTTCTTACTAGGCTACGACTTCGCTGTAGATAAGTTTATTATTAATCCACCTGTAGCTGACAAGCCTTGATTGGATTAGAAATTTTGATTCTATTGAAATTAAATCCCTGATTTATATCCAGCTTGTGCAGTTGATAGAGCTGTGGCAAAAATAGTGCTTAAGAATGAGATTTATGAGGAAATTATTCCTTTATCTGACACAAATATTGGTCATACACTTGGTGTCACGTTTGCTCATGGAATTCATCATTATATCTTGATCGCTATAATCCTGATTACACTCATTCTCTTCAGGACTAATTCATTATTTTGGAAATATTTTGAATTCGTTCAAGAATATTCTGGAGTATATCATTATGATACATCAAGACTGCTGACACATCAGGACATTCAATGTTATTGGCATATCTGCACATTCGAAATTGGAAATAATTTGTAACACCACTGCAATTCATTCGGATTACTCTATAATTTTGGACATGTGATAAAACTGTTACGACTGTTAGGGACTTAGTTTACAGCTGTAAATTCCTTTACGTTTTCGCTTTCTACTCTAGGAAAATAACTTATTTGTTGGATTTTAATAACTCTTGTTGGTTTTCATATTTTTCTTTTACTTAGCTTAAGAGCATAGAGAAATAACAAAACGTGTTTTATTGTCCCTTTACCGTAGTTTAAACCTGTCAAAGTCTGTTAAATCGTCCCCCACACATATACGGGTTATTTTCTTTTGCTGTTTATATTCATCTGTTTTAAGTTAATATCTAATTTAATCCAAGATAAATTCAGGAAAGTTAGTTCTGTATCCATGCTTGACTCTTTATGTGTTTTAAGATGGTTGTATATGTTCAAATATAGTATATGCCAACATTTTGATCTACATACTTTCGGTGCTTTATCATAATATTTTTGCAGCGTCAAAAGTTACAAGTAGAATACGGTGTATTCTTAGAATCTGCTAAGTTATTTGACCTGTTTTCTGCAGATGGCTTGGCTACCTTTGACGAAAATGTTTTTTCAACTTCAAAGAATTCAACATCAACAAAGAGATTTCTGCTAGATCTGATACAAAATATAAACCAGGAGAAAGTTATTTTTCTTAAAGCATGTATTTGAGAGGATTTATCTTATTAATAATATACTGGTGGTGTATTCTCTTCTAAAAACGCAGTATATGCGTCACAAAACGCAAGTACGAAGCACATGCGGCAAAAGCACTTCATAGAATGAAGACTAAACTAAATCGTTTTTGTAAACTGTCTACAACTCCTCTGTTCCAAACATTCTATACTAAAATGGTTTTAAATTATGGGTCTGAAGTTTTGGGTTTTTACAAAACAATTTTTTTAAAAAAAATATTTTTTTATTATCATAAGCAAAGGACAATTACGGTGTACGTAATATATTATTCGTATTACAAAATACATTAAAATGTTTTTATCTGTAGTGAATAATGCCAATGGAAGTATTCAGATGTAGTAGAATTCTTAAGTACTAACTGATATTATTAATGACGATTGGTGATTGATTCCCATAACAAACTATAGCCTACATTTGACATTGGGCAAAAACATTGTAACTGTTGAGTAAATAAAGTTAAGAGCGTACTGTTTTCATACGGAATAAGAGACTTTTGGATCAGTCAAAGAGTGGGTGATTGGAACCTCCTTTCCATTATTTTTAAACAGCAATGATAATATCTTTTTCTACAAGAACTAAATGAACAATCTAATTCAACGCATAGATTACGATTCTAAGTGAGCGAATTCGTACAAATTTTGTGATTTGCGCGCCCTGACAGCATCTCTGTTTACGTACTTAACAATTAATAATCAACTATTGCGCCAAAATTTCCTGATTGTCACGCAGCAAATAATCATCCCTAACGATGATTGGTTGTTATGGTTTATTCTTGACAGGAATTAACAATAACCACCAATGAGAACTTAGTTTTAATAAATTTGTAGTATTTGCTGTTGAAGATACATGACGTAAATTGAAGATTGCAGCTACAAAGAGATGATGTATCAATAACTTGTTTCTTCGGAGTCGATATTTTCAAACAAGTGACAGCATTCTCGTCAGATATATTCCTAGTTTAAATCATATATATATATATATATATATATATATATATATATATATATATATATATATATATATATATATATATATATATATATATATATATATATATATATGTGTGTGTGTGTGTGTGTGTGTGTGTGTGTGTGTGTGGCTTATATATGGCTTTTGATGTCAAAGGCCCGTTTAAATGAGCCTTTAAATGGACAAAAATTAAAATACGATTCGCACTTAACATATAGTTGTTGAGGTCGTGATGTCCAAGTTGTGACACATCTCTTGTCAATTTTTAAAAAAAAAAAATACTGTGTTTGCAGATGACATGTTTTGTTTTGTAGGCGTAGGGTTCCGAGTGTACATCACTTTAAAAAAGATCACTTAAAAGATATGGTTTTTGCAGGCGTGGTATCACGAGTGTACATCAATTGTAGTCTTCCTGAAATAGAACATTTACTTTGAGGCATTAGTATGTGATGTATGAACTGTACTTTAGAAACGATGCTAACGACAACATTGAAACATGGGAGCTGACTGGTAAACCATATCTCATCGAGTAGTTTGAAATATTGTTTGTTTGGTTGGTTTTTTTGGGGGGAGGTGTTTTGTTTTGTTTTGTTTTTTTTGTTTTTGTTTGTTGGTTTTTTTTTTGTTTGATTCTGCAAAACCATAAGCTAAATTCTTGGGTGTTAGAAAGACAGACAAGAGAGATTAAGAGAGCGCTTTTCAAAACTTGTTTTACCCACATTGTGCGATGGTAAGGTATATACGACAACTGATCTGTCCATTCGAATTTGAAGACTACGCATTCCGAATGACCGAATAACATTCACCTGATATACGAATATGTCATGCATAAATCTTGAAGTTCCCTAATAAACAAAAAGGCGACAGTGCCGTTTAAAGACTTCAAACACAATGTATAAGTAGAGATCATCAGAAAGTAGAAAAATATTAATAACTGTACATTCATTAATATAAGACTGACAATTCGATATCCACTGACGGACTACCAATAATATCGGTTTTATAGATGAAAGATTTAGGTACTAAATATGTATTAAAGTTTTAGGTACTATGCATGTATGTATTAAAGATTTCGGTACTATGTAGGTATGAAAGATAAATTAGATACTTGCAGGTATGAAAGATTTAGGTACTATGTAAGTATGAAAGATAAAGGTACTGTGCAGGTATGAAAGATGTTGGTACTATATAGGTATGAAAGATAAAGGTACTGTGCAGGCATAAAAGATTTTGGTACTATGTAGGTATGAAAGATAAAGGTACTGTGCAGGTATGAAAGATTTTGGTACTATGTAGGTATGAAAGATAAAGGTACTGTGCAGGCATAAAAGATTTTGGTACTATGTAGGTATGAAAGATAAAGGTACTGTGCAGGTATGAAAGATTTAGGTACTATGTAGCTAAGGCATTAATTATTGTTGCAATGTGTTTAAGCAAAAACACACCTCACGAAGATAAACACACATGTAAACGCAAGTGTATCGATGTTTCTTAAAAATACCCTCTATTTTCCTTTGTTAAATTAAAATATGTATTGAAAATGAAAGGTAAAGAATTAAAATGCGTATTAATAATTAATACGAAATAAAATCTTACGAAGTATTGACTGTTGGTTACAGTTCTATGATGATACCGACGAGGTTCAGCGACTCCCTCCAGTACATTAATTGGCCAATGATTTGTGCAGTAGTTCAATGAAATGTGCTTTGACCCGAAAGCCACAAATTGTTTCTTTTTGTCATATGCACTCCTACAGACTGTAGGTCCAAATGGGTATAGCACGGGTAATCAATGCCCAAATTTCATGCTCAGTGAATTTAACATTGGTTTCTAGAAGCTTCATGTCCGATCAGGTTATTTAGTACAAAATTAGACTGAACATATCCAAGAACACATTCTAATACAAACATGCTATAAGACTAAGAATAATATAATTACTCTATGTTTATTGTCGGCAGCGGTTGGGATATCAGAGGTTGGTAGGGGTGCAATCTGTAGTGAGAACTTTTTTGTATCATTCCGGTTGGTCAAAACAGATTTTTTAGCGAGGTTTTAAGATGGATTCATATTTTCCACGTATGTGGTAACAAATCGCTTCTACACTTAAAGTGACTCCCAAGCGGCAATCTTGGATGCAGATCTTTTGAGTACATGCCTAATAGATATATTGATATGGCGTGAAATTAAATGTCCTGCCATGGCGTGATATTTTACATTTCCATTTTTTTCAGGATATAATTAGTTCGTTACTCTACTTATGGTTGTAACTGCCGTTTACTTGTAGAAATTGTGAGCTCATACACAACAATACAGGTATAAATTTGAACTATTTAAAGCAAGATATGAACAAGGTTTATACGCTTGTAGATAAGTATGATAAAGTAAAATACGAGTAACCATCCCTATTTTAGCTTCACAACGCCAAAACAAATGTAAATATATTAGGGCGCAAAAAACAACTAAAGATTTGTAGTTAATATTGGTTCCTGGATTTATCTTCTTCCCGCCTGGGCACATATTTGTGGAAGTGATGCAAAAATATGTAAGCACAGGGGTATGTGGTATATCAGGGGTCTTAAAGACACGGCCTGCGGGACGCATTCGCCCCGCTAAGCCGTATCCAGTGGCCTTTAAAATTATTGGCGTCACAAGGCATCATGAAACATAACAAAAGTGGTGTGGCCCTTGGGTCATCGAAATTCCCTTATGTGGAACTTAGGAAGCTTTGAGTTTGAGAACCCTGTATTATACAATAAAACTATTTTAAACAAAATTTATTTTACATTTTAACCATTTCTATACATATCTGCTTGCTATAAACAAAGATGATTTATAAGAGTTGTAATTGTCATTCACAGAAGAGAAAGAAAAACAAAACATGTTCATCAAGTTGGGACCAAAATTGACAAAATTGCGTCGGCTCGTTCTTTTCACTTGACAGCCAAGGTTGAAGTTCTGTATTGAGCTAAACATTAAACACAAATTTAATGCAAAAGCTTCAAACAATTTCTAGCAAGACTTCTTCTAGCTCATAAATAACGGTATTTTGATCAAACAAATGAAGAATTTAAGAATGAGAACAACAGTACAAATATGTAGGGATAAAAAGAAATGATACAAGTTACAAACAGAGATTGATAGATGAAGACTTTGCTAGTGTAGAAAAGTGACTAAAGTGTGAATTACATCATAAAAAGTCAAACAATAACAATGGATAATTTAATTAAATGAAAACATAAATACGATGACTGGATTAATGTAAACAATAAATACGAAAATTTGTTTTAAGACAAACAATAAATAAGATGACTGGATTATCTTAAACAATAAAAATTATGATTGGATTACGTAAAACAATACAATCAAACCATCGAGTTAAGTTAGTTCTAATTCATAATGATGCCTGGTTCATCAGTATGGAAACAAACACTTTGTCAGCTGACATATGAAGAAATAGATAGATTTTTCTGGGATTTTTTTGTGGGTTTTTTTGCAAGCGAATATCGTAAGGACATTTTTGTACACCACAAAAAGTAGAATATACCATCAAATGCACACATTTAAATGAACAATGTGACTTACGTTTGCAGATAACAAACGTGTTTTGCTTGGCAGTGAAAATACGTTACTTGAAAGTTATTAAATGAATCAATTTAAAAAGAACTGAATCATACTGGCTGATCGTTCAACCTACCATGCATATCTAACAACGACAGCTATTTGCTATCATTGGGTCAGCTACCAGCAACTTTCTTTCATTCTGACCTGATCCATCCGAAAGACGCGGACACAGCAAATCTATAGAAAAATATGTATAATGTTACTGCCATACTCAAAGCAAAATCTACCATCTTGAGTAAGCACTACCCAAACTGCAATACCAGCATAGGACACACAAATCTCCAGAGTTGCAATGAAAGTTCGCAACGGGCGTGAAAAGTTGTTGTTGTTGTAGGGTCTAACGCCATTTTTCTGAACAAGATAGGTTATACATGGAGGCCAGCATAAATGGAGGAGGAAGAACCCAAGAAATGAAACTACTGGCAAGCTTTCTCACATACCCATACTGGCCGAATCCGAGACTCCTACCTACACAGACAGAGATGAGATGGCAGAGATGCGTAATGGTGAGAGCTTTAGACCGCTCGTCTACTCGTGGCCCCACGGGCGTGAAAAGAACCAAAATACGTATGGTACATGGCATAGTGTTGCAATACAAACCCGTGGTGGGTAGGAAAAGAACCAAAATACGCCGAATATATGACAGTTGCAATGCAAGCCTGTAATGGGTGGGAAAATAATTAAAATACACAGAATATATGGCATAGAGTTGCAATGTGAACCCGTAATGGGTGGGAAAAGAACCAAAATACACTGAGCATATGGCAGAGTTGCAATGCAAGCCTCTGTGTGCGTGTGTGTGTGTGTGTGTGTGGTGTGTGTGTGTGTGTGTGTGTGATATTTAGATTTTTTAACGTAGATTTAATAATTTTTCAATCATATCGCTACGACGTCTGAATTGTAACACTTAATAGCAGTGTCTAGCACTGGAGCATCATGCATCAGACATGTAGCATGATGTCCCACCCAGTCATATTATCCTGAAACCAAGCCGATCAGTCCTAACACTAACCTCTTAATGCTGAGCGCCAAGCAAGGTAGCTATTAGTACCATTTTTTTAAAGTCTTTGGTATGACTTGGCCTTTAATGTGTGGGAAAATAGTCAAAATAAAAAGGGTACATGACATAGAGTTGCAATGTAAACCCGTAAAGGGCGGGAAGATATCAAAATACATAGAGTACATGGCATAGTTATCTAGGCCGATCGATCGATCGATCTTAATACCAGGTCCTGGGCAAAGGAGCACTTTGATAAAACAACAGTACGTACATGACAGACGTGACGTCCCTAAATATAATTATAACCATTATGTACTCCAATCTTGATTCAGTGATGATAATACATGTACATCTATCAAAAGTAGGTTCCTGGTGATATTTATTCAAATTGTCTTACTTTCCAAAGTACTAATTCTTATTGTAAATAATAAATTTGTCCTCGATTATACCCTGACTTGGAAAATAAACACATCTCATCTGCTGGCCTGATAAAAAAAAAGGCTTGCAACGTATCTATCTCAATGTAAAACACATCTTACCAAACATCGACGAACTAAGATTCAGGATACAAACTGGACATAACCTTGCAGTAATTGGACTGCAAAACTTTTCTAGATTGTAATATACTTGAATGTGATATCTCTATTAGCAAATTTAGATAGTCGAGAGTGACCCCAAGGCATGGAAGGTGGTGTAGTCAAATGCGTTTCAAATAACGTAGCATACAAGAGAAGAATAGATTTCGAAATATCTACTCTAGAATCAATCGAGTTAGGTTTCCTCAAAAATCAATCAATCAATATCTGCTCAATTTTCCGACGTCCAAACTCCCGTTCATCATGAACTGCCCGACCTCCAAACTCCCTCTCATCATGAACTGTCCAATTCTGAAAACGAGCTAGAGGCTGATTTATCTTCCAACAATGGAGTAATTTAATTGATTTCCTCTCTGATACTATCATTAAATGGCTATATAAGATATAAGTACACAGGTAACCAATGCTCCCACAAAAGTAACCGCTTTATCTTTCAGCCTGATCGACCACGTGTACACTCCCATCCTAACTATCTTTACGAGATTGATGTATCCTATTTCCCAATTAGTGATTACGGTCCCATATATGCAACTCGTACGCAACAGAGCGCAACGAAAAACATTTTAAACTCCTGTTTGAAATTTCTCTCTGAACTATCACAAAATATTATCTCATAAACTTTCTCTAACAAAAGTCTTGATTATGACTCGTCTACCTGGAATAACTATTTTCTTACTATCCTAAATAAACACGCTCCTAAAACATGAAAAGAATTAAAAGATCAAAATAACCAAAATGGAATAGTAATGAACTCGCAGAGGTACAACGTAAACGAAACTACTATCATAAATATAAAGATTTTACAAAATATCGTTTGTGGCAGAACAAAGTCAGATCAAAAACTCAAGCTCTATTTTTCAAAGAAGCCATTGCTTCAAACTCTGTTAACGGATCAGTCTGGAATCGCAAGAACTAACTTCATCGAAACCTACACATCTCTAGCTCCATGTAAAATTAATGGCAATCGTTATACTGATAAGCTCGATACTGCAAACACACTTAACCTTTTCTTTACTAATATATCCCAAACACTTGACAGGTCAAATTTGACAGAACCTAACACAGGCAAAATTAACTGCCTTCGAGATTGAAAGGATATCTGAGCATGTAAGTTTCAATATTCCCTAATGACAATAACTGACACAACTACTATTATTAATTTAAAAAAGACAAAAGCAAATCAGCGGGCCTAGATGGAATTCTCCCCCAAAACTGTGAAAATGTCTGCTTTTTCAAAATTAGAGTCATTGAAAGAAGTAATTAACAGTAGTTTTACTTCCTGTATATTCCCGGAAATTGGCAAAAGTATTCACAATTCATAAGGAGCATCAAAAGAATAAACCTCAAAATATCGACCCATACCTGTTCTATCTGTACTTTCAAAACTTATTGAAAAACATATCAGCAAGCATATTTTTTGGACATCTGAACAAGTACCAACTCTTCTATAAATGACAATCAGGTTTTCGATAGAATCATTATTGCCAAACTGTACTGGTTTCTAGGCGATGGAATCAGGCGAACTTACTGGCGTAATCTTTATCCATTTTTTTTAAAGAAAAGCATTCGATTTGGTTGACCATTCGCTGCTCATTAAATAACTTTCAACTTTTAGTCTTCTTCAAACTCAGTTTTCAAGCTCATTTCGTATCTCACTAGTAGACCGCAGATTGTTTGCACGGGTAAATATACTTCCAAACCAAGTCATATTTTAGGTGGTGTTCTCAAAGATTGATATTAAGGCCCCTTCTTTTTCTACTGTTATCAACGACTTAATCCAGTGTATTCTAGCACAGATCTTTTCTTTGACAAATATACATTGCATTCATCTGGTAACTCTCTTGACTTCGTTGAAAATAAACTTCAAATTGACCTCCACAATATGTCAGTTTGGTGTCAACATAACAGAATGCAATTTAATGTCCCTAAAATTAAACGAATTGCAATCGGAGCAAAGCAACGCTTATGGACTAACTTACTTCTAACTCAAAATGACTTAGACGTGTATATTATCAAAAAACGATAATTTTTTTAAATAAAAAAAAAAATTCTTGGTATCTTCGTCGATCAACATCTCAGCTGGGATGCACATATATATCACCTATGTACAATGGTAGTCAAACGAATAACTCTTAAAATTGTTGTCGAAATTTCTACAACCCGAGTCACTTGAACTTTATTTTCTGGGATATACACTTCCACTGACATACTACAACTGTGCATTATGGGAAATCATCCAATTATACTATCTCCAGAACTGATAAACTCCAGAAAAGGGCCTCCCGAATAATATTGAAACTTCCTATTATGACTACCTCGAATGTATTGCTTTCGCATCTAAAATGGCTACCCATGCAAAAAAACTTAGTTATTTTAAAGGAATCATGTAATATAAGTCTTTAAATGGTCTTTCTATAGATTATTACTCTAACTTAATTGAACTAATGACGACACATTATGTCCGTGGTTTTCTCTCTGATTGTGAGGGAAAAAAGAGAAATATCCTGATTGCCATTGAATGCGTCAATCGATCCCTATACACTACCTGCACAATTAAATTTAACATTCCTTCAACAGGTACTTCGTAGGTTGGTTCTTGAATTCTAAAGTTTTGTCTAAAAACATTTTGTATGACACAATTGTAAAAGTGAAGGTACACAAATAGTCTCCACATTAGTGTGAGTTAAAAAATGCAATTAAAATTTTGTGAATAGGAATGCACTGTTATCGGTACTTAACACGCTTTAAATGATGAAAAAATGTGAAACTATTTTCATCTTGTGGTTGATTTAATCTGATAAAGATAAAATCATTGCATATATCAACTTTTACAATGGCAGTGGTGATCTGTTTTATATGTTATTGCTTTTATTGTTGCTGTTTTTGTACATTTTGTATGGTGTACCGTACCATCCTTCATACGATAATTGACTCTTATTTTTCAGGTGGACTGAAAGTTTGAACTGCTTTATTAACATTGCTTGGATCGAATAGCTTACGGTTCTATATTTCTTGCGTATTATGTTCAACCCTGTTCACTAAATTTCTTTTTAAACGCATCACCTAACATGTCACAACCAGATTTGTTGAATGAGGCTTAATCTGCCATTGTTGGATAGACTTTTAAACTGTGTTTTAGGATTAAATTATGTATAAACCTTAGAGTCTAAAATCGCTTTTTCTTTTAGGATGTGTAAGAAGTTGTTAACAATTGCGAATTTTACCCAGCTCAGACCATATATTTCGCATTCAAGATAATCGAAATTATTACTCTTTTCAATTGTCTTTATTGTTTATGTGCATGTGTGGTTTAAATGAACACCATTCAGTGATTTTAGGATGGCTGTTTTTCACGACGTACAAGGTTTAAATGAACATGATTCAGTGTTGTAAGATTGTTCATTAACGTTGTGGCAAATTGGCGGCGTACACTTCGTATTCTTGGACTATAAATTATTTGTTGAATTTTACAAAACTTGCTGGTCGTCGCTATTTTCTGTTACTTAGCTTGTGTTATGGAGTGTGTGTGTGTGTGTGTGTGTGTGTGTGTGTGTGTGTGTGTGTGTGTGTGTGTGTGTGTGTGTTACGTATCTTAGGCAATAACGTCAGCTGGTTTCTTTTCACATTATGATCCAGACTATGGCTTGAATAGACTGATAGTTGTTGATGTAAATATTTATCTATCAGTTGATGCAGACACCCCAACTATCAATATTTGTATCACATAATATACGATTGATAGCTAGTATGGAATGCAAATTTTAAAAACAAAATCAGCCTAAGATATTAGCTATAATATTTAGTACACGGTTCTTGAATTACGCAAATATTAAATTTGGTTGCAAATTAAAATATATTTCAACTTATTTGAGACTATGATTTATTTTGTTTCTCCCACCACAACCACCACCACCACCACCTTAAATGGTCTATCCCTTAGATAGTTACTATTGGTGATCACGCGCTCACGTACGGGTAAAGAAAAGTGCCAACTCCATAAGTGATCTATTCATGTGAAACCAACCGTTAAACTGAAATGGTTCGCTCAGTCAACGGTATGTAACTTTATATCACTGATTATTCCAGCAATGTAGTTCATTTGTATTGTTTCCGTTGAAAATGAGTCATTTGCTAGAAACGAAAAGTTCTGAACATTATGACTCATAACAAAATAATTTTGACTATATAAAAAATAATAATCTGAAACATTAGGAAGCATGATTCATTACTTAATTGGTCAAATTGGGAATTCGGAAATCTATCAAGTTAGGGCCTTAAGTGCATTTGGATTAAGAAGCTTTAAAAGGAAGATTTCCTACCTTTTTAATAAAAATAAATAGACTTGTGAATAGGTACTTGGAAATTTTCCCGTGAAAACTGGAATTTTCACACATTAGGCTTCAAATATTACATTTTCAAAGAAAAAGATAAACAAAATGAACTTAAATTTCGTGTGAAAGGAAAATGAGCAAAGTCGAGTGTAAAAAATCAGGATTTAGATGAGATTTTATGGAGTTTTATGTGCATGATAAAGATTCAAGCGTCACGTGGGAAATGACTGATGGCAGAAGAGTAGACATTTAAAGGATGAATAGGGGTGGGAGATGCAGCATACTTACATATTTAAAACTCTGATGCTGGATCTACTAGCTTAGAGTCTTTAAAGTCAAGGAATGATTTCACTGAAAATAAATGAGATAAATACCAGATTGCACAGTTCTATGTATATCCATTTTTTGGTTAGTCCTGGTAAATGATTTTACCTAAGTTTTATAATTTTTATTCATTGCTGTAAATTGTACAGAATATCTTTAATAAGTTTTGAAAACGTTAACAGTCTGCTTAGATTATAATATTACATTGGATCTATAAATAGTTGCTGACGTATGTGTCGACATTTATTAATAATAATCTTAATAATAAATCTCGATGGTGCCTTGCATTAGCTGAAGGTATTTCAACGTTTCTAGAAGAATTCATTAACTCACCGTTCTTAAGCTAGGTCAAATGAATCGGCAAGTTATACTCAAAAGGAATAGTCCAATCAGTCACGTGGGTTATAATGTGAAATAAGAGTCGTACGGAAGGAGAGAACTAAGTAATCAGATTCGTTCATTCCGACACATTTAGAAAATGTGCATGCTGCACAATACATTGCATAAGCACCTAGAAGTAAAGGAAATTTTTTTTGGATAACTTGAGTGAATGGAAGATACTACTATATACATAAAATTCTCACATAATTCCCAATGGAAATCAGCATAAGATTTAGCGAGGTATCAGAAACTGTTAGACGGTCCTTGACTTAACATTCCCTCCGGTCTCATGAAATCAAAAATTGAATAATTGGCGATAATCTAATAGACATATGTGCTACATTTAAATACTTGGGTTTTATGTTTCCTATAAATAGAAGGTTTGTTATGTCAGTTAATTCAATGTTGATTAAACGAGAAGGGCCCTGCATCTAGTTTACCAAAAAATAAGATAATTCTATCTTTCCAATGCCTCTTTTCGATCATACCATATTACCGATTTGACTATATGGGTGTGCTGTTTTGGGATTTTGAAAGTACCACGATTATTGAAAAATTGTATATTGAATTTTTAAGAAACATCATAAGGCTGAGGAAAAATATTCCTACTTTTACCTTATTCCAAACCTGGAAGGAAACCTATCGATATAAGTTACCAAATCACAAATGATCGGATTTTTGAGTCTATTATCAATGGTAAATGGACTTCACTCACTAGATTACTTTATCATACTTTTTAAGAGGTCAGTACTATTGATAATACTTATAAATTGATGAACATGATAAAGAACACTCAGGTGACTGTTGGGAGACCTGACCGCCTATATTAGATCTTGAAAAACAATACGAAATTGGATTAATTTCATGCATTTGTTGGAATGCTATAGCAAATGGTAAGACTGGAGTAAATGATGAGTTTGGAAGTGCTATTGCTAATCCAGTTCCGTCATTAGGGTATACAGAATTTAACTACATAATAGTTAAACTTCCACAAAACGCCTACAACATAACTGATCTAAATAAAATAATGAAAGAGCTTATAGCAGAACAAAATAAAGGAGTTGCATAAAATTTTGAGCTAGCACCAAATTATAACACATTGCAAGCTATAATAAAAGTAAAAAAAAATATGGCAACTAATTTTAGTTTTTTAGTTTTTGTTAAGTATATATCAACTAATTCATTATATTTATGTAACGTGTGTCCGTAGCTCAATCGTAGCGTATTATTACTCTGATACTGTGAGCTGAAGTTCGAATCCGGTGAAAGGCAAAATTGTCTACAGTTGGCGATATTATGCCAATAAATAAAATATATTTAATTGAGGGTCCTTGGCCAGCCCCGTCTATTTGCGAATAGAAATTAATATACCTACCTGCAACGTCAATACGTTGTTGGTGACAGTTTTGCTACCCCCTACGGATTTGATGTTTGGGGGTTGGTATATTAATTTCTATTTACAAATAACCATCTTCATCGTATATATCATAATCACCCCTTTATTGTATATAACCATAAATCATCCTTAATCATTATATATATATATATATATATATATATATATATATATATATATATATATATATATATATATATATATATATATATATATATATATATATATATATATATATATATATATATATAATCATAAATGTAACATCCAAACGTGCGCGGATGTCAAAGGAGCAACCTCGGAGCTCACAAAGGTCAAAATGTGACCTCTAGTCCTTCTACGATGGATGCTGTTTGGCACCTTAGGGGATCACATGGGCTTTGTGTTTCGTCTTTCGAATTATTTCTAGTTCTTCTAAGATGCCGTTTGGCACCTTAGATTATCACATGGGATTAATTCGAATGAACTTGCTAGCATGTTATATGTGACCATCCTTAATCATTGTTTATATCATAAATCACCTTCATTGTATATAACCATAATCATTGTCTATAACCATCTTCATTGTATATAATCATAAATCGTCCTTATTTAAGATTCTGTGTTTTGTGCTGTCCTTATTTAAGATATGATCATTGTATATATCATAACCATTGTATATAATCATTGTATATATCATTTTCATCTTAAGAAGTCCTCTATGAGGACAAGTATTTTTATTGTTTTAAATAATTTTTGTGGCTTTATCGACCATGTTATCTATAAATGTATCACACCATCTGCCCAACCCGCTATTCTCATATCATTTTCAATCGCGAATAACCACACTGATCCATATTTCGGCTCTGTGTGATAACCAACTTTTTAAATGCAATCGCTTATTATTTTAGGTTTTATACCAGTATATGCTGACGCTGGTTTGATCCAATTAAATCTTTTACAAAATTTATTTGTTGGATCAAATCCAACATGCCTGATTGAGTATGACATTATATATAAAATATTTTATTTGTTTAATATAACATTTTGACTAATAAGTACTTAGTAGTAGTGAGGATTGATGTATCCTTTCGTCCTTTCTCAGAGACACATCGGCCCTAAAACGTATTTTTGTCAGAAAATGTGTTATCATTTGAGCTAACAAAGGCTGCTGACAAAAATGTTAACTTACAACGTTTTTTTTGGGGGGGGGCTGAGGGGTCTCTGAGAGAGGAGTATCAATTCCTCAATACTACTATAGCCAATACAAGAAAACCTGGTTTACTCTCATGATCAAGACTATTGCGATGCAGTTAGCGGAAGCTTTGAAAATATAATTAACATGGTTACAACATAATTTTGTTCGATTTCTCTTGTAACATCCACTGCATCGTAGGTACTTCTAGATTATGTTGCAGTTTTTATTACATGACAGCTGTAGTTATCTTGGCACTCTTCTCACCAGTAACTGAGATGAACCTTGCCCAGGTAGATACTTCTGACCCGGTTATGTAGCACTTCTTCTGTTCAAGGACCCATAGTAGCTTTCGTCTGTGTGCTGCACTGTGTGCCTCTGCAGGCATGTCAGTTGTGGCATGTCGATAAGCATATTTATTTCAGTTCTTGTTTCAGAATTGAACACAAGATAGGTATGGAATTTGCCTTGGTTGTCAAGTTTAGAAAATGACAACTTCTGTCTAAAGATGTCATTTTGTCTCCAACGTAGCATTTAGTTTCTCTCCCGTGTAGTTTTCGTTTAGAAGTTTTATATTTTGCAAACTAAGGATGTTAAGCTTACATCTGTCACTCAATTTATTTGGTCATTAACGATTTTTTTCTGTCAGTCGTCTATCAAACTTTGGTAAAAAGTCCAGAGTATGTGCCTTCTCAAGCTCTTTCTGCTTAAACATTTTTTGTATTATCTTCACTCCTTCTGTAGAGTGTGTCTTGAATACGTTTCTTATGACATGGCTGTGAAACGGTACCTCTCAAACAAACAAGTCCTAATCATTTATTCTTGTGAGATGTGTCTCAACGTTTAGCTCAATGGTTTTTGGAGGTATGAAGAAAATGGGGGAGACAATGGGCAAAGTTGTTTGATCTTTAGTTCTCACAATGTAGAGAAAGTTTATATACGTGTGTGTGTATTTTACCTATTTGGATTGATAATCATTTCTGATATCTATTAGGAAAGATGGGTGCCGTCTGAAACTGACAGCTAATAAAAATAACTGTTTAAATGTGCTGTGTACCTAAAATAGCAGCAAGATCACCAAGTTTACTTATGATTGAAATATGAAAACGAAATTTTACACAGTGTGGACAAAGTAACAACTAAATAATGCACTTATAAGATTTTAAATTATTAAAATAAATTAGATTTTATATACAAGAAACAAAACAAATTGTCGGCTTCTTTTGTCTTTGTTATTTTTTTGTGATGATGTACTGCTTTGTTTCAATTGCTTTTTTCCCTACAGTTTACCTCAGACTTCAGGAAGTGAAAAAGCCATCCAGCAATCTTCTATGATATACACATGAGAAGCACGGTCTAGTTGTATACTCTCAAACCCAAACCATCTCATTTCATTCAAATGTTAAAATTAAGACAAGGTTCTGCGTGTGAACCCTCCTCTAAGATTCCACAATTTTCTTTTCATAACAAGGATTGCATTTGATTTATATCTGATACCCTGTGGAATAAAAATTATATAATCTGGAGCTGAACGAAAATATGAAACATTGCTTTATTGCATAAAATAATTGGTGTTGTAGGTGCTTTAATTTACTCATCTGTGATATCGTACTGAAATTTTATTCACTTGTGTATGTGCATATATTAGTAATTAAATTACATCTGATTAACAAAGAATCAGATTGTCTAATTCTTTGTTTCCTTCATAATGAGTTGGGTGCCCCGTTTATGTTGATGCTCACTAAATCGGTCTATTACACTGTTATTTTATGCGGAACATTTTAGACAATTACAATTTGAAGAAAAATTCTTATATTTTACAAAACCTTTACGCACTTACAAATATAATAAGCAAACTCCACTTAATTTCGCATGTTTTCTTTCAAATATTAACGTTGGGGAATATCTCACCCTTGTTTCTAAATAAACTGTATCCACCAGTATGTTTAAAGTGCAGTTTAACGAGGTATACTTAACCTATCTCTGTGCAACAGACGAGTTATTGCAAGTGGCTTCCTTTTATTTTAATCTTGCAACGTTTGAAGAAAGTTATGTTGATGAGTGAAAAAGTCGTAATACCAACACAGAGAAAAAATGTATTTTAGGAACCACAAATGCACAATATGCTCCTGAATTAAGGATATTTATAGATAAATACACGACTGTCTATTAAGTTATAAATGTCAGCGATTTACCTTGCCGGAAATGGTTCATCAAAAATATTTCTGTAGTAAACCTTATATATTTTCTGTGTACTCGCTGTTGGTTAAATGTTAAAGGAATTAAAAAATCTACGTTTTCCAGATATCTTGCTATTATCGAAATATGCATGTACTGAAAACTGTAGATTGGTAATATAATGTACTAATTTTCAACACTAGCACCGGCTGTTTACCAAAATGTATTTTACGAGATTCAGTGCGTCGCACAACTGTAAACTATATAAAGACAAGGATTCTATTTGATGCATTTGCAGTATTTATATTGACATTTTCTTACCATAAATTGTGTGGCTTCTGCAGCTATTTCTTTCATCGTCCTTTTGTTTTGTTACAAAAAGGGAAACCAGTCTTCACTAAGTGATATGTAGGGAACACATTGATATCGTCCTTGGATTTAGAACAGAACACGCCTATACGTAACTTCAAAATATTTGATTAAGTTTAGATAATGTTGGAGTGATTTTTTTTTTCTTCTTTATTATCAAATCGGTTCGCAAGTCTGAAATGTTATTTATTTAATAATGTTAGAGCAAATATATCGTAACGCATTAAAATACATTCTGCAAGTAACATAACAATTAACTCACCGATTTTCGTGACATCAGATTCTTTGTGCTTGAAACCAGTACGTAGAACACAAGAGAGATTTTTATATTCGGATTCTGTAAGTATCAATGAGTCACGTGATTTGTTTGAATCCAGAGTCAGTCGAGTTGATATGATGTTCAAGAAGGTCTATACATACATGAACTTAAGTGAAAACAATTCTGGGGCTTCATTAGCATAGAGACATTCAGTGCTCATGTAAACCGTATCCTTTATTGGGTGTCCTGATACCGCTTTGATGAACAAAGTATCACACTTGTCTACAAATGATAATCTTTTTACAAAGCCTGCATGATTTAAAACTTCTTCGATTGCATAAGTTTTTTATTCAGTTGAAAGTAGTGGTAAGAGAATTCCAAGTGGATAATTTATATGTTAATGCAATTGAAATCTCAAAAGAATTATGTGAACGTGATTTTATATATAGAGACACATTGACCAAGAGAACTAACATGCCTTTGCTGTCTCGAGATCTACAAAACATTACGTCGAGGACAGACAATATGTATTTTATAGAGACCTACAAAACATTACTTCAAGGACTGAGAATATGTCTTCGTTAGATAGAAATCTGCAATACATTACTTCAAGCAATGAGAATATATCTTTATTGTATTGAGATCAACAATACATTACTTCTAGAACTGAGAATATGTCTATTTTATAGAGATCAACAATATATTGCTTCCAGGACAAAGAATATGTCCTTTTTCTATCGAGATCTGCAATACATTATTTCGAGGACTTAGAATATGGTTTTATTGTACAGAGAGCTACAATACATTAAGATAATGCGCTTATTTTCAGTTTCTAAGAACAAATCATGATATGAATTAGGTATTTGGATGTAAAAGACTAGGTTTGAGTTAATTATCTCTCTCTCTCTCTCTCTCTCTCTCTCTCTCTCTCTCTCTCTCTCTCTCTCTCTCTCTCTCTCTCTCTCTCTCATATGAATGCCTACAAAAACATGCACTTAGTGTAAAAGATTTAATTGCAAATTCGTATTCACGAACAGGTAATAAATACATATCGTGTCCTTCACTTATGAAATGGTTGTTTGAAAATATAAATTGCATAAGAGGATTTTATATTGATGAGTTCGTTTTTTTTAAAATTAGAAACCGAAGCCAAAACAACATTATATATATATATATATATATATATATATATATATATATATATATATATATATATATATATATATATATATATATAATGATCGCGAATTTAACATAAAGGGGAAATTGTATCTTCCGTGTAGTTTAAACACCTTTATTAACTATGCTGTCAATATTAACATAATTCGGAATATATTTGGACATGCATTAAAATTTACCATTGAAATGATCTAAGTACAATCATTTAACTCTTTAGAAATTCACCTGAAATTTAAAAAGATAAGAATAATTAGAAGTTAAAGAGAAACTATTCTTTTCTTTTGAAGTCAGTCTAAGAGACAAATCATCTGGCCAGAAAAAAATATTCTGATGTATCATGCAATTAATATTCGAACACAGGATGTAATTATGGTTTCAAGACTAAGTTATTGCTTCTACACTCTCTAGATCAGTGAAGAATATCCAGTTAATAATTATTAAGCAAATAATGAGAAACAATAAAATTCCCATTTGCATGAATTGAACATATAAAACATTCTAAGCGAAATTCTCTCTCTCTCTCTCTCTCTCTCTCTCTCTCTCTCTCTCTCTCTCTCTCTCTCTCTCTCATGGAAACACGAAAATTGTAAATTTACTCTATCAAACCAAAATAAAGTGCGAAAAAGCGAAGCAACACACCGAGTATTTAATATTGTCAACACGGAACAAGAGAGAAATTAATTTCACCACAAAACTTCAAGCAGTCACATAAATAAAATAAGGAAGCATTTTTTATGCCTATGTTACCTTTGAAGTTTTTAAAAATTATGTATATTTTACCCTTGCTTAAAAATGAACGAAGTTCCCCTTATGATCATTGAAGTGTCTGTTCTCAAGTGTCACTTGAACTCTCTATTCCTTGGAGCCAGGTTATTACCAGTGCCTTCCCTTTGTGAGCTTTCTGCGTTTGAAGGAACATATGTTTTTAAATACGGAAGTGGCGATCACAAATATTATTAAATAATATTGCAAAATAAAATTCGGAACTACAAACGTAGAGATGCCATATAAATGGTTTATTATAATATAGCATGAGAAGGTAAAAATTTCAGGGTTCAACTTTGGCTACATATGAACAAATGAAAGTTGATCCCATGAATAAATATATTTTTCAGGGTTTTTTTAGTTTCGGGAGAAGCATTGACTCCCTATCTACCATTACTATATTCTGTCAATGGATTTTTCGTAACAATACAGATCGATAGCACCCATTAAATTGCCTTTCGGCGTTTATTTATGTATTTATTTATCTGTTTTTACCTTCGAAGAATCTAGTTTAGATATTTAACCTAATAACCGAAACGCAGTGGCAGGACCAAATGCCAATAGCAAACACAGGCTAATCTAGATGAATGTTTAGCAATATTTTCTCTTGTTTTTCAGCAGTATAGTTTTACATTAAATCTCATAAATAATGAAGTGAAATTTTGAATAAGATTGTTTAAAAATCATACAATAAAAATGAACTATAGTTAATTATCGTACTTTTTTTACAATTTTGACGCTTAGTTCACCTCTTTTATCACCTTTTGTATCATATACATACATGTACATACATACATATACATATACATGTTTGAGCAGTCGGAGTCGACAAAGTGTAGTTGACATAGAGAAGGTGGATAGAAGGTGAAGGAGAAAGTATTATGCAGGAAGAAATAAAGGAGGAGGAGGAGTGTAAGGTAGAGAAGTCGAAGAGAATGAGAAGGAACTTGCAGGGAGCCAGGTAGGAAGAAAAAAAGAAAGAAAATAGAGAAGAATACACAGATGTGTAGAACATAAGGACAGGTGGAAATCTCACACTGCAAATCAAGTGATGCAATAGGCTATTAGAGAGTAGAGCGGAAAGAGTGTGCTTGGGAAATTTGAAAAATTGACCATTTAATTGTTATTAAATTAATATTCTTGAAATTCACCCTTTTTGTATATTCAATCATTTAACCGTCGGCATTGCTGACTGGGGGCTCGGAACAGTACATCTAACTTTCACTAAATCAACTTCCAACCAAAATCGAGTCTGTGTAAGACTTCTATAATAATTTAAATAAAATATTGGAAGCACCCCACCCCCAATACACCCAAACCAAAACCTCAAAATAGGGGCACCTTCACAATGTACTCAAGGTTATGTTCTTTTTCATACTCTGGAGTCTCAATATCTGTTAATTCCATCAAATTCTTTGCTGTCACTTTTCTTCGTTGTCTTCCTGAAGCAACCGTTGCTCCCTCAACTTCGATGTCAATAGCAACTGACATAATAACAAGCTATATGTGACATACTGTAAGTTCTATCACTGTATTCACAGCCACTGGACTAGCTTTTCTGGTCTATGAATTTCTGGGCTTATACGTGTACATTCGTTATAGTGATGCACACATTGCACTATGTAATCAACAACTGTACGTTATACACACAGTCTAACCAATCACTGCTAATATCACACATAGATTCGGTAAATTCACAGCTTTCAGAATTATCAAACACAATTCCAACGTATTCCAAATAACTCTCACATAATTATTGGAATCCAACCGCTGCCGCACAAACACCAAGTTTCGGGTCCAACAGCTATATGTAACATACAGTAAAAATCCTCACACACAAAAAATACACAACCAGTGTTGCTTACAGTACCAAGCCCAGTTATATATCCGCCTGCTCTCCTATTCTGTTTTTGTTTTAGTAAAGCTAGACAAAAGGGATTTTTAATTAATTAACATCTGAGCCTTATCCAAGGGCATCAGCTAGTCCAGGCTCAGTTAGCCATGGGAAGATAAACAAGTCTCTGGTATCAAACATTCAGAATGCTGTGATTAATGTTCAGGCCAACTGTCCCTGCTAACAGCTAGAATGATACAGGCTCTGAGAGTGAAGTCATGATTATATATATATATATATATATATATATATATATATATATATATATATATATATATATATATATATATATATATATATATATATATATATATATATATATATATATATATAAAGAATACAAATCATATGGCGAATAACAACCCTTTCAAGCGTACTGGATCCACCAAGGGATCACGTGTGTCAGGGATTGATTAAAATAGAGGCAATAAACTGACGACGAACAGTACGAAACTAGTAACTAACTAGCCTAAGCGCTTTCGACTCTTAATGAGTCTTTTTCAAAGGCAAATACAAAACATATATACGACAAGCAAATAAACACAAAAACGTTGTGTTTGTAAACTTCTACATGGCTGTCTCCACATGTGTTAAAACTATAAATACATCCAGCTTGTATAGACTAGTTGCGGAAACTGAAAACGGTGTATAATTTCCTAAATGTCTACAAGCCAAAGCGACATCTATTTTTACTTTTTGTACATTTATGTAACACAGATTATATCTCGGATATTTGATTCTATCCCGGTTATTCTCATAGTAAAAATTGAAGGCTAATAAGAAGATTTAGAAAATGTTAAATTCTACTAGTGCATAGTTTTCATTTTCTAGTCTTCTTGGTTTAGACCGCTTGGTTTCAATGTTCTAAGGCGGCGTATCCAGTATGATTCCTTTTCCTTCCTGGTTTCGGAACTCCAGCTGTGGTTGTTACCAATAGCGATAAGTATTATATCACTGAAAGTGTGGCCAGGGGAGGAGAAGTGTTCTACGACCGGGCTTCTGTATAGCTTTTTTGTCATCCAATCAGATCTATGAAGGTTTATCCTTTTGTGTAGCTTTTCAGTTTCTCCGACGTACTGAAGGCCACAGATCTTACATGTGATGAGATAAATCACACTCTCTGTTTTGCACGTTTTGTTTGGACCATGTATGTTTAGTTTTTCTTTAGTCACTGTGCTAGTGAATGTCTTGGTTTCTATCATATGTTGACAGGTTTTGCAACTTTTATCGAAAGGTTTGAGTTTCTGTCCCCGTCCAAAAACATACGACAGAGGGAAGCTTAAGAATGACACCGAAGAGTTCATCCGCCGACTAAAACTCAAAGCCCATTTTGCCTTGCAACCAACAAACAAAGCAAAGGAAAATATAAGCTGCAACCAACCCACATTTAGAAAGAAAAGTAACTGGACCCCACCAAAAAGTTCAATTCCGAATCTGGAAGCCTTTATCAACTCGGTTGAAAACAATACTTCCAGACATATCAACCATACTAACAAATATTCTAATTTGACAAAAGAAGAAACAGATGCCCTGCACTCACTGAAAAGCAGAACAGACATTATAATTAAGCCTGCAGATAAGGGTTCCGTTGTTGTCGTTATGAATAGGGAACACTACATTAGTGAAGCAAGTAGACAACTAAGTGACGCTAGGTTCTACCAAAAACTGGACCATGATCCAACGCTGGAATATGCAAAAATCATCACTAATGTTATGGACGAGACGTACCAAAGCGGACACATAGACCAGCAAACGAAAAACTACTTAAGCCCAGAAAACCCAAGAGCAGGTAGATTTTATCTTCTACCCAAAATCCACAAACAAGGAAACCCTGGCAGACCTATAAAATCAGGTAACGGGCACCCCACAAAAAGGATATCAGAATATTTAGATCATTTTATGAGACCATATGTCCACAAATTACCATCATATCTTCAAGACACGACAGATTATCTCATAAAAAGCAAATCTAGTGAACCATTACTGCCAGATACATTACTTGCTTCCTTAGACGTCACATCTTTGTACACCAACATACCGCACAACGAAGGGTTACAGGCATGTAGCGAAGCATGGGAAACAAGAACTGTAAACAATCCACCCACACACTTCTTAGTCCAACTCCTGGAACTTGTCCTAAAACTCAACAACTTTGAATTTAACGAAGAAAACTACCTACAAATCAATGGAACTGCAATGGGTACTAAAATGGCCTCTTCGTATGCTAACATTTTCATGGGAAAAAATGAGGGTCAGCTCTTAGCATCGGTTGAGCGTACACAATACCAGTGGGTACGGTTTATCGATGATATAGAAATAAAGTGGCAGTATGGAAGAGAAAGTCTGGATGACTTCATATCAAAGGCAAACAACTTCCATCCTTCAATAAAATTCACGGCAGAAATTTCCAACTCAAACCATGTTTTCCTGGACACAACAACCAGACTGGTGGAAAAAAAAATTACAAACAGACATCTACTCGAAACCAACCGACAAACACCAGTATCTCCTCCCAACCAGCTGTCATCCAAAACACTGCATTAGGATCATTCCATATAGCCAGGCACTAAGGATACGCAGAATTTGCTCCGATGATGAAAGATTCCTAGAAAGGTCTGAAGAGCTGGCTAAACATTTAATTTACCGAGGCTACGACAAAGACCTGATTGCGGAGGCAATCCAAAGGGCCAAACAAACAAACCGTGATGACCTACTCAGATATGGACAGAAAGAAAAGGTTGATAGGATACCATTTATTCTGACCTTTCACCCAGAGAATCCCAAAGTAGGTAAAATCATTGCAAACCGCTGGCCAACCGTGCAATCGTCAGACATACTAAACCTAATACTTCCGAAAAAACCTGTAGTAGCTTACCGGAGACCAAAAAACCTAAAGGACATCCTAGTCAGGGCAAAGCTAACGCCAATCGCTAGTCAAAACCAACCTAGTCAATCTGGACCCTGTGGCGATAAAAGATGCAAAACCTGTCAACATATGATAGAGACCAAGACATTCACTAGCACAGTGACTAAAGAAAAACTAAACATACATGGTCCAAACAAAACGTGCAAAACAGAGAATGTGATTTATCTCATCACATGTAAGATCTGTGGCCTTCAGTACGTCGGAGAAACTGAAAAGCTACACAAAAGGATAAACCTTCATAGATCTGATTGGATGACAAAAAAAGCTATACAGAAGCCCGGTCGTAGAACACTTCTCCTCCCCTGGCCACACTTTCAGTGATATAATACTTATCGCTATTGGTAACAACCACAGCTGGAGTTCCGAAACCAGGAAGGAAAAGGAATCATACTGGATACGCCGCCTTAGAACATTGAAACCAAGCGGTCTAAACCAAGAAGACTAAAAAATGAAAACTATGCACTAGTAGAATTTAACATTTTCTAAATCTTCTTATTATCCTTCAATTTTTACTATAAGAATAACCGGGATAGAATCAAATATCCGGGATATAATCTGTGTTACATAAATGTACAAAAAGTAAAAATAGATGTCGCTTTGGCTTGTAGACATTTAGGGAATTATACACCGTTTTCAGTTTCCGCAACTAGTCTATACAAGCTGGATGTATTTATAGTTTTAACACATGTGGAGACAGCCATGTAGAGGTTTACAAACACAACGTTTTTGTGTTTATTTGTTTGTCGTATATATGTTTTATATTTGCCTTTGAAAAAGACTCATTAAGAGTCGAAAGCGCTTAGGCTAGTTAGTTACTAGTTTCGTACTGTTCGTCATCAGTTTATTGCATATATATATATATATATATATATATATATATATATATATATATATATATATATATATATATATATATATATATATATATATATATATATACTCGAACTACAACCGACCAATCGAATTCTTATATTTCGCAAATATGTCTCAATTTAACCTTGTGAGTTACGTACAAGAAAGAAAACAATTCTTAGCGACATAAGCAGTGCCTCAGTTGTAAATCTTAAAACATAATCTTATGTGTCATTCGTTGTCTCTGAATAACAACTGTCAAAAATTATTGCATCTACAGATAACAACAAAAAGTATTGGGAAACATGAACAATTGTGATTTTCAGATGCTATGCTTTGTTGTTCCTGTGTTGCAGTTTCATAATATTTACATCGCGTGAAATAATAACCAGAGTTCTGAATTATGAACGGAAACGTTTACTAATAAAGACATGAAAACTGTAGCGCTGATAAAGACATGGAAAATGTTATGCTAATAAAGACACGAAAACCCTAGCGCTAATTATGAAAACTAGTGCTAAAAAAACTAGTGCTAAAAAAAGGAAACTGTACGGCTAACAAGCACAACGCTTATAAAGACATGGAATTGAAACCATAGAACTAATAAAGACATGGAAAATGTAGCTCTAATAAAGATATGGAATCTATAGTGCTAATAAAGACATAGAAAATGTAGTGCTAATAAATATATGGAAAATGTAGCGCTAATAAAAATATGGAAAATGTAGCGCTAATAAAAATATGGAAAATGTAGCGCTAATAAATACATGGAAAATGTAGCGCTAATAAAAATATGGAAGATGTAGCGCCAATAAAGATATGGAAAATGTAGCGCCAATAAAGATATGGAATCTATAGTGCTAATAAATACATGGAAAATATAGCGCTAATAAAGATATGGAATCTATAGCGCTAATAAAGACATGGAAAATGTAGCGCCAATAAAGATATGGAATCTATAGCGCTAATAAAGACATGAAAAATGGAACGTTAATAAAGTTATGGATTCTATAGCACTAATAAAGACATGGAAAATGTAGCGCCAATAAAGTTATCGAGTCTACAGCGCTAATAAAGACATGGAAAATGTAGCGCTAATAAAGATATGGAATCTATAGTGCTAATAAAGACATGTAAATCTAGAAATTTCGAGTGGTTTTGCTGATGAATAATACATATCTCTCGGGATTAATTATTTTATACATTACTAATTACTCAGGGTAATTATCAAAAAACCGAAATAATGTTTTTCAATGAAATCATTATTGTTACCTGATTTCGTGCTACAGTGGAATTTCAGTTACGAACAAGGATAAAATGTGATTTTTCCTAAAGATATGGATGATTTGTTCTTTGTAGGAAATAAATGACATTCCAAACTAACATCTCAAACACACATCACCATTTAGTCCATGCTTAGGTGGTGGCTGCAGCTGAGATGAGAGAGTACGCAAACAGCTGTTTCGCGCCAAAAGCTTAGTAATAATCAGCTAACTGAAAATCAAAGACAAATTCGATTTGATCTTAAATCTGATTGTTTATCTTTCCGTATGTTTTCTGTGGCGGGATGCAGCACATAAAAGAGCTACTAATTAGCATAGAAGGGAAGGCAAAAAACCTCTAAACCCTTTTATCTTGGACTACGTCTTGTGTCCGCATTTTAGTGAAGCCTTGGTTCACTTTTTACCGAAAAATCGCAAATCAGTTTACAATAAAATGTTAACAATCTACATTTGTATATAATATTCATACCGAAAGATAGCACTTCCCTTTAGACATCAGTAGCAAACATCCAGTGGTATCTGTCAATAGAAATAATTATAACTTATTTACAATTTAAAAATATATATATAAAGTTTCATAATTTTGTTATATGTTTTAATCAATTTCGAACTAAACATTCTAGCAAATTAAAAAGTCGTAGTTAATTTGAAAATGATTGTACTGCTTCTACTTCATAATTCAATCGAATGTTCATTTCAACTAAATGTTTGCAAAATGAATTACCCGAAATTAGTTTACAAGATATTTATATGACACTAAACAATATGTAAAAATTTATTTCACCGCGCCTTTTTTCACCTGACGATGCACGCGTCTACGTGATAATGAGCTGTTTAATTTCCCAAAATGGCTTTTAAAATGTACTGGCAATATCTTTTGAACGTAAGCATAAAAGGCTGACCCCAAAAACTTTTGTGTGTATTAAAAATTTGTTTTTTAATTTCATCTTTTGATCCATCCATGATAAGCTGCATCATCGTACCTCTATATTCTTTTTAAAACGTTCGTTTCATTGCTGTGCTGTGGACAACAGTCAATTTTTGAAGCCTAAAAATAACCTTTTGATATCATGAATAAAATTGATATTGATATCATTAATAAAATTGAAAGAATGAAAAATAAACCAAGCAAAATCTATTGACTTGACATCTGGGTCAATGACTTAAGATTGTCTCTCATAGGACTGAAGATTTTAATGATAATCAAAGTTTCGACTTCAATTTGGAGTTCAAATGTTAAATCAAAGTAAACTGTGGTAACATTTTATACGATAGTGTAGGTGAGTTTGGTTTCCTCGATGCCGTCCATTTACACACTGCACATTTTAAACAAATCATTGAACAATTGAAACAATACCGTAAACAGCAAAACCTTTTGTTTCCTCAACTGATTTGTGTTTTACTATTCACCTTAATACGGTAGACAGTTATAAGCCATACATGCAGCGATTTCTTTTATAGTGGTTATGGAACGAAAACTTCCTTTTATATTCATCTATACCACTTTCTGTATTGGAAAACTTTCCAACTTGAGAGAGAGAGAGAGAGAGAGAGAGAGAGAGAGAGAGAGAGAGAGAGAGAGAGAGAGAGAGAGAGAGAGAGAGAGAGAGAGAGAGAGATTGTGGTAGCTCGGTATTAAGCTGAGAATGACCGTGAAAACCATGAAAAAAGAGTACCATTCTCTCATCATAGACGCAATTTATTGGGTTGGGAAGGTGGTGGGGACCAGATACTTTAAATTTAAAAGAATGAGAATATGTCAGACTCTGCTTACATATTACAAATATATTTTTTAATAAATGGTGGCATTTATATGTAAAGTCTGCTCTAAGTGAGATTGAATATAAAATGATAGGTAAAAGCAGTAGGTCGATTAAATCACCAGATACACTTGAACGTTTCCATTTATATCATCAGTCGCATGTTCAAGCTTTGTGGCTGGATTTTCAGTATATGTTGGTGATAAAGAATTTAACTCAAGAAAACAATGACGAAATTTTGGCGAAAATCTTTAAATTATTTAACTCGAATGCAATTACAAAAAATAATTATAAACATCAACTATTAATTGTTAAACATCACGATCTGTCAGCTTGGAATGTCTTTATTTTATAAACGGACAAAGGTGAAGTATAATGTTCATAGATTTAATAAATATAATAGATTTAACACTAAATATAGGCGTGTCTATAAACACCTGTTTCCCAACTAAGACGAAGTGAGAGCTGCTTTCCTCTTATTTCTTGCGCATGTGCCATACCAAAAGAACATAACTATCAAAAATGGGTCTCCTTTCTGTATATGTGTCAATGCTTTGAAGTAAAAGTCTGAAGGATAGAGAAAAATGTTGAATAAAATCAAGTAGAGATATCCTGCTGCATAGTAAATCAAAATATACTTAAATAAATGACATCACCAAGGTTTAGTGAAGATCACATATATGTAATATTTAATAATCATCATCTTGAAGAAAGTTGGAAAATTAATGTTATCAGAAATATTTAAACACGAGAAACCCAAAGGCCTATTTACACCAAGGTAAAAAGTAGAGGTCGGTTATTGTATTCTCTGTGAAAACAGTAAATGGTGGACGAAATCAGATAAAAGTTTCTTAAACTGATAGAAAAATAAAGATGTGTTTTCACATCAAAGTCATCAAAACATTTGCCGGAAGAAATGTAGATTTTAACGCCATGACTTTACCATCCATCTAACAATATGCCTCAGATTTTATGGATGAGTTTATATCAAACGGTTCCGTTTTTATTTTACACACCGTAATGGTTGCCATCCAAGATGACTGCATTCAAACCATGTAAGTACTTTTAGACAGAAGAACAGGCGGATGAATAGCGAAATGAAATTCACTCAAACGGACAAAACAAAAAGCAGAAGGAAGAATGGTCTTTAATTATTATTGTCATTTTACCAGGAAGCCCTCCTATTTATTATGTAGGTATAGGGTTTAACAGCACATAATCCTGGCCATATAGCATGGAGTGAATATGAGAGTGATTTATTTTACGATTGAAACATATATGTGATACCTCTTTTATTAGAATGTATCTTTTATTGTTATTGTTATTGGATTTAACGCCAATTATCAGCACAAGGTAGGCCATACATGGCGGCCAGTATAACTGGTTCGTGAAGAAACCGGGAAAACCCGTGAAAGAGCCACCAACCCGCTAAAAGCTAATGGTAAGATTTCTCACGTACTCTCAATGGCCGAGCCACGACTCGAACCCATGCATGCAGAGGTGAGATAGCATTGATCCGTAATGGAAAGTGCTTCAGACCACTCGACCAATCAGTGCCCCAATATCTTTTGTAGCATTCTCCTAACTCCGTTACCTCAATGTTACATGTTTAGTGTCATCAATGGGTTAAAAATGCAGACAACTGAATATTTTGAAATTCATTAAGTACCGTATGTCCCTTCTTCAAGTCAAACTGCAAAAGCAGAGATCCAGATCTTCCTTATCATAATGCGCCTGCAGATCAGCGTCTATGTTATTTTTACTACTAATTTAACCTTACAAATTGCATAGACCAAGATCTGCCAGCGCAGCATGCAATCAGGGTCTATGCAGTTTGAAGTTGGATGAGTCTTATAAGCGATCATGTAAAGTAATCGGTAAGATAGCCATTTTAGTTTGTATTGGCCTCTTGCTCTACATTAATCCTCATAAAGGGGGCCTCGAGTGGCCGAGTGGTCTAAAGCGCTATCGGTTACGGATCACTGCCATCTCACCTCTGCGTGAGTTTGAGTCTAGGATTCGGCGAATGTGGATAGGTGGGAAAGCTTGCCAGTAGCTTCTCTTGGGTCGGTGGTTCTTTCCGGTTTTTTCCCAGTTTCTTCCTCCATCATTAATACTGGCCGCCATGAATAGCCTATCGTGTGCTGAAAAACGGCGTTAAGCCCAACAACAACAACAAATCCTCATAAAGTGCGTGCTATGTGCACCATACAAAAGCAAAACTTCTTTTCTGCCAAGCTGCATAAGTAACAAGCAATGAGGAATACTGCGTAATTCATTTGTGTAGTATTTATCGATTTAATATTGATTCAACAGATTATCTACGTAGCAAATGCCATCTACCTTTAGACCACATTATTGGTTTTGACTTATTTAGGTATTCACGTGAATGGGATTCCACGACTCTCTGCAGTAGATATATATTTTTTTCACACATTTGCTTAAAATTTGCTTGAATGTGCTTGTAATGATGAAAACTGTCATTGATCTGAATTTTGGAACTTTTCAATAAGTAAAACAAAACACTGCGTGTAATTGCGGGCGAGGTGTAGATTCATAAATTTGCCACAGAAGGTTCTAAACAAGAATTTGATAAATTCCAGACCTGGGCCGCATTTTATTTATTCTGGAACTCTTGTCAATGTACAAGCACATTTCTTATATTAATGTATAGACGTGAGTAAAAACAGTGAGCTTGAGTCTGGCACGCCACTGATTAAACAAGTGACAGAATCACACTTTAAAAAAGGCTTTCTCACCAAGGTGGTCAATAAAGTAAATTGTAACGAATTAAAAGTGTCCAAAAAAAAAGTCACGAAATAAAAAGGAAGCTTTTGCGCAAATCTTAGCGTGTGATTTTATTCTCATAATCTTTTGATACGTCACATTCTAGACGTAACATCATGTAGACATCTTGTTTATTAACAGTCCTCTTAATTTTAATAGTAGTAATAGTAGTAGTAGTAGTAGTAGTAGTAGTAGTAGTAGTAGTAGTAGTAGTAGTAGCAGCATTTTCTAATGGTGGCGCTCACCAGTTATTATGTACTTTTGAGAGAGTGATGTATGTAAGGTGAAGTTGTTTGCATTTTAAACATGCACAGTGGAGAGAATGTTGGCATACCTATATACTACTTTCATGTAATGTGGATGAAATTTCTTTGGATATTGTACTTTTGGAAATTTTAAATGATGTTAGGACACTGCTAACTAAAATGACTGCTGCCTTGTGCTCCAAAAATCAACCTAAATTTGTCTAAAGTACACAATTCTTGGCAGCTATTAAAATATGGAAAATAAATTTTGCCAAATTAGATAATACCAGCTTCTAAAAGTGCAATGACTGAATTACCAAAACATAAAATGTAAAATAAAGTTATCGGCTCTTTTTTTACAATTTACCTCTGAAGTTCGAGAAGTGAAAATGAGCAAGTAGAGCTAGCACTTTTTTGAAAGATGTACATCTGGAGTAAGGCTAAGCTGTTTACTCTCTAACCCATATTATACCCATCAATCATACATCAAAATAAAGGAATTAAAGGTTCTTTGAACAATACCTAAGATATACAAAGTCTCTTTTAAATAACCAGTGTAACTAGTGAGGAAACACGGGGAAACACTTATTCTTTACAATTTTAACCCTATGCTAAATACGAAACTGTATAGCACCACCAATATATTTCTCTGGGACAAACAGACAGACAGGCAGACAGACAGACAGATAGCACCACCAATATATTTCTCTGGGACAAACAGACAGACAGGCAGACAGACAGACAGATAGATAGATAGATAGATAGATAGATAGATAGATAGATAGATAGATAGATAGATAGATAGATAGATAGATAGATAGATAGATAGATAGATAGATAGATAGATAGATAGATAAAGCCAAGAAAAAAAAAAGAAAGAAAAAAAAATTTAACAAACCAACACATATTTCACCTTAGCAATACTGATACTATGCAAAAAAATACAAATCGACGACCACTGTGTGTTCATATTTGTGTGTGTGTGTGTGTGTGTGTGTGTGTGTGTGTGTGTGTGTGTGAGAGAGAGAGAGAGAGAGAGAGAGAGAGAGAGAGAGAGAGAGAGTATGTGACAAATATTGGGCTTTATTCAGTTTTTCAAATCACAAGTAAAATGTCTACTCAATTATACATTAATTCCAACTTCAAACTGCACATACCACGATGTGCCGTCGCATTATGCGCAGACAGATCTGCCTATGTGAAGTTTGTTTGGAGTAATCATCAGAACAAACAGCATAGGCCCTGATCTGCATGTGCATTATGCTGTGGCAGATCAGGATCTGTGTTGTTTGCAATTTGATTCATCCTATATGCGACTGTATTCGGTAGTCTGTTCTACACACGGTACGAACCAGTTCTAATACACCCCTAAAGGAAGAAAACGTATATATATATATATATATATATATATATATATATATATATATATATATATATATATATATATATATATATATATATATATATATATATAAACGATATATCAACATCTACGATGTAAATGTGAACAAAAGAAAAACAACAAAACAAGAAAAACGAAAGAAAGAAAAACTATGACAAGGTAAAATTATTTGGTTTTTCTCAAAATTTACTCTTTTTCAAGATCAATTGCAGTTGGAGTCAAATCCAGGACTAATTTGGATCAATTGCAGACGATAATGTGCAGATTAGGATAGCATGAAAATGTGCATGAAATTTAAGGCTTGCAAAAGAGACAATTTAATAAGATGTATGTAATCAAATGCTACACGTTCACGATCAAATTTTCAACAAGTCTCTCTTTTCGACTTTTGAGCTCGTGTCAAAATTTTCAAGATCTTGAATTACTGACATTTGATTTTCTTCAGATTGCAAGGGAGCATAGGAACTTATATTTGTGTTCTATCGGAAGTGTCCCATGTTATCGTATTGCGTCGTACCTGCGAAAATTGAGATGTAACTGTCTGCTCTAACACATTACGTGAAAGACATGATTTTACATGAAAAGGTAATTGTAATATAACAATACGTGAATCAAATTGCATTTTTATTATCTATCGTAAGGTTATACAGAAAGGGACCCAGACGGCTCAAAAAAGACGTAAACGATATGAAATTTACCACAAAAACACAATGATTTTACTAATGTGTGGTAGTTGCTTGTACTATTAATTTTGCTTCGCTTTACGCTGTTACATTATATTCTTTCATTCTAACCTTCATGGTCACATTATAAATCACCTGATATAAAAATAATTTTGCTCACAATAACTTCACCTCAAAGTTTAAGCTTTCTTGAACTCTGACCGTGCAGTGTCATTAGCACAAAGTGACACCATTCCTTTTCATTTTTTTATTTTTAAGAATGTATTCAATATTGCATATATGTGTGTATGTCAGAGAGAGAGAGAGAGAGAGAGAGAGAGAGAGAGAGAGAGAGAGAGAGAGAGAGAGAGAGAGAGAGAGAGAGAGAGAGAGAGAGAGAGAGAGAGAGAGAGCTGGCCAATGAATCGTTTTTCGTAAAAATTCAATGATAACGTTGAGAAAATAAATACTATCGGTGCACAAACTGACCGAGTACACAACACAAGTTAATACAAACTTTGTCAACAATCAAAACCTGGCATTATGCCTTCTTTGGTAAATTTCCACAAAGCGAGATACCGGTAAAAACTACTTAATTGACTGTCTTTAACTAGGGCAGGTAGAAGATAATTTGGATTGCCGGGAGATTAAAAAAATGGAAACCGTGAACGTGACTCTTATATAGAAGTTAAACACATTTATGAAAGTCTCAGAAAATTAAATTTAAAAAAAAAAATTGAACGCTGATATTATAGCTAATGGTTAGAAGTTGATGTATTTTCTTAGGGCATTAATGCGCTGACTTCAAGGCGGTTGCCATGCTCAATTAATAATTAGTGGTCGGACTCATATCATCTGGGATAGTTCCTAAGAAAACACTTTTATGTTTTATGTTGGTATGTTTCTTTTTGCTTGTCATCATAACAAGTATTCTGTACTCGGAATCCGCAGTCAAAAATTACTTTCATATAGTTCGTATTGCATTACGAACTGCACAGTTATGAATCAGACTCGAACTGCATCACTAAAAAAGTTACGCTTTAGGCCTGATAAAAATAGCATGCCTTTAATTTAGATTTTACAATATTGGAAATGAAGCAATAAACTAGAGGCATTATCGAAATAATCGTGAGTTCTTAATAATCATTACGCTATTACGTCATTTTATTGACTGAATCGTTGGACTTTAATGGCCTGCGTCACGTCTCAAAGTCCCGTTTGAAAGAGTAAAGTCAAGAATTAAATCCGAAAAATGGCCGTTACAAAGCAAAGCTAGACCCGAGCCAGATAAGTATTGCACACAGTCATATTTGTTTTGCAGTCTTGTCTATTGATTTATATTTAAATGGAATAATTTGAGGAAATTGATTCGCATGCATTGTGAAAATTATTTTAATTTCCAATTTACCTTGAGTTTAACTCAGTCCTTTTAGAGGAAACTCATTGTATGGATAGATAAAGCTAAGATCTAAAAGAGAATAAGAGCAATATGGATGTTTCACCAGCTAAACATAAAATCATTCAGGTGGAAAAGAAAGGTACCACAATGGTGTATATATAGCATGGAAACTTTTGGAGCTATACACAGACACAATATTTATACAAACGGGAGGAACAAAGAAAGAAGAGATAAAAAATGATATCAAAATTGTTAGATGAAATTAAGAAGTTACTAAACAAAAAAAGGAAATAATAAATAGGGTACAAGATTACTACCAAGATTTATATTCAACTCAAACTATTTATGAAAAGGTGATACAAAAATATTTCGAAGATGTGATAAAATTGCATTAGAACATAAAGACTTATGGGACGAATTCATCACCGGAGAAGAAATAGAAAATACAGTAACGAAATTAGCAAAACGAAAATCACCGGGAAGAGATGGACTCTCTGCAGAATTCTATCAAAAATTCCAAAGAGAGTTAACGCCGATCTTAGAAAACCCATACAATAATATTTTTCTAAAAAGTAAGACAATGACGAAAACTATGAGGGAAGGGGTAATTACATTAATATATAAGGGGAAGGGAGATAGGAAAGACTTTAAAAACTGTAGGCCCATCTCCCTCCTAAACATTGATTATAAAATACTAAGTAGAATTTTAGCGAATAGGATTAAAAAAAGGAATGGACAAAACAGTAAATATTAATCAGACATGTGGAGCTAAGGGTAGAAATAATATGTACTTAATATAAAAACTGTTTTAGAATACATACAAAGCTTTGGTCAAAAAGGCGCCATGGTGCTAGTGAATCAAGAGAAAGCCTTTGGTAGAATCGAACATAACTATATATAAAGTGTATTAACAAAATTTGGCTTCGGAGAAAACTTCAGAAAATGGACTGAAATTCTGTACAGGGAAATTAAAGCTAGGAAAGAGATTAACAGAGCGCTATCGGATGAATTTAAAATCCAAAGATCAGTGAGGCAAGGTGCTCACTGTCAATGCATTATACCTAATAGTGATAGAAATCTTGAGCATAAATTTTGGGTGGAAAGATGAAGGAAAAAAGCAGAAAAATGTGATAATGATGATGAGAAGTACTATGGCAATCTGGGCACAAAAGCCACTACGTATAATGGAGAGGGCACAAGTGACCAAAACATAATTTTGCTCTAATACCAACTATATGATAAAATCCATTGATTTTGATAACATGATTTTAGAGAAAATTGACAATGAGAATCAAATGCATATGGAATTTTAAAAATGCGTTACATTGAAAAAGCAACCTAATATAGAGTGAATAAAAGAGAGGGACTAGCACTGCCAAACCCAATTTTAATGAAACAAGCCAATATAATTAATCGTTTTAAAGAATTAAATTTAAAACCGGGAACTCCATGGAAAGCATTCAATATATACTGGTTTGGTTTTTTAATTAGAAGTGGGGGAAGTCGAAGGCAATTATAAAAACGATTCTTTAACAAAAAAATTAGTAGTTCCGAGAAAATTTAATTACATTAGGGACCTTTTACACAAATTTAGAGACGTTAAATAAATATGGGAAATTTGATAAGAAGAATACATATAATTGAATTAGAGAAAGAGTAAAAAAAACGTAAGGAATAAAGTTGAAAATGAAAACGGAGGGGGGGGCTGTGGATACTTTGACAACTTGGACAAATATAAAATCACTAATATACAAAGCATAATGTTTAAATACCTACACAATGTCTGACTTACTGGCGAAGTAACAAAGAGGCGAAATATGATAAAAACTATACCAAAATGCCTAATGTACAAAGGAGAAAGGTACACGAAATCTCAGGTAATAAAAGAATGTAAAAAAAATGAACAAGAAAGGGTTAAGATAATTTGACAAATACAAAACAAGCAAATATTTCTCAAAAAATGCTAGTTAACTTTGACATAAAAACACAGTAAAATAGTGAGATAAATAATTATCTACAATGTAGAAACAATGAAAGCTTGTGGTCAGGTAATAGTGATAAAAAGATAAATGTAAATTTTAAATTGTCTGTTCTTAGAAAAGAAATTAACTATAATTATGACTTTTTATATACTGTGGAACATTGTTAAAAAAATATTTAATTTTTTCATTTAGATATCGACATGGAACCTACAAATGGACGTAGACATCGCGGGGCTAAACCACATGGCACTACGTGAAGTGGACAGACCTGCGAGAGAGCCTCAGAAAAATCAGTGTAGCAAATGGACAAACAATACACACAAATGTAAAATATGACAATACTTCTAGAAAGGTAAATGGAGAGCATCCTAAATGTAAGGAAGAGCAGAACAACAAAATGCTGGTCCTTATATGATGCAAAATTCTCATTAATATAGAAAGCATAAAAAGAGAAACGCCACATAATCAAATACTTACACAAAAACAATAAGTTTATTTTCAGGTTTTTTTTCCCTAGAAGTATCGTCTCTCTTTCAAATGGATTCAAAATTCACAAATTTAATTTATACAATAAATTTATATTTCTTTAAATAAATAGATACGTGATTATACTCTAGGATAAATAAAAGTGGGGAGATTGAATTTGATTTAAATGTTTTTACAAGATATATATAGCACTCACAACAACATAGCATACTACATATAGAAAACACAGGACACAGGGGACCCATGGCAAAGGTCACAAATGAAAATGAGGTGAAGGATTCCGAGAAAACAATTGAAATTTGATCGGATGAACACACCTATAGAAACACTAGGGAACAAGAAAAACCCCGTCAAAAATTTATATTAATTAAATTTTTGATCTAAATTCTATTATAAAATACTACATTACAACGCACCTTGGGGGATTCAAAAACATATGAATTTAAAAAAAATTCTCTTTTTTTTACTAAGTTGGGAGCATCAGTCTGGTGCCACCCAAACAAAAAGAAAAAAAAACGAAAAAGAAAAAAAGATAAAAATGTCATGCCTTTACTTCAGATTTGACAATGTGGGCAATGAAGCAATAAACTAGAGGCATTACCGAAATAATCGTAGGTTCTTAATAATCATTACGCTATTACGTCATTTTATAGACTGAATCGTTGGACTTTAATGGCCTGTGTCACGTCAACAAGTCAAGTATCTGATCGGGACCTCCCGCGAACAGTTCTGTGCGTGATAGTCAGCGACTGCCACATGACTGAAATGAAGTAAAAAGCCTTCGTCTCACTATTGAGGCATATAAAACGGATAGACACATGTACTGTACAATGGATTCAAAGTCGATCCTATCGCAGCTCCCTTGTTTGTCCAACAAAATGTTACCAGTCTTCATATACTGTGAAGAACCACAAGAAATTCTACAGCTGTCCCTAACCCCAGTACAAACAAACAGCGATACAAACTATACTTCAATGCACACAAGTATACAGCAAGAACAGACAATAACGGCAGGAAAATATAGAAAAGCATTAACAAATAACAGCAGAATAAGATATAAAATGTATCCAATCACGAAATGGTCAATACAGACGAGGCTCTAAGTTTAAAAAAAAAGACTAAAAAATTGTGTTTGCTCGTCAATTTATCGTTTAGCGACTGAGAGTATGGAATTTAAGAGTGATGTCAAACTTTGTTATATTAAAATTCGAAAGAAAGGAATCTGAAGAAAAAACAACTTTATTTAGCAAGAGGGATATTTGTTAAGAAAACACTGTTCTGTTTTATGTTGGCATGTGTTTATTTTTCTTTGTCATTATAACCTGGTAGTTTCGAAACAAATGTCATTAAATTTAATACATTGCAGGGTGGTCCAACATCCTTAACATCGTAAAGTTCGTGATACATATCTGTGTGTGTGTGTGTGTGTGTGTGTGTGTGTGTGTGTGTGTGTGTGTGAAAAATGACCCACGGGTCATATTCGGCCCGTGGGCTCTAGTTGGACTATTCTGATTAACATGATTAATAGTGATCTCCGGAGCGGCTTGGGACTGCTTCGATGTTTTTAATATTTCTTCGTACTGGGGCCCCGAGTGGCCGAGTGGTCTAAAGCGCTCACCGTTACGGATCACTGCAATCTCACCTCGGTTTCCATGGGTTCGAGTCTTGGGCTCAGCAAATGTTAATACGTGAGAAAGCTTGCAAGTAGCTTCTCGTGTGTCGGTGGTGCTTTTTGAGTTTTCCCATTTTTTCCTCCATTTATAATGGCCGCCATGCATAGCCTATCTTGTGCTGAAAAATGGTGTTAAACACTACAACAATTATTTGCACTACCCATACATGCTAGCCTGGCAAATGGCCAACTTCCAAATGCGCCGCAAAGTCTATAAGACTTCATTAGTGCTGTACTTGCGCCCAGACAAAAACAATAACTTGGTGTCAACTTTTCTTGAACAATTACGAAGATCTGGTAAACAGTCAGTAGAATCGAATCTACAAGTTATTCATAAAATTTGGTTCGGATTGTGGATATATACAAAATCTGGAGAAATGGCATGTCTGGATTATTATACTTGAAAAAGGTTTACGTTCCCAATCGCGTCTGAGAAACCACCGTACTTGCCTTTCTTTGTACAAAAGGACCAATATTGTTCTGGACGTGCCAAGATACTGGTATTCGCAAGATATCCTTCCGTTCTTGTCCAGCATTAGTTTTTATATATTGTTGAAAGGGCTTGCAACAAACATAGCCAAACCAATACACTCCTGTTACTAAATAATGCATATATAATCTTTTCTTGAATAAAACTAGTTTCTTTTAAATATCAGACGAACTCTCTTCTTTCCTTTCATAACTGCTCCGGTGGCCTAGTGGTTAGAGCGTGTGTTTCAGATGATGAAGTTCGAGAGTTCGAACCTTTAATCGAGTCATACATAATAAAAATGGTACTAGCAGCTGCTTTACTAGGCGAAGAGCAAATAAGAGCTTAGTGTAAAGACTGCTCGGCCTGGTGTCAGGATAATGTGACAGGGTGGGGCATGATATCCCAGTACTAGATAGCACTATAAACTATCACAATGCAGACATCGTAGCGATAGAACTAAAAATGTTTTAAAGCTACGTTAAAAATGGAAATCACACACTCTTTCCTTTCATTACATATCTGATATTTAAGCCTTCAATGACTTGCAAGTCATTCTACTTTTTTCTGTTCTTGAATAATTCATTTACATTTTCATCGCTCTCTTTCTTGCTACTGCTGGTTTGGGGTGTAAAATAAGCTTAATGCGTCCTCTGCGTGTCGTAAGCGGCGATTAATAAAGACAGGAGTCTCGGTGGTTCAATGGTTAGCGTGCAGACTCTCGACCGAAAAGGCGCGGTTACGAATCATGCTACTGGCTCATTCCGGGTCGGCTATTGTGGTGTGTTCTTTGGCAAGGCACTTAAGAACTTGCTAAATCAATAAAATACATACATCTATGCTTTCACTCGATACTACGTCTTAAATGTCCTCTAATAAAGTGAGCATGATATAGTATAAATTTTGCTTAATAATTGATTACTCACTTCGCAATAAGAAGTCACGCAAACCCCGTTTATATTTTAAATGCTGGTAATTTGCATCAGGATTTTTTTTGTTTCTTTTTTTAAATATTCAGCTGATTTTACATTCATTTTCATGTTAACTTCCGGATAGTAAAACAACTGTATTTTATATATTGAAATTTTGCAACATTAATCCTATTGGGCACGAACTATTATTTTCAAAGGGACTGTATAGGTGTTCTGGATGAAGTTTGAAATAAAAACTTTGGTGAAACACGTGATAACCTTACATGGATTTGTTGAAGTTAAGAATTTCAGTTAATTACACAATTTCATATTGCATAAAAACAAAGATTTGGTTCTAAGAAGATAACAAAATCCCACTCATTTGGACAAAAAACAACCTTATACATATTATATTTTAACGACATTAGAGAGACTGTAAATGTTCATGCATGCATATTATAACAGGAAGCATTCAGAAAGAAATCAAGCGAACTTAAAGTTATCACGTGGAGCCTAAAGAGTCGTTCAGCTGACCTTTGATTGACCTGTATAGTGCATGCAATCTGTGTATGTGTGCTTCATTGCTAGGTAGAGAAATGAGCGTAATGATTCTGCACATCCGTGGTTCAATATACCTAGATATTACATCTCTTCCAGTACGGTTAAACACATCTTCATTTTACATGATTGATCAAGCTTACTATACAGATGTTCATCCTGTAATTTTCTATCGCACATTCAGATTGGAACTATTTTAGTGTTTTCATTGACGTCCGCGTGGCATCAGTCCAAAAACACCGACCAATTAAAAAAAGCTCAGTCATTGAGCATACACTAGTCGCAAAAGCTCAAAGGTAGCGTAAGCGACTTTGATAATTGTCAGTCAGTCATATTGTATTGAGTCCTCAAAACAGCTAATAGGAACAAGGACTATGGCAAATATCGGCTAAGAAGCAAGTCCCAACCTAACCTAAAGACACAAAGAAAACGAAAAGCTAGAAAAAAAACATGAGCACTGGGAACAATATGAAAGTCAAGGATACCAACAACGACAAGGGAAACAGGTATATGGCAACAACTGTCACGCTAAAAGGGAGTCCTTAAGAAACAACTCATAAGGGTACCAGCAGCAACAGGAAACTGGACTTTGGTAACACAGGCAAAGCTGAAAGGCGAGTCCTAAAAGGAAAATGACCACAAACACATGGAAATAAGAGAACCATTACCAACAAAAAGCGGTACACAGAGCCGCAGTTAGTCACCAATAGGTCCAAGCAACAAAATAACACAATGAAGAGCTTAAGCAACGATGTAGAATTATTAACTCTGTACCTAGCATGCGATAGATTACAGCAACACTACCTTATCACCGCTCAACCAATCAACCAAAAACACAAACCAATAAAAGCACCCACTCACACACACTAATTAACACAGGCACAAAATACTAACCAACAAATTTATATATATATATATATATATATATATATATATATATATATATATATATATATATATATATATATATATATATAAACAAACAAAAAAATTATAAAAAAAAAACACAGTCAACATAAAGTAATATATATGTATGTATGTATGTATGTATGTATGTATGTATGTATGTATGTATGTATGTATGTATGTATGTATGTATGTATGTATGTATGTTTGTTTGTGTGTGTACATACTCTTTTACTCTTCCGTCTACCTCACCCAACCTCTAAGCATGCCACCACTAACAAACAAAAAGAGCACAATATCAATTATAAATTGATGAGTGAAAGAAACAATCAAATATTGACAAGGAAGACATAAGACAAATAAGGAACAACTGGGAGTGCAGACAAGGGAGACCAAGAAAGGGACTGGAAATTCTGCCTCGAATTGCCGAGCAAGAATTAGGACTTCCAGAAGCCGAACAAGGCAGGACCATAACCTTCAAAGAGCAAGCACCAGCCCTCCAACGCCGAAAGAATGGACAAGAAAGATCAGTACCTCCAAAGGGCAAGCACTAGCCCTTCAAATGAAATTAATAAACCCAAACCCTTTCCCTCACTTAGGGCAAGCACTCGCCCACATAAGAGCAAGTTCTGGCTTATTCACACCTACCCGTGCAAGTTCTGGTACAAAACTAAGGAAGCACTGGCCCACCTCTCCGTACAAGCTATGGCACACATCTGGGCAAGCACTGGCCCACCGGACAAGCAAACAAAGCAAGGAAACGAGTGACAAATTCACTTCGAAGAAGGTTTTTTCTGTCGTAAACTCCAAGCCACAAGGTCCACAACTCTATTCACTCTCCCCTCTTAGTGTCATACCACTCTTTCACAACTCTCTCTTCACCCTCCCCTTTCCACTATCAAAAGGGTCCAAAACAGGTGCTAGGAAAATCACACTAGAAAACACCTGGGTGGAATCCTGAAAGCAAAATACCCGTGCTGCAAAAGACTTTCCACAATAAGCCCTCAACCAAAGTCTCCTTTCCACCCACCTTCTTCTAACACCCCAATTAACAAAAGGGCCCAAAACAGGTGCTAGGAAAAACAAACTAGCAACACCTGGGTGGAATCCTGCATACAACATGCCTGTGTGATACAAAGATTTTCTATCATAAGCCCTTCTCAATCTCCCTTTTATGCCACCTTCAACTCTTACTAACACAAGGGGACTAAAACAAGGGCTAGGGAAAACATACTAGCAAACACCTCGTTGGAATCCTAGCAAAAGCAAGCCTGTATTGTTTACAGATTTTCCACCAAGTATTCACTTCCCCACCATCCTCTCCCTTCTTTTCCCCACTACATTATCTATATGTTGTTGTTGTTGTTGTTGGGCTTAACGCCATTTTTCAGCACAACAGGAAGAAACCGGGAAATCACCGGAAAGAACCACCGACCCACGAGAAGCTACTGTCAAGCTTCCTCACATATCCACATTCGCCAAATCCTAGACTCGAACTCACGCAGACAGAGGTGAGATGGCAGTGATCCGTAACGGACAGCGCTTTAGACCACTCGGCCACTCGGGGCTCCACATTATCTATACGAGAAGCACTTCTATTGGCAATCGAAGGCCTGACTCGATTACACCTCTTCATATAACTACCTTGATCCGTGTACTCTCCGCTATCAAAAACAACAATTAAGACTAACGATGCGTGACCCCAAAATCACAGGGTTGCTGACACCCAGCTGATTCGTATAATTTGACAATGGAAGTACGCTTAGTACAAAAAATTTCAACTACATAAAAAAAAAGATTAGGAAATCTTCAACTCAGAAGTCAGGTCAATTGCGCAGGTGGCTTACACAATACTGGGAATAGGGAACGTCCTCTAGAACAACTGGACAGAATTTGACATGCGTTTTGGAAACTGGACAACATCAACGGTCAGCGATTGATATACAAGATACCTTAAAAAAACACCACGTAATTACTTAAATAATTTGATCACATTAAAAAACAGGGTATAATCTCAGACTTACGCGCGCGCGCGTGCGTGTGTGTGTGTGTGTGTGTGTAGTGGTCAGATATTGTTACGGATGTAGACCAAGACTTGTTGGAGGTGAAACTGGGTGGTGTTGGTGGGCTTCCGTGTCTCAGACACCAGTATTTGTCACCAATACAAAGGTTAAAGATCACAAGGTACAAGGAACTTTATTTTGATTCTCACGCACCCAAAAATTTGGAACAGTCTGTGTAAAGAACTGAAACAATTATAGATTTCAAAGGGAATGAGTTCAGCAGGCCGGTTCCGCCATGGTCAGGGACTTAGTTTAAATGTGTTTGGTGTCATTTTAATTTGCGGTCAGTGGCAAACAACATTTATATTCGGTCTAAGTCAGAAATTTCATCAACTCAGATAAAAGTAATCAATTGTGCCCTTTTACTTTCACCACTTTCTTGCAAGCAAAAGATTTAATATATTTGTTTTGGCATTTCAGGCAGAAACTAATAGGCTCAGGAAAGGACGTTGCATAAACATTTCCTTAGAAAATGGGTTTTGTATCTTGCCAGTGTATTTATTTTAAAGAGTCTAAATAACATAATAGAAACAAGGATGACTTGAAAATCTTGAAATGGTATGAATCGTAAGATGATTTTTGAGAGTAGCGACATCATTGTAAAATGTACAAGCAGCAAAAAGATAGAACTGTCACATGTAATAAATATGTAAAGAAAAGTCCATCAGCCAGCAACAAAATCAAAATACAAACTACCACAGATGTAAAAAATGTACTGATTTAATGAAATCGAACTGTAATAAAAATGGAGGAATTATAAAGTTGAGGGAAAACAATCACATAAATCTACATGTTGATGTTTTGCTGTAACTATTAACATATTTTGCTTGATATATATATATTGAAATAATTTCACTACAGGAAGTAAATTTAAGAATATCTACTTCTAATCTAGCCTATTATGATAGTCTCTTGTTAGTATTAGTATTTTCTTTGGCGATGTACCTTGCTCATTTCGATATCTATATTATTATTATTATTATTATTATTATTATTATTATTATTATTATTATTATTATTATTATTATTATTATTATTATACCTGTCTACATCATTATATACCTATCTATACCTGTTTATATTATTATATATCTATCTTTTTCAGTCATAGACCCTGGATTTTTTAATGAGTGTTCGATTTTGCTTTCTTAAAATGAGAAGTTTACTATTTTCTGTTAGAAACCCTGTAATCCACCCATAATCCATTAGTTCTCCCGCTACTATTTTTAACAGATCCACAATCCTACCTAAGTGTTTATCATTTTACAGGAGGGTCCTGGATTTTTCAAAGGAAGGTTTGATTGTAAAATGGGTGGTTCGTTTTGCTTCAATTAGGCATCATTGTTTTCTTTGATTTTTTTAAAAAATTGTATTACATTTGTGCTTTTTTTTTCAACTGGTAATTTCGTAATCTAACTCCAGAGATTTGTCATTTCATGGACTCAGTGTAAATGTGCTTGGCATCGTTTCATTTAACAGTCGGCAGCAATCAATATTGATAGTCGGCAGCAAACAACATTGATAGTCGGCCTAATTCGGTACATTTAATTTCCTGATGTTATTAACACTAAACCTACGGTTCAGGTCATTATTGTGCAATTAACATAAATTTTGGCAGTGTCCAGAAAATTGCTTCGTTTAATTTGATGTTCGCTTTTTGTTGGTAACCTGCCCATGACTAAAGAAAGGAGATATATGTTTATAATTCATCTGAACCAAAGACACAAAATCATCTGAATGATGACCAATATGGAACCATGTGTTTGGCTGCAAGAGCCACCATAGGTCAAACTCCCCAGTCTGTAGAACAATTGGTCTACTTTGTACCTTTCTCGTTGAATCAGAAGTAATGAGCATGTGCATCACACTGCATTCAGTTCTTTGAGATGTTTTGACCAGCCTTGAAAACACAATAGAAATGTTCACCACCACCCCAACCCCCGCCAACGAAACTGTTTTTCAGATTATAACATTCATTTGACAAAGTTCGAATGTGCCACTCCACTTTAGTCATGGTTCCAATGTGTCTCTTTTGATAAATACTTCCCTGTATCATAGAACATCGATAGTTTGTTCCAGATCCCATTCTTCAACAGCTTTGCATTATTAAGGTATACCTTTATTCAGTGCATGCCAAATTGAGTACAAAATCTAAAATTTAAAGTCTTCAGTATCTCATATTACATTTTGGAGATTATATCTTGACCCCAATTTTATCAACTAATTTCAATGAAAACCACGTGTCTGTATATTAACGTCTTCCAAGCTAAGTTCTATAGTCCCTTGAAATACAATTATCCATAGTTTTCTTGAAAATAAAAGGATTCTTTTTCTACATTTTCAGCATTGAAAGGGTATTACCTCCCTTTCTATATATTACGCTGTTGTTAAAGCCATATATGTAAAAAAAAAAAATCAAATTTCAATTTAAAATGAATCGCTCCTTCCCCAGGGAGCAATGCTTCTAAATAAAGGCATTAACTGTCAGTTTATTACTGTTTTCATGACTTACCTAGATGATGTCACAGTGCTTTTGCAGTGGATGGAACAAAGAAAAAAAAATTAACAAATTGTTACTGTTAAGTGAAGTGATGAATTAAGCTCATTAATTAAAGTACTAAGTAAATTTTGACCTATCGTTTATTATGTTGTAAATGAGGAATGTTTCAGAACTGTGTGAACCCATTAAAGAATTAGAAAATTTATTCATTTTAATACATGTAAACAATATGAACTTACAACTATATTCAATGTGATTCTGTAGATCCAAATGACGAGTCAGTCACATGACCATGTTACATAGTGTGTGAAAGAGCCAATAAAATTTTAAAAACGTGTGTGGGTATACAGTTACTAAAACGTCTTGAAATCAAATCGGAAAAACGTGCAAATTTCGCAATGAACACAGTAAAATTACGAGACTCAACAAATCTTACTTGAAATTATTGTAAGAAATAGTTTAACCCATGTCAGCTTTTTTCTTTTTCTAGCTTATTTGTATTTATTTATTTTTTTCCTTTTTGGATGACCAATTTAATAAAGTCTAGGACGCCACGTTTTGAGATCGTGTTGAAATCTGCAGCTCAACATCATAAGACCTTGAGACACTGGTTTCCTACCACCAATAACCAAAAAGCACATAATCTACACACACAAAAAGGTTATCTTGTTTATATGATTACTCTCATCTAACCAAAAAAACAGTAACCTTAGGTCCAGGCCCGTCCCTAGGATGTGCGGGACCCAGGGCAGCATGCGGGGCCCAAGGCAGCAAGCGATGAATACAGGGTCCCAAGCAAAACAAAATTGCATTGCGGAGGAGCACGGGACCTAAGGCGGTTGCATCGTTGGCTTTGCCCTAGGACCTGGCCTGCTCAAATTACTATTGGACTACTTGTGTTTAGTTGTACTCACTTGATGCTTTCCCTATATTATTACGTGTGCTTAAAGCAGATATACTTAATTCATTTGATGTAGCAGTCTTCAACTCTGGTTTTTGACCCTAGCGGAATAAAAAGCTTAATAATTTACATCTAAGTCCTTATGGATCCAAATTTAGAAAAGTTTAATATTATTAGAATTTTTTCCCCCAACATCAATTCCAGTGTGCCTGATCGTCTATTTTTAGCAACGATAAATAACATTCCTTTTTATTGATGATGTAAGGGATATAACTCATACAGGTTTTTATGAAAGAACATATTGTAAGAGGAATAACTCTTACAAAAAAAAAAATATTGTTCGTAAATATGCTTTTCATTCAGCAAGCTGAGAACACAGACCGTTGAGCTAACGGGGAAGATAAACGTCTTAGACAAAACGAAATTCCTACCGACACGCTACTTTCTTTTGCACTATCGCACTTTACCTTGTGATAAATGAAAAATTCCTTTCCTAGCCTGCTTTGGATATAAACTTGACACTTGGTTTAAAAAAAAAAAATGCTCTCATGCCAACGTGAATTATGTATGGGGATTTAGGGTAGCTATGTGTCTAGGAATGTTTTAATTAAATTGATTTAAGCTATGAACACTTGCTGTGATGTGGATTTTAAAACTGGCAATTTGTGGAGAGAAAGAAAAAATAACTTGTTAATCTAACTTGCTTTAAATCCACATTGCTGATCAAGCATGCTTTGATTTCTCTACCCAGTTTTAATAAGAATAAGAAGCAATATCCTCAGCTACTCATAACAGTTTTTTTTTTATTTGGAACAAAAATGTTTGCGACGTCGAGCCCTGTAATACTTTTCACGAGTCTATTCAAAGACAGATTAATCAATACACACCAAAACGAATACGACCACCATCGTGTTGGTATACGTGACAATTGTCAAAATGTTATTAAAGGTTCATAAATATAATTATACGTGTAATATTGGAAATTAATTCGAATAATAATAATAATAATAATAATAATAATAATAATAATAATAATAATAATAATAATAATAATAATAATAATAATAATAATAGTTTCTGTAATTATTTTGTTACGAAAAATGAAAACCTGCTCTTAAATTCTTAAAAATATTTATTCGGGAGTATAGAAGCAAAACCACATACCTCACCTCTACTCTTTTCTATGAAAAATGTGTCAGGATAAATTTGTGACACTACCTTGACAACAGGTTAATAAATTTGTTAAAACTATTTCATCATTGTAAAGATTTGAAAATTTTTTGTCTACGACTCCAATGACGGTTGTCACTGTTAATGCATGTTCATTCTTTGCTATGGACAAATATTTGTATTTAAATGAAATTATTTATAAAAAAATAAACAAATTTAGCATTTGATACAGTATGTAGATCATATTCCAGAATCAAAATTGTTTCTGATAGCAGTCTCTCGGAAATTTACATGTTCTGTTTATCATAAAACGATGCCATTAACAATACCTACACGGGAAATTATCAGTTTCTTAAAATAGCTCTGCCTGGCAATAACTGTGAAATCCGAAATTTATGTAGTCGGTAAAATCGCAATCACAAGTCAGTTATTCCCCTTTGACCGCAAGTAGATTCATTATGGGACTAAATACTTAGAACCGCAGCCTCTCTCCCCCCCCCCCTCTCTCTCTCTCTCTCTCTCTCTCTCTCTCTCTCTCTCTCTCTCTCTCTCTCTCTCTCTCTCTCTCTCTCTCTCTCTCTCTCTCTCTCTCTCTCTCTCATATATAAATGTATATAATGCTTTTATTTGTATTTGCATGATGGAGAAATACCAGGAACTAGTAGATCTTTTTTCCAATCATTTGTCTTTGACGATGTTTATTTTATAACAATAAAAGTATGATAACACTAAGTTTAAATGACTGTATATGTCGATATGATGGCTTGTGCCGAGATACTTTTGTCAGCCATTCACATATGATGCCTTTAAAAAATTCTGAAACTAAGATTAAAGTAAAAACAATTGTGCTGTTATTTTCAACACTTTATTGCAAACAAAATATTGGATATTTCTGTTTTGACGTTTGCTGGCAGGCATAATGACTGAAATTTTTTAAAATCTACCATACAAATCTAAATCACAAACGCTCGCGCGTACACACACATATACACGCACGCACGCATGCACATTTTTCTTGAAGCTAGTGAACGTGTGACGTATTTCGTCATCCAACGCACCGAATGATCCGAGTTGCAAGATACAGTTCTGTGCTGGTGAATCTAATTGCATTTGCCTAGACTAAACCATTTTAATTTGCAGCAAATATTTATACGGTTATTGTTGCTTGATTTGGTCATCATTTTAATATACCAAAATCCAAAGATAAATCTCACAGACTGCTGTGCAAAATATAAGCGGGTCTTGGCTCCAGTAGTACTACTGAGGTGTATGCTTGAAAAGGGATATTGGCATCGCTGACAGTGAGTGAGGTGTATGTGAAACAGAAGCAGCGTGTGTGTTGGGGACATACTGGGCACGGTCTCTACTTTTATTAAATAAATATGTTTATTGTATAATAAACCTGGAAAATACCAGCAGTACTATCTCTGCGATTTATATATTAAAACAAAAAAAAAGTCTTGCGGTTAAAGTTAATGTTGAAAGAAATCAACGACGATTTTGAACTGATGAAACAGCGATGGATGCAGGGGAGACAAACTCTAGCAGCATAATATGAATGTAGCGAATTACTCCAACAAGTAATGGAAAGGTATCTTGCCCGTGTCCACGATGATAGCGCAATTGCTAAATTTGTTCCACTTGCTAAATTTGCTCCACTTGCAAGCGCCAATAAGAAAATTAGATAACGCTGTCTCGAGAATATGAATTCCGAAAGGCTGTATGTGCACGTGCGAGACAGTTACTAAAACTTATACTGGAATCTAAGGATTTTAAATTCGAAGCATTCAAATCCGAATCCAAGGATTCAGATTCAAAATCCACTGATGATGAATTCGGAATCGGCCGAATCCAAGCACGTGGTTGTTCGGGCGGTAAAACACCCACCCACCCATGTCCACGACGAGACAACGTCGCCAGCACCGATATGTAAATCGACAGAAGTTGCTAATTTATACTTTCCCTGACTGTGACCTTAAGCTTGAGAAAGGAATCACGGCTATAGTGTCCCAAATTATAGCACATAACATTAAAATATTTTCCGTATTTTAAAAATTGTCCTCCACAAAATGTATAAAAACTAAGAAGTATTTATTCCCTTGCCTTGTTTTGAAGTAATTTTTGTGGGTGAGTGGGGGGAGTATATAGTATGTGACCCACCCTATAGTCAAGATATAAAACAGGGTAGAATACAAAGAAATCTCTCCAGCAGTCACACATTTATTGGACGAACAAGCAAAATGTTCTCAGAAGGATGGACAGACAATGTGTTAACATAATATACCTAATTTAAGACGGCAGAAAAACTTTCATCAATAGTCTTATAAAAAGTTCACATGACTCCCCAATAGATTTTGGTTTGACCTTAATATTGACCTTGAGAAATAGCACAGAAAATGGTATGCAACATAGTATATTATACATACCTTCTGTTTAATATATTGAACAACGTCTTATGTGCAAACTGGATCTTAAACAATGAATACCTTAACATTTCAGATAAAACCATGGTGGACAGTAGTATAAGAAACACTCTCAGATTATCGTGAATAAAAAGATATTGATTTTCATCTGAGTTTTTAGTTCAGACTTAGCAAGAAATAAGTGCATATTGGCATGTTACCATTACTTTGTAGCTAAAATTATGAAAACTGCAACAGATTAACATCATATGAGGTACCCCCTAGTGTCAAAAGTTAAAAGGGTTTTATGTGTTTTTGTATCTTCATTGTGTCATGTTTTTTTTGTGTTAAGTTTTTACTGAATTTCTTTTTTATGAATTTTGAATTAGGCTATATAAACCATTCAAATCCATTATAACTCCGAGTTATTACTTAATTTATATTTTTTAATAATGCAGTAGTTAGTAAAGAAACATTTTGTTTCAGTATTTGTAGTCCGGTTTTAAAATTAATAGCAGTTCAAAATCTTTATTTCTTGAAATAAATCTAATATTTAATGAATATATTACTAAGTTTCTTTTTCATAAGATTTCATGAAGTACGGGAAACCTGCACACCCTAGCTAGTGAGCATTATGTGTTCGTGCAGCATGTTTACGATATAGCTTTTTGATTATATGTATTAGTTCATAACTTCAATTTGTAGTTATTAGGAAAAGTAATTATTTCATTATATATAAAAATTTAATCCACGGTTATAGTCAAATAAATGCGTAAAGACTTTAGTTTTAAATATCAATTAATTTACAATATATTTGTTTAAAAGCTGTAGAAGATATAGTACAGCCGTGTAAGCAGTCCGGAAAGTATAGAAGCTGTATGTTAGTCCGTGTTATAAATTTTTAATTATGATATTCTAAATCTGTATCACAATTTCACAATTCATTTTCTATTGTAACTGCAGTATGAATGAAAAGTTATTGTCTGAATAAAGTTACAAGCAATATTGTCAAGTTATTATAAATTTCAATACAATTAAAAGTCCGTGGACGGTCCATTTCATTTTCACATTGACATTAAGTATGATTCTTTTCACAACCTCGGCTTAGCTAGGTCTGTCGTAAGGAAAAAAAAAACTCACATGGCACCACTTCACTCATGGGAATGTCTGAATCCAATTTCTATTTTGTAATGATTTTCCTATTAATTTTTTTACAGTGCAATCTAAATCAGAGTGTGGACGTTACATTTCGCTATCAGCATATGAATTTCACTCAAAATTCGTTGTTTTTTCTCGTAGTCCATATTCCATAGTCCATATCAGATTCCATAGGTCTGAAATTTATTGGTGTGGTACCTCTCAAATATAACATCATATGAGGTATATCCTAGTTTCAAAAGTTAAATGGTTTTATGTATTTATGTTGCCCCCATTATCTATATATATATATATATATATATATATATATATATATATATATATATATATATATATATATATATATATATATATATATATATATATATATATATATATACATATATACATATACATATACATATATATGTGTGTGTGTGTGTTATTTGTGTTAAGTTTATTTAAATTTGTTTTATTAAATTTGTATTTAATGCTTATACACCGCCCTATTCTAATGTTCACTATACTCCTCAACACTGACTGGTTTTGGAGTTTTATTTAATATTAGTGATCCTTGCCAGGGATAAGTATTATCCAATGTGTGCTATATGTTTGTGCTATTTATTTTTGTATGTTATCTTATTTATTTTTTTAGGACTGGCTAAATATAGTTCAAATTATTTGAGTTTTTATTAGTTTAGTGGTTCATATTAGACTCGGTTATATTTACCAAACCTCCCGGTCTGTAGAACCTGTATAAATTTAGTGTGCGTGTATTACAGTATGAAAGTAGACCTCCAATTGACAAAACGGTCTGTAAGGTAACGAACTGATTACATTGCGAGGTATTGATACACAGATGTAGCTCTACATTGTCGGTGCAATTCATGTATTCGGGTTTTCTCATCTAAAGCACTTCGCGCGTCCGCTCCTGATAAACCGAACTCACCGTTTTGAAATAATTCAGAATATACATCGCTCACCCTCAGGTATTGTTGTACAACAGAAACGAAACCCGAGTACATGTATTTAAAATAAAAAATAAATTTATACAATTCCGTAGGTAATCATATTGCCTAGCAATTTTTATTAGTCATTTTGCTTTCTTTTCTTATTTTTTTTTTGTTACAAAATTATATTCTGGAATTTTAAAATTTTTTTTTGTTTTTTTTTGCTACTTAAGGTAAGATATATTTGTTTACATTGTATTTGTGTCAAATTCTGTCGGATTTGCTCTGTTTTAGGTTTCGTTGTTTGTACGCACAAGAGGGAAACATTTATACAAAGAAAGTTTTGTTTACTGCAGAGACCAATTTGTCACATAACTATTTCTAGCAGACTATGTTTCTCTGTTAAGAAATCTGACATACGTACAAAATTTAGATGAAGTGAAATGAATGTTTAGAGTAGATAAAAATATCATTTGTACTAAACGGTGGATACGTTGAACATTCCTATTATGACAACCACACATAACAAAGGCTGTCACTACTTCCCTATTCTGGCTCCGAGATATAAAATAGACCCGACTTAAACCCCCCCCCTTTGTCTTAAAAGGCAATTATTGGAGGCAGGAACCATGGTGGCTCAGTGGCGAGCGAAAGGGTGCGAGCTCGAATCTTACCACTGGATCAGGCTGGGTCTACAATCGTGGTGCATATTCGGACAAGACACTTTGCTGCAGTAAACTCTGTACTAAATAACGTATTTATGTTGTTGTGTTTTAAAACAAACCAAATCATGACTATTTCTACTATTATATCTGCTATAATGATCTTTCATGAACATTCCATAGACAAATCAGGTATATTGTGATACCAACGTACACTAACAGTCGTCAATGCTATACTAAATACTAATCTGCACTATTAATACACTTCCTAGTTCGGCTTTTGTACTTTCGGTTTCGAATTTCTTACCCTCACAGCCACTGGCCGACAAGTGCACTAACGAACTATATACTGACACTCTTACATGATTAAAGGAAATCCGGTATATGCAGGGGTACCAGTAAACATCGTGCTTATTATATACACGATTAAGTAAAAAGCCACAACATGTAGACTACAAGTATATAAATTTCATACCTATATTATGAACGAAGTGTATATCATAAGTATATGAACGTTAATGCGCCTGTATTATTAGACCTGGCTGAAATTTGTATACGTCCAAGCGACATTCGTTACACACAGCAATCAATTTCATGCGAATTTAAGTGTGGAAAAAATATTGGAACAGTGATAAAGGAAATAATGGATGGAGACTGTAAAATATCGGATATTCCTCATATAATATAATTGATGAAAAAGAATGAAGTACATTATTCAGCCTCCAACAGACGTTTATACATGTTTAAAATCCTGGAAAAAAAGAAAGTTGGCTCACAAATTCCTGTTACAATTGTCAATAGGATATATCAAGGCAAGTGGTCGACGAAAAATGATGGTTTGAGTTATGGGCCGTCTTGTTGATTTCTACACTGAAGAATAACTGATAACAATTGCGTTTCTACAGCTCTTAAGTCCAATGACAGAGAATTACAAATTGCAGAATTTCTTATTCCCTACCCGCACTACCGATGCAACAACCATCGTGCATCGTCTGGGACTATTCTGAATTGTCTCGCCACCGCTGCATCACCGGTGTTTTTTATATGATAGAAATTCTTAAATGAAAATGTAAATGTTAGTTAACTGGCAAGAGGATGGACCGTGTGAAATTAAATCACAGATCCAAACTTTTTCCCTTTGTACAGACGGCAAGGCACGAAATGCAGCCGAATTTGGAAATAGGTCAAACTTATTCATGCAAGGAAATGATTTTAATCAGACAATTAATAGATATGGACTGTTCTTATTAAAATGGGATGCGTACTTCTAATTTGCGCAAATAATGACTTGTATAATGATGTAGTCAGTTAGTCAATACGATATACGAAATTCGTCTACATGCAATTATGAAATATCAAGCGATTCAATGACCATGATGCGAACAAAAGAGATCGATTATTGAACTCTCACGAATTGGAACAACTGTAACAGTGGAAAATTTGTTGTCAAGTTTACGACCTGTAATGATTCTATGCAATTAACAGATTTCATGTTTATGAACAAAGTTTTAGTTTACATTCTCAGCTTGTAGGAAAAGTTTAATTGATTCGAGTATGTGCTGCTGCTGTATTTCGTCAGTTCCCAAAGGATACACTTGTGGTCAAACGGTTCACCCCATTCGACGAATTACCTTTGGATTGCTTACAATGGTTATATTTAACTAGAGCAATTTTAATAAATTGATAAATGTCCAGTAGTCTTATTCTTATTAGAATTTGCACGTTTATATATGAACCTAAGAATTTCCCAGTTTTAGAAATTACAATGTTCTTATATGTCTGTTATATGATCAAATACAAGTATTTTTCAAAATATGAATAAATCTGAAATAACGCATTTAAGATCATCCTTTGGATCATTGCAAACAATGTATTTACTCTTTGGAATGAAGAAACAGATTTCAGGAGTTTATTAACACTGTATGGAATGAGTTGCCATTATTCATAAAAAGAGAATCCGTGTAAATACTGCCAATACGATAGCTGGACTCATGGATACCTATATTAACTACATAAGACAGAATATTTTTACATTTGTTTGCATAAGCTCAGAGCATATTGTTCATTATAGATGTAAAACTAAGTTGGATGTACTTATTTTGTAATATATATTTGACAAATTATCTTTAATTGCATTTATAAAACAAACTATGATCCTTTTTTTCTTGTATTTTTCTATTTGAAAAACTATCTACAAATGTATTAAGTTAAAACGGCCATGATTTAAAAATTCACAGTATATAAATTGTGCATTCATATATGTATAATTCTATTTGTAAAAACATTTCCACAAATATCATTGAAATTCCTTATTTGGTGGTTACAGAAGATGTTAGTTGCTAGGTGGGGAAGGACATATAACGTACCCCAATTTCCTTTAATAGCGTTATTTTTTTTAAATACAATACATTATGATCAAACGAATGGGAATAACGTTTCTGGTTATCTCCAGGGTATGTAATGTACATCATCAGGCATGGATGCTAATTGAAATCGCATTCACCTTTTGAAGTCACCAGTTATAAAATTAAAACTCCATGACCATTAACATGTACACATGATCAGACACACCAGATAATGATGAGATCGATTTCATTAAAAATTACCAAAAGAAGGTTCATCATTCTCATTCACACTAACTACTACCACCCACTCCTCGTAACGTGTCAAGATCGCTACAATTCGTGATTTTGAAAGCCATGCAGTCTATACATAGTAAACAAATTCGGATATATTTGGTGACTGAAAGGACAAAATAGCGCCGAAAAAAATGACGATTGGAAAAATGGCGATATTCTTCATATCCGTGAGATTATAGGGCCATGTGACAATGACGATATCGTATTTTCTGATTGGCGATAAAGTTTATGGAAACAAAGTGTCTGAAATATTTTAATAAAAGCAATCATCAACACCTTATGTAAAATAGGTATGATATATGTTACTTTTCTAATTTACGCGTTTTGTTAACATTTACTCGACCAGAATTCAAATACCACAACAAACATGTAAAGACAGGAGCTGCGTTTTGTTAACCTGTACTCGACCAGAATTCAAATACCAACACAAATATGTAAAGACAGGAGCTGCGTTTTGTTAACATGTACTGGACCAGAATTCAAATACCACAACAAACATGTAAAGACAAGAGCTGCGTTTTGTTAACATGTACTCAGACCAGAATTTAAACACCACAACAAACATGTAAAGACAGGAGCTGCTTTTTGTTAACATGTACTCAGACCAGAATTCAAATACCACAACAATCATGTAAAGACAGGAGCTGCGTTTTGTTAACATGTACTCGACCAGAATTCAAATACCAACACAAACATGTAAAGACAGGAGCTGCGTTTTGTTAACATGTACTGGACCAGAATTCAAATACCACAACAAACATGTAAAGACCGGAGCTGCGTTTTGTTAACATGTACTCAGACCAGAATTCAAACACCACAACAAACATGTAAAGACAGGAGCTGCGTTTTGTTAACATGTACTCAGACCAGAATTCAAATACCACAACAAACATGTAAAGACAGGAGCTGCGTTTTGTTAACATGTACTCGACCAGAATTCAAATACCAACACAAACATGTAAAGACAGGAGCTGCGTTTTGCTAACATGTACTGGACCAGAATTCAAATACCACAACAAACATGTAAAGACAGGAGCTGCTTTTTGTTAACATGTACTCAGACCAGAATTCAAATACCACAACAAACATGTAAAGACAGGAGCTGCGTTTTGTTAACATGTACTCAGACCAGAATTCAAATACCACAACAAACAAGTAAAGACAGGAGCTGCGTTTTGTTAACATGTACTCAGACCAGAATTCAAACACCACAACAAACATGTAAAGACAGGAGCTGCGTTTTGTTAACATGTACTCAGACCAGAATTCAAGCACCACAACAAACATGTAAAGACAGGAGCTGCTTTTTGTTAACATGTACTCAGACCAGAATTCAAATACCACAATAAACATGTAAAGACAGGAGCTGCGTTTTGTTAACATGTACTCAGACCAGAATTCAAATACCACAACAAACAAGTAAAGACAGGAGCTGCGTTTTGTTAACATGTACTCAGAACAGAATTCAAACACCACAACAAACATGTAAAGACAGGAGCTGCGTTTTGTTAACATGTACTCAGACCAGAATTTAAACACCACAACAAACATGTAAAGACAGGAGCTGCTTTTTGTTAACATGTACTCAGACCAGAATTCAAATACCACAACAATCATGTAAAGACAGGAGCTGCGTTTTGTTAACATGTACTCGACCAGAATTCAAATACCAACACAAACATGTAAAGACAGGAGCTGCGTTTTGTTAACATGTACTGGACCAGAATTCAAATACCACAACAAACATGTAAAGACCGGAGCTGCTTTTTGTTAACATGTACTCAGACCAGAATTCAAACACCACAACAAACATGTAAAGACAGGAGCTGCGTTTTGTTAACATGTACTCAGACCAGAATTTAAACACCACAACAAACATGTAAAGACAGGAGCTGCTTTTTGTTAACATGTACTCAGACCAGAATTCAAATACCACAACAAACATGTAAAGACAGGAGCTGCGTTTTGTTAACATGTACTCGACCAGAATTCAAATACCAACACAAACATGTAAAGACAGGAGCTGCGTTTTGTTAACATGTACTGGACCAGAATTCAAATACCACAACAAACATGTAAAGACAGGAGCTGCTTTTTGTTAACATGTACTCAGACCAGAATTCAAATACCACAACAAACATGTAAAGACAGGAGCTGCGTTTTGTTAACATGTACTCAGACCAGAATTCAAATACCACAACAAACAAGTAAAGACAGGAGCTGCGTTTTGTTAACATGTACTCAGACCAGAATTCAAACACCACAACAAACATGTAAAGACAGGAGCTGCGTTTTGTTAACATGTACTCAGACCAGAATTCAAACACCACAACAAACATGTAAAGACAGGAGCTGCTTTTTGTTAACATGTACTCAGACCAGAATTCAAATACCACAACAAACATGTAAAGACAGGAGCTGCGTTTTGTTAACATGTACTCAGACCAGAATTCAAATACCACAACAAACATGTAAAGACAGGAGCTGCGTTTTGTTAACATGTACTCAGACCAGAATTCAAACACCACAACAAACATGTAAAGACAGGAGCTGCGTTTTGTTAACATGTACTCAGACCAGAATTTATACACCACAACAAACATGTAAAGACAGGAGCTGCTTTTTGTTAACATGTACTCAGACCAGAATTCAAATACCACAACAAACATGTAAAGACAGGAGCTGCGTTTTGTTAACATGTACTCAGACCAAAATTCAAACACCACAACAAACATGTAAAGACAGGAGCTGCGTTTTGTTAACATGTACTCGACCAGAATTCAAACACCACAACAAACATGTAAAGACAGGAGCTGCGTTTTGTTAACATGTACTCAGACCAGTATTCAAATACCACAACAAACATGTAAAGAAAGGAGCTGCGTTTTGTTAACATGTACTCGGACCAGAATTCAAATACCACAACAAACATGTAAAGACAGGAGCTGCGTTTCTTCATCTATGTCGATTAGGGAACTTCTATAAAAAAGGGAGTTTTAGAACTCCAGAAACATTATAAGGTTGTAATTTGTTTGTAAAGTATTATTTAGTTTTTCTCAATTTGTTAAAAGTAATACCTTTATTGATAAGAAATGGAAAACTAACGACACGATATCACCATCTTGTCCTATGGCCGTAAAATCTCATTGCCATTCTGTCAGAGATGTGAAGATTATCGCAAATTTGTCGCCATTTCGTCCAGCGCTATTGAATCCATTTATCATATTTAATAAATATGGTGGTGACAATTGCGTCCCAGTTATTCATCTCCCACAAAATAACTCGCTTTGAAAATTAGGGTAAACACGATGAGATGGGGAAGGGAGAGTATGGTTAAGGGGAGAAACTATGGAAGCACATTGTGGGCCAAGAATCAATCTGGAACCTGGCAAGCAATCTGCACTGATATCTTCCCCATGTTGGTATATAACGTGAAATCATCCGTTGTCGACACTGCTGTAAATGTAACGGGATGAAGACGGGTATGATTGGATCTAGCCAAAACAATGAACACAGTTACGCTAGTAGCATCGGGAGTGCAGTTTAGTACTAATATTAGTACCCTTACTCGTACCTCGAGGTCAAGCCAAATTGAGGCTACGACATCGTAGCTAAAGTGCAAAGGTGCAGGTATTGGCGATCTGTCTCTGCCTGTAATCCGTTTTTGTCTGTCACTTTCGCTTCTTGAGTATAACTGGAATTTTTCAAGCTGTCTTTGTGAAGCCTGGGGTGTGTGTGTGTGTGTGTATATATATATATATATATATATATATATATATATATATATATATATATATATATATATATATATATATATATATATATATATATATATATATATATTGGACTAGAAGGCACATGTGTGCCTTTTGCCATTCATATTTATTTAGTTTAAATAATTTTGTCCATTCATTCATCTGATATTGTGAGCACTTGTTTTCACTGCACACCTCCAGAACCGTTCAAAATATATCGATGATTTTTAAAAAGACTTATAATTGAGGTCCGCACTTATCTCTTGCTATGTACAATTATTTACTTTCAATAGTTTTATGTTTCCTCGTTTTCTTTGCCAATCCATCCATAAACTAATCTTAAGTTAAGGGTCCAATTACAAAAGCCATTTAAAATATCTAACACACGTGATGCACTTGACTAAAGGTAGAGATGTTCATATTGCTATTCACAGTTCTTCAGTTTCAATATTTGCAACATTTTTATCCATTTGTGCATTCATTCATCCATCCAACATTCTCACTTTCATTTCTGGATCAGATCCAATATCATTCAAGATATCTATACGTTCACGCAGACTAGTGACAGAGCAGTGCCCTTTGCTATACTTTCATTATTTTCAATGCTTGTGTATATCGGCCATTATCTCTATACATACACGTTTCCAGAGCACATGTTCCTAAACTTATATATGGGAAATTTGGTATCCATATATAATATCTTATATGGAGAATGATTCAATACTAAATGTGTATGCAATTTCAAGATGATGTCATAGTTTCAGTTAGGCTAGAGAAATGCTTGACCGTGATAGTCCTTCACTATCAGTCGCAATTAGAAGCATTCAAATTGTTGACTCATTATAGATGCAGATATTCCTGATTTACAATAAGGTATATGTGACTCGATATTTGCATTATTTGATTTGGAACAGGAGACTGTTGTAGACGTAGGCAAATTCGGAATTGTATCACAGGATAAGAGCTATTTTAGGTCGAAACATGCTGTAGATGGATAACGTTGCCAGATTGGAGACTATTTTATGTCCACTTACTCTCTGAACACAAGTGAGTTTATTTACTTCCCTAAGTTAACATTTTAAGCATTTTAGTATATAGAGTGGATTCCACATCACCAGTATACCTCCACCCATTTCCACAAAACGAATGAATCCACCAACTGCGTTAGTTTTCCTTGGCGTTTAACGCCATTTTTCAGCGCATGCTAATATACAGATGGCATAACGAACAAATGGGGTGGGGGTAAATGGGTCATATTCAGACAGATGTGACCTTTTTTAATTTCCTTTGGGCAGTCGATTCGAAAAATGGCCACCAACATAAATTCTACCAATAGTCAAATATCAAATAGGTCCAGTAGGTGATGCAATGAAATTTTTTCACGATCAGATTCAATCAGTAAGGAGAATACTGAACAACAATTTCATCGGCTTATATGGACCAATCTGAATTCCTGTTGTTGTTGTTGTTGTTGTTGTTGTTGTTGTTGTGGGGTTTAACGCCATTTTCAGCACACGATAGGCATGGCGGCCAGGAATAATGGTAGATGAAGAAACCGGGAAATCACCGGAAAGAACCACCGATCCACGAGAAGCTACTGTCAAGTTTTCTCACATATCCACATTCACCGAATCCTAGACTCGAACTCACGCAGACAGAGGTCAGATGGCAGTGATCCGTAACGGACAGAACTTTAGACCACTCGGCCACTCTGGGCCCCCTTCAATCCGAATTGCAGAAAGTGATATTTAACATGTCATATGAAAATACGAACCGGCACACACTATTATGTAAAGTGTACCCACTATGTGATCAATTAGATAAGTGATGTAGATGTGTGGATAGCTGTCACTATGTCCTTTTACATGTTCTATACATCATATGTTCCAGATCATAATTCCCAAATAATTCATGATATATCGACTAAACTTGGTACAAATGTCAATACTCTGAATACCAAGTATTTTCTGCATTCAATATTCGCTATGAAAACAAACAGTAGCATAAGAAGTAAATATACACTGTTCTGCACCATAAAGTACTATCATACGGATACAAATTGATAGTGCTGAACTGAAGAGTGTTTTTTTGTAGGAGTTCTTGCATCAGGAGGGTACTGGATTGGACGGGTAGATATGTCACTATTATGACTGTTTTTTTTTTTTAATATTTGGTGATTCAGACAATGATTCTATATTTTGTTAGTTTAAAGTAAAAAAAATTAATGGGTTTTTGCACATTTTGAATTGTAAATGAATAGTGCAATTTGTAGTCGAATTGGAACCATTCTAATGAGTAGCACCGACTTGTATAGTTTCCATTTACCTGCGATAAGGTATAAATTGGAATTCGTCAAAAATATGTTATAACATATTGCCGAGAGGGTTATGTAAATGACCGTGCTTTAAACATCGTAGAGAGAGAGAGAGAGAGAGAGAGAGAGAGAGAGAGAGAGAGAGAGAGAGAGAGAGAGAGAGAGAGAGAGAGAAAGAGAGAAGAATCTTTGTTGATTGCATGTTTATTTATTAATTAAACGTGTATCCCTGGGCGTTAATGTCATTTATATTGTATGATATCTATCTACATCAATAATTAAGGATATATCATACCTTTTGTTCCTCAATGCACCTTTTGTTCCTCAATGCATCCTTTATGCCTGTATATCATGTTAATTCTTGCCATGACCTTCTTTCAATAAATCGATAAGTATATCTTCTTGCATTTTAAATGTCTTGATGAACTTGTGACCTTCGTATGAAAAAATATATGCTGAAAATAAACAATACATATTGTTTTCTACTATTTTTTCTTTTGTTTCTGTTTACTGTGAAAACTACATTTATCATATTATATATTTTAATCGGCTGTGCTTCCATCGCAGTCCTTTCACCGAACGTTGTCCAAACATTATGCTGTACATAATCTTCTCTCGTGCAATGAAATTATATAAATTAACTTAATTATAAAATAAATGAGCAAGTAAAGAAGCTTTAATTGATTTCTTAAAACAAAATTCAGCTTGCATCAGGCACGCTGCATCTTAACATGAGAAGCGAAAGGTGGTCACTACAAATCACAAAATAATTATTTTCCCAAATATCTATAACACATATTCCGTTTTCTTGTCCGCGTTTGCTTTGCTTAAAATGAGGCAATTTTTAAAACAAGGATCCAAACGTGCAAAGAATCATGTATTGTAGATCATCAATATAATTAATAGAATATGTACGATTTAGAATTGAACAAAAATTCACTTTGATCTTTTCGAGCCGGGTTATTTTTTCCCAATGTTTGAAGAACCCAGGCTGGTTCTTGTTGTTTATCCGATCGAGTACTATTGTCCAGTGCGAATTTCCTTTCCCTGGTTTTTGTGAACTTTGCCAAAGATCCATTAAATCCTGTGTTTGCAATATTGTTTGTTCTTGTAAAAACAGCAATATATCAAATTGTACCCAGAGGACGGTATACTGTGTTAATTGATCAACAGACTGATACAATATAACTAGTTCCTGTTGAAAAGGCGGAATCCAATCTTATCGGAACCACATAGACCAATAGCAAAAAGTGAATACACAACGACATTTAATAATTAGAGAATCCGACTGTGGAGAACTTGAGGGGATGCACTAACGTACGATTCATTAACATATAATATTATTGTACACTGCATTTATATTCAGGACTCTTTAAAAATTATTCTGGAATATTTAAAATTCCTCTAGGGTTTTCAGATAGTCTAGTAAGGCATTCAATAGCTTTCGATATTAGTGAGCTGTACAGTCAAGTTCTCTGTTAATGTACACAGAACGTCGGTATCTCTCCTCAAAGCAGGGGCGTACCTAAAGTATTTGGCACCCGGAGTGGATCATTCTATTGGCACCCCCACAAATAATTTTAAAATGTAAACACACAGAAAAATATATTACGTTTTCAAGTAGATTTTTGAACAGTATAGTTCTATCATATGCAAATTGGAAATAAGAAAATTGCAGGACATTAAAGATCTAGTAAACAGGTAATCTGCATTTTATTTTGATTTACAAACAAAATTATATTTTTTAATGGCATTTCACTCTCCCATTCGCACCCAACCCCTTCTGTTTGCCACCGTGCGCGAGCAGACCCCACTCCCCCGGCATCACTCTTAGAACGCCCTGAGTGTACTTCTCATGCACATTTACACACTTATTAATGTCACAACCACTGCTACTATATCTAGTACCATCACAAGTACTACTACTAAAGTTTCCTTTGAGCAAGCTTACGTTTATTGATCAGGTACATAGTGTAAGGTTGGATAAATATAGGTATTTATTTGTACTTTCGGTTTCGATAATCGTTCCCGAACAGCCATTTGTCGATATAATTTTCAATAAGAGACTTTAAACATTTTGTATTCTTACGTAATGTAATGATCGTTCTATGCACTATAAATAGATAGGTAAAACCCATTACACCTAGATGTATATAAATCAGAGTTCTCAAAGTTAATACAGTATATAACAACACACTGTCGTGGAATACGTTTTCAAAAAAGCATTAATGCCATTATAGTCAAAAATGCAAAGTGCCCATATCCGGCCGAGTAATATTCGGTACACACAGGAGTCAATTTCCTGCAAATTTAAATCTGGGAAAAACATAGGAACAGTGATAAAGGAAATTATGGATGGAAAATGTAAAATATCGGATATTCCTCAGATAGAAGTTATTGACAAGGATGATGTATATTATTCGGCAGACAATAGACGTTTGTACATGTTTAAAATCCTTGAAGCAAAGGGATTTTGTTCAAACATTTCGGTGAAAATTGTCAAAAGGACAAATAAAAACAGATGGACAACGAAAACACAAGGTCTGACCGTCAAAGTCAGGGGCCAAGTTATTGATTGTGATTCAGAAGAGTGATTGACAGGTACCTGACAACATTTGTGCTCCATATCTCGTTAACGAAGAAAGAAAATCACAAAAGAATACTTTACCCCAAATCGCACTGCCGGTGTCAACGCCATCGAATACGCGCACTCATGACGACTGTGAATTGATCTTGCAATCGTTCTGTTAACTGTGCTGAATATTCATAAGTCGAATATATGATTGAAATTCGAGAAAGTGGGCAACACAAATTGATAATTTGAAAGTGGATGGGCAGTGTGAAATTAAATAAAATCGCAGAACCATACACTTTCCTTTCTACAGAGAGCAAAATACCAAATATGTCCGAACCTGGAAAGTGTGTGATTATATTTATCCAGTGAATAGTTTTAAAAAAAAAAGATTCATTCTGCCAAACAATACTTCTGTATCCGGCCAGTTATATTGTGATGGATGAAAAGCAAAATAATCTTGTAATAACATTCCATTCACTACGAAGTAGAACGTATTTGACGATATGCAACGTTGGTGCCAGTGGTGTTACCAACACGAACGAACTGACAAATAAATCAAGCATTGAATGTTTGGTGCGAAACCCATATAATTGTGACATTTAATGTTCCTTGTAGAGCTCAAGACAGTCAACTGATCTATATTTAACAGTTTTCAATGTCAAGCTGTGTTCTTAAGTGTAGCAAACTTCAACAAGAAATAAATAACATATCTGGATTAGAAAGAAAGGTAAAAACATGTATATACTTATTATTACCACATTTCTCAGCTTCATTATCTATGATCAAGTATGGCTGATAATAGATAAACATAGGACATATATCAAATGTAGAAGAATTTATAAATGAAAGTCTTTTTTTTTGTATTTACTGCATAAATAATAAGTATTTAACAAAAAGACAGGTTATTCATAACTTTCTGAACATCATAGTAAATGATAATCCTGTAAAATATGCATGCATAAGAAGATATAGTTCATACCGTCTTACGTGCCAGCGGGTTATTGACTTCATTTGTTTTGATCGCTATGAGCCATGGACTTTGCTTTTGCAGAGCAAAAATATTCAGCGATTAATTTTCGTTAAGGGTGGCAACGAGTTCTAACAGTTTGTTTAAAACTTGCAGACCAGTGTAATTCGACTTTGGATACAAATTCATATGCAATGCATTATCATGTAGATTCTAGCAAATTTTTTAACAAAAATATATTGCTTTTATTTTCAGATGGAGGAATGTGTAAAACTATTGAAAAAGTCAAACAAGAGAAGGAAACCGTTCACTGCAACGAGAATTAGACTTTCCTGTCATAATATGTTCAATGTAGCACTTGCAGTTTAATGTATTATTTCTCAGTTCGCATACTGACAATGATTCCAGTTGCAGTAAAAAGGATTAAAATCCTACTTGCTTGTGATCTTTCCTATTACACAAAAATTATTTTGTATGACATACTATTTTTTACCTCGCGATATATAATCAGATAATCCATGGCAGTAGCTTCTAGATTTAGGCCATTACAATTTTAGAAACTGATAATTGCTGATAGGTGCAATGCCTGTTTGAATATGAATGTTCTAAAAATAAACATATGGATTTCCACTAATTTTGTCGGATGCTATTTTTACCTCCAGCTATATGGTAAATACAAATACTGAATGTTCGAGAACAAATGCTTACTGCTTTTAAATAGCGCAAATTCCTATACTTCATTATAGATAAGTAAGAATAAATGAGCATATAATTAGAGAAGACTGAAAACAATTAATTTTTAAACTTTATATATATATATATATATATATATATATATATATATATATATATATATATATATATACATACACTTATTTCTTTAAATTAAAAACCTATTGTTTCTACAGAGATAGAACGGTGAGTTTAGTGTATATAATTTGGATTCCTTATTAATTATAATTGGGGATTGGGGGACGTACTAAAATAAACATAACGTCATAGGCTTGCATAGCTGGGCTGCGTACGGACAACGGGAAATCCTATGTTAAATGTGTCCATATGTTTAAGATGGGGAAAAACGTTATAGGAATAAATGTGTATATAGTTACAAACGGGAACGGTAAAATTATTTTTTTTTATCTACAATTCAAAACACCCTTACAACCCAACACAATTATACTATCCAAACCAACACGTCTTACAACCAACACACGCTGTTTGATTACTATCAAACCACACCGTAGATACAATCCACTATCAGTTTTGTTTTATATTTCTATCCAAACAACACATTCAATTCAACTATTAGACTTTGAGCGCGCGTGTTTCTATGTGTGAGTGGAAATGATCAAGGAAAGAAGAACGAACAATTTTGTTGATTCTGTCAGACGATGCACTTTTCATTTCTTGTGCGTAAAAATTAGTCCCACCCAAAGTTGAATCAGCACTGAAGTTTTAAAGTAAATTATACATTATTTTACAAGCGTCCTTCCGAATCAACAAAACATTTTACACAGACAAATCATTTTCAACACAAAATGTCAAATGTGTGCGATGTCGCATTGTTTGATGTATTGCCCGTACAGTTGACGATCCATGTTTGCGTAAACATAAAGTTTCACTTTCACAGATGAACATTACAATGATATTAAGATATTCATGTAAAAGAAAGTTTATTGGATGCAGAAATTCCCATATTTACTGTAATGTATTTGTGACCGGATATTTGCAGTATGTGATCTGGAACAGTAGACTACAGAATATACAAAGAAATTTCATTTTGCATCGGAGTTGCATCACATATTTAAATCTGTAATGCGCAGTGGTTGGATGAACTTCTGTCAGCTTGGAGACCACTTTATACCCACAATCGTCTGTCAACAGAAGTGACTTTATTTACTTCTTTAAGTTAACGTTTAAACTACGCTTGTGTAAAGGGTGGATTCGATGATACAGAAAACTCGCTTCTCTCAACCCCCACCCCATAAAATCAATACAGGCATGGGCGCCCGCAGGAATTTTGGTATGGTGGGTCAGGGTTGTTTTGCATGGTGGTCAGTATATTTTTTGCAGGGTGCGGGGACAGTCAGACATCGCGGGGAGAGTTAGTATAGTAAGCAGTCTGAAGCGTAATGTAATATTTACTATGCGTTTTGAACAGAATCTTGTGACAAATTTTCCATTATTAAACTTGTCGGTATATATATATATATATATATATATATATATATATATATATATATATATATATATATATATATATATATATATATATATATATATATATATATATATATGGTATGATTTGTTGGGGGTCACGTTACCGCATTGATCTATGCTGCGGTTGCCCATCGTTACAGGTAGTTTTACTTATTGTTGTTATTTATTCTAGTCTGGTGGTTTTAGCCAGTTTTGATGTTTTATACATCTCAAAAGGAACCCCTCTGGAGGTAAATTAGCCGTATGGAAATAGACGAGACAATTTATCTGTATTTGTCTTTCGCAGTCGATTCGAAATATGGCTACCAAAATTGTTTATTGCAAACAAAATTCCATAAATTGGGGTTAAACAAGTATTTCCACTATCGCTCCCGATCAGTAAAGAGAATAATGCACATATTTTTTATAGTCTTATTTGGACCAATCAGAATCACGCAAAGTGATATTATAACGTGTGGTAATATCAAAAATATGAAACTGCATATAGTATAGAGAAACTAAAGACTATTATGTGATAAAGATTTTATAGGTGGTGTGCATCGAAAGATATTGATAAAGATTACGATGGTCTTAACTCATTAGTGGAGTTTAAGGATGACGTCCATAGTCACGTCAAAACTTACCGTAATGAGCTTCATACTGATACTACATATTGTTTATTATTAAATGGCTCTAATAAACTAACGTGTACTATGTAGATTAGATGCAAACGAACATTTAATTTATAAAATAATGTCGATGTCATTCAAGTACTAATTATGGGCCGATGCCTGAAAGGCCAGGTCGCGTGGCCAATTTTAGACAAACTCTTAACAAGACATGTGATAACTGTCAAAATGTGTGCAGTGCTGGTGTTTCACAGGGTGAAAATTGTGGTCCAATTCTTCTTAAGAAACCAAAACTAAATTTTCTATACCTTCCTTAATTATAATTTTCAATCAAGTAAAAACCTAATTGTAATACCTGATAAGGCCTGTCTGAAAATATGTTTGAAATTTAAAAATATTGATCAACACAATTTTCATTTAAATTTAAATAAACATAAAACATTTAAATTTTAAAAACTAAATTTTATTGAAAAATTAAATTTTCAGACAGGTTATAAAATTCAATTTTACAAATTTAAGGTTTCAAAGTCGACTAATTAATAGTATCTAAAACAAATAGTAGTTTGGGTCTGTACAACTGACAACATTTTTTCCCAGGGGTACTGAAACATGATAGCTCTGTGATTTTAGCAGCAAATTGCAATATGCCTATCCCGATGCAGGTACTATGTTCCACATTTATTGTGTCAGGAATTAAGCAGGTGTTTGTATAACTAATAGTGCACTCAAAGTTTAAGTTTTGATGGGACCACTACCATGTTTTATAGCAAAAATACATTCTATTTCAGTGTCGATAACGACAAAGGTGACAATGTGATATGAAAATACAGTTTCAGGGAGGTTCCACATTACTGAAAAATGGTGCAAATCTCTCATGAAGATCTAAGCCATGTTTTTGAGGTGCTCTATATCAATGTGCTAATACGGACTAATCTTTGTCACTTATAGTAGTACACTTCACGTCCTTTTGAGTCGTTGCCTATCACCACTGGACTACTAGAGAGCTTCCAAGCTGATCCAACTCTAACACTTTGTACCAGATACCAGGCTAGACCTAAAAAGTTAATGCTTCACTTCATTTTTGAAAACAGTAAAATGTATGCAAATGAAGTTAATATCTGTTAGATATGGTGATTTCAAAGTAACATTCAGGAAAACATAGTAAACTTGACAGAGTGACACTCAGAAATATGAAGAAATGGGCATGTATTATATTACAGATCCAAACCTTTTCCCTTTGTACAGAAGGCAAAATACAAAATGCAGCCGAATTTGGAAATATGTCAAATGTATTCAGGCAATGAAATGAATTTTAATCAGACAATTAATAGGTATAGACTCGTCTCATTAAAATAGGATGCATACTTCTATTTTGCGGAAACAATCACGTGTATTATAATGTAGTCGGTAAGTCAATATATATAGATATATATATATATATATATATATATATATATATATATATATATATATATATATATATATATATATATATATATATATATATATATTTGTTTTATCCACCCAAGCGCCATGCGTCGAATACGTAGACTTTTCCAAATTGACGCACAAAAATCGTCGCGAGTACGTAATACCCAAATGCAATGTTTTGCTGATTAACACAAAATTAAGGTTTGGTCTAACTACTTTAATGGATAGATTACAACTCTCACAAACAGAGACAACACGCGCACATCAGTTTCTTACGCTAATGTTATCATAATGCATTGGGTTTCAACTGAGTGTGGAACCTGGAGCCGACCTTATGTGACCTGTAAGGTGGCGCTCTAAAGTTTCTTATTTAACATAGGGTTAGAATTGTAAAGAAAAATAATTTCCTCCGGTTTCCTCAATAGTTATACTGGTTATTTTAAAAAGACTTTTTATATCTTAGGTGTTATTCAAAGACCCTTTAATTCCCTTAATTTTGGTGTATGATTAATGGGTATAATATTGGTTATATAATATACAGCTTGGCATTACTCCAGATGTGCTCCACTTGCTCATTTTCACTTCCCAAACTTCAGAGGCAAATTGTAAAACAAAAAGTGCTGACAAATTATTTTACATATTATGTATATGGTAATTCATTCATTGCACTTTCAGAATCTGGTATTGTCTCGTCTGTCAAAATTCTTTTTCCCAATTTTAATAGCTTCCAAGGATAGTGTACTTTAGACAAATTCAGGTTGATTTTTGGAGCACAAGGGAGGGAGCAGTCATTTTAGCAGTAAGCTAAGATCATTTACAAATTTCCAAAAGTGCAATATCCAAAGAAATGTCAACCACATGACATGAAAGTAGCATAGAGGTATGCCAACATTTTCTCCACAACTATAAAGTGTTCAGATGCTTCTGCAAGGAAATTGCATTATTGGCTTTAGCATAATAATTTAAATATTTAATATTTTTGTTATGTATTTAAACAATATAATTATTTGTTAAAATCTTCTGAAAACTGATCATTGGCTTGAATTACGACTCATATGTTTGTATTTTAACTCACTCTTTTCTGCCTAGTTGAGTCAAATGAATTACACGAAGCCATTTGTAGATAAAACACACAGATTATATTGTAAGGCCCTTTTTGGTCCTTAAGGGTGCTACATATATTTGTACATAGACACAGAGAGTGATGTATTAAAAGAGTCAAAAGTTTGGGGTTGGGGCGATGAAAGAGGGGTTATATCATCAACATCAAATCGACAACAATTTTGGCAATGTTTAATGAATTGTAAAAATAAATAAATAAATACATAAGAGCTATAGTTATTGTGTAAAACCAGATTATGTAATTTTAATATAACAAACACGAGGTGTGGGGGAGGCTCCCAAGTGTGGTGGGAGACAACGGTTACAAACTATTTTTGTAGGAACTAATCCATTAATTCTTGCTTATTTATTATTGTAATGTGATATTGGTAAAGATCCAAAATGTACATACTCTACAGCTTGCTATTCTCTGTCACTTTGAATTCTGGCGCCGACTGTACTCGTCAGGTGTTTGACCATCATTGACAGCGCTCCCGTATTTATAAGCTTCCCCAGGCACCACATGAAACAATCCAACCAATCGCTGCATGCAAGGCAACCCATGTAACCAATCAGTGTCTTGTATGGTGTGCCATGCATTGCATTGTAAACAATACAGTTTTGAATTGTGTGAATTGATCTTGCAATCGTTCTGTTAACTGTGCTTAATATTCATAAGTCGAATATATGATTGAAATTGGAGAAAGTGGGCGGCACAAATTGATAATTTGAAAGTGGATGGGCAGTGTGAAATTAAATGAAATCGCAGAACCATACACTTTCCTTTCTACAGAGAGCAAAATACTAAATATGTCCGAACCTGGAAAGTGTGTGATTATATTTATCCAGTGAATAGTTAAAGATTCATTCTGCCAAACAATACTTCTGTATCCGGCCAGTTATATTGTGATGGATGAAATGCAAAATGACATTCTCTTGTAATAACATTCCATTCACTACGAAGTAGAACGTATTTGACGATATGCAACGTTGGTGCCAGTGGTGTTACGAACGAACTGACAAATAAATCAAGCATTGAATGTTTGGTGCGAAACCCATATAATTGTGACATTTAATGTTCCTTGTACAGCCCAAGACAGTCAACGAATCTATATTTAACAGTTTTCAATGTCAAGCTGTGTTCTTAACTGTAGCGAATTTTAATAAAAAAATAAATAAATAACATATCTGTATTAGAAAGAAAGGTAAAAACATTTATATACTTATTATTACCACATTTGTCAGCTTCATTATCTATGATCAATTATGGCTGATAATAGATAAACATAGGACATGTACGAAATGTAGAAGAATTTATAAATGAAAGTCATTTTTTGTATTTACTGCATATATAATAAGTATTTAATTAAAGACAGGTTATTAGTAAATTTCTGAACATCGAAGTAAATGATAATCCTGTAAAATATGCATGCATAAGAAGATATAGTTCATACCGTCTTACGTGCCAGCGGGTTGCTGACTTCATTTGTTTGATCGCTATGGGCCATGGGCTTTGCTTTTGCAGAGCAAAAAATATTCAGCGATTAATTTTCGT
>JAEAOA010001191.1:747500-925000 GCA_016746295.1 Potamilus streckersoni
ATGGATGAAAGTTACGAAACTATAGCGATATAAGATATAAACCAAAGGCAAACCCCCAAAACTCTATGATTCTAACTTTAGTCAATGGCGATTTACAAAATGTTTAACAAGTTTGGATCTTAAGATTTATTTCAAGTTTTGTACATATAGATTTTCGGCATTACGAGGTTTAAGAGACAGAAAATTCCTTGTAATAAGTATGCTGACTACGTTTTTGAACTGCTTCTCAGGGACATGAATAAATCATTACATCTAACATTCACATTCTGTCATGAAAAGACACAATGTTAACACTAGCATTGATGTTATTCACCTGATCAATGTATTTAGTACATCACAAACTGTTTAATTATTTTTACCAACGACAATATTGCACCTACTCAAGTGCCAAACTCCCAATTTTCGGCGCTTGGCAATACTGTATGCTGAAGTAGATACAGTGCCAAATGTCTGATGAAGTAGCCCGAAGTCAAGAGAAAGTACATTTCGTCCTGAAATAAATCAAACTCGAGATTTTGATACTAAATGATATAACCGTCAATATTTACTGTTTGTTCTGTGCATATTTGTGTGTGTTTTATTTCTTCCATTATTCACATAGATGAAATATCCATATCTTGAATCTGGACAAAATAATTTTGTTGCGCTGATTAAAGGTATTGATCACGAAACACGAGTCGAAAGTTAAACAATCTAATTATACTTTTCTAATTTTCTTGTCTGAGATTGTTTTTTTTTTGTTACTATGACTGGTGCTTGAGCTGATTCAGATTCACACTATTCATCTTGTAAGTTGCTAAAAGTTTTCAAAGTCTAAATGCATTCTATGTATTCTTGTACTTAATTGGGACTTCGGAAATTCGAGTCTTCGAGGGAGCATGCTAACACGTAAAAATTAAGTAAATAAAAAAATTAAAGCTATTAAATTTTTAATTTATGTATGTTGCGTGCATACTTTTCTTTTTCTGATTTTACCATCTGTACAAATACGTCTGGTTGTACAGTTCTATTATTACTGTACAAGTTCCACATGACAACTGCTTCGTATCTAGCGTCAGTCCATTCCCGCAACCACTCTCTGTCCCGAACTGTGTATCTACCAAGCTTATCAAAACGTTTCGGTTCTGGGCAGTTGTAGTGTAATAGTGAAGCAATTTTCTTTTCAAATCTGGGACCAGTCTGGTTCATATATCTCTCGAATTCATGCATCTCCTTGCAAACAAATTCCTCAAATCCGTAAATGAAGGAATTATGTTTTGTCCTAAAAGTTTTACAATCTTTACTTGCTTGCCAGTCTCTCTTTCGGAGTATATCTTGTAAGAAATTATTTTTTATTTTTCTCTTTTTAAACCTTAAATACATAGCATATTTTTCATCATGGGTGTCAAGATATTCAACGTACTGTGCAAGTTCTGCCACGGACCGGAAATCCTGAACTAAGATCGCTGAATGATTGTTAGGAAGAAAATCCTGCAAAAAAAAAACAAAAAAAAAAAACAACAGAAGTTAAACATGTTATAGTCATAGCAAGGCTGCAAAGTAGTTTTACAGCAGAAGTAAATATGAGCAGATTACAAGGTTTAAGGACCGACTGAGGAATCAAATAAATGTAATGCAACTGTCAGGAGTCAAAATATGACATTCTTGCGCACTTCATGTGCACACTTGATGTATTAACTTACATTTCAATTGTTTTACATTAAATTAGTTAAAAGAAACTGTGATCGGACTACGCGGCTTTCAGCTCTGCTGCTCGCTTTTCCATTGCTCAATTGTTCCCATGCTACACCAGATTCCATTCAATTGTTGTAATTACACAATTTTAGTAGAACAAACGAAGGATGACGACTTCATATATAAATGCGCCATAAGTTGCATATTCTATATTAGCTGTCAATAAATATGACTTCTAACAATCCTGAAATAAATGATCAATACAGTATATAATTTTGGTACAACAGAATATAGCAAGTCATTTTTATATATTTCGTTATGGTTACCTAAAACTGCAATAACAACAATGAAATGGAGAAAGACAAAAACCAATGACGAAATAGAGCAGCGAAGCGAGAAACTGCAAGTACTGTGCCCGATAACGGTGTGTGTGTGTGTGTGTGTGTGTGTGTGTGTGTATTACTACTTATATCTAGAGTACCAGAAGCCTCCTATTCACCTCTACTACTGCTGTCCTTTGAACGAAGTTGACACGATACTCCAATCTGAGAGATAGCGTACTTCCCTTACGAGTTATGAAAATTAAACATCAGCTTTAAGCCATATACCTTTTATTATGCTTTTCTTTGTATAAGGCATACTTGTCAAAATTTGTTAAAGACATCATTGAAACATATTACCACAAAACTACTTGATAAGACACTGAAATGAACCAACTGTACAATTTGTACGACATCACTGGAAAGAGAAAATTTTGTTCCCTACGAATGTTTTCTAAATACTAGATCCCTGTCATCTTTCAGCCTTTACTGACCTAATTCGACAACAAATACAACGTGTTGAGTGTAAAGGATATAAACCACCAGATAAAATGCTCAAATTAAAGTGTCATATCAAAAAAGAAAAACAACTTTTATAATAAGGTGATTTCAGCTAAAGAAAGACTTTAAGTTATTATTCTCTTCCATGCGTATGACAGTTTATTAAAAAAACAAGGTATCTTTGAGTAGAAAAGGGTGTATTTTAAGAAAATAGATGAATCTATACTAGTTTGTTTTAGTAGAACATACAGCTTTTTAGCAGAATATAACGAAAGATGACTTCATATATAAATGCGCCATAATTTTCGTATTTTATATTTATGTGAATGAATATAACTTAACAATCCTGACTATTCACGAGGACTGGAACTTACCCGTACTGATGGGGAACCAAACACTATCGGCACAGAACCAACTCTGAGAGGTCTCCAGAGTTTTTCTGTTATGTAGTCCTCACATACGGCGTTTTCAATAGCAATGGAAAATTTGTACCTGCCAACAAACTTCAGGAATTCGTCAGATTCCATTGCCACCATGGAGCCTCTGAATCTAAGACTACAAAAGGAACAACATTCTTTAATGTATTCAAATTTCCAAGACGGACACTTTTACCGCTAATTAGATGTTAGATAATAGACGAGGGTATATTATTTGCGATTCATGCTATTGGTGCAATTTAGCGAATGTGATCAAAAGAAATAGTTACCATTTCTTATTCAAAGACTTTTAAATTTCCACGAAACGGTGTTACCACAATTAAAACAGGAATTCATTATTCTTACCGATATGCTCCATGATAGGACAAAATTATGAGAAAGCTAAAGAATGAAACATACCGATTATTGATCTTCTTTATTTTATGCAATTCGCGATATTCTTTCGCTATTGCCTCACTAAAAAAAAATTGCATGCTGATCAAAGAAGTCTTATAAGCGCCCTGTAAATATAAGCAGGAAAACTTTGAGTAGGATGTCAGCACCCGAGCAAGATATTTTTAGCAAGGGCCAGTAAATATGAACCACGCTTAATCAACAAACAAGAAATTATATAGTATACAAATTTCAAAAAAATTCAAACAGAAAACAGCTTATCTCCTGAAAATCTTAGGATGAGTTACAATCCTGTAAAATAATAAATTTATTTAGCACATTAACATACGCTAGGAAATAATTTTAAAATTATGTTTTTTGTTTTGTTTGTTTAAATCCAAAAATTGGATTTGGTATTCACATCTTTCACAACTTTATCTTTGGACACTACGCTGGTATAAGCGACACGTGCCAGATACGTCAATAAGGGATCATAGATAAAATTATATTCGTTATATTCAAAATTAAATTTTGCCAAATGCACTTATTTTTGGAATTATTTTGTCATAGCAAATTAAAACACGTTAATATAATTAAATTCGTAACAAGATTACCCCGTAATTTTCTTACATTCCTTTCTGACGTAAACTACTGAGGTACCGGTATAGTGAAAAAGTATCGCGATACATACCACAGGAAAAATAAATCGGGGTACTCGTAATACCACGTACCTCTACGAGGTAGCAATATTAAGCTTTCCAAGAATGGTGCTGTGGCAACCTTAATCAATGTCCTAGAAGGAACATTTTCGTTTAGGACGAAATAGATCAAGGCATTAATATATGTGTATATTCGCAGTTTGTGTAACGTTTCATGGGAATCTTACAAAAAGTTGAGGAGTAGTGATAGCATATTTGTGCCAACGGACGGACGAACGAAGGACGAAACACCATCCAATTAGCTTGTTTGGTCTTTGACCAGTAGAGCTAAAAATATAATATGATATGTTACGACAAGCTTTAGGAATATAAATAAACGTAAATATATAGTCCTTTACAATAATGGCATCTTTGAAAAGGTTGTTAAAAATGCATGTTAAATTAGTTAACCTCTTCAGGAAGATAATCCCTCTCAAATAAAAGGCAACTGTTTCTCTTACAAAATAAAAGCCAGCTAGATAGGAAATTAAATGTGAAGTTAAACATACACATAATGTCATGAAAACGAGGAAGTTTCAAGTCATAACACACAGGGTTTATTAACACAGACAGGTTCCTAATACACATCACATATTTTCCATGGTGGATAGCGGCTCCTCCTATCCCCGGGAGCAGTCCCTGTCTAATATTGCAGCTACTATGGGGAGCAGTTATTAGTTAGAACTAGCAAGCAAACTGCGATACCACACATCTCCTCTCTTGTAAGATTATCCGAACAGAACATTTTGCTTATGACTAGATAGGGAAAAAAATGAATCAATTCCGACAATATGAAAACATTAATTAGGTAAGCAATTTACTGTCTCTGTATCTGATTTATCCACTGCAAGAATTAGACGTTATATAATACGTTACTGTAAACTTGCATCGGCTAGTCCTGATTATAATACTATAGAAAACCTAACAGTCCAATTCTACTGCAATAATTCTGAAATCGAATGTTAAACTACGCGTTGGTACATTTATAAAAGTCACTTTCTTTAACAAAATCACTGAATCTGGCTGGTTTTCGGAAGACTTTCCCACTTGACGTCCGCACTGGAGTGTTTGGATTGTTGTGCCCATTGGATACAGCTGGATTGCTGGGGATCGACTGAGTGAAGCCAACAAGCTGTGCAAATTTTAACTAAACAATTCATTTCCATGAAAAAAGGTAAAATCGTGATAAAGGATTGAGATTTATCCTGGAATCTAAAAATATAAGTCATATCACTAAAAAGTTCTAAATGAATCCTGATGAACGTCCAATATAGAGGACGATGACGTCAGAAGAATTTAATATTGTACTGATGTGTCAACAGTTTCTTTTTGATTTTTGTGAATCAAGAATAATATTCCGGCTTCAGAATTCCAAATAATTTTTACTGAATGTGTTTGTCCAAGAATTTTATGAAGAAGAGCACTTACGTATGTTCTCCAGAGAATATAAATTATTAAATTCCAAAAAGCCAGAAAAATTTTAAAATCAAACTGGTGACAACACAAAAAACACATTGAGCTTAAAGGTGTACAAGTACGACTGACTAATCTACTAGAAAACGTCTGTTTTAACCCAAGAATTTAGATCACATGATGGCTCACGCGACGGGGCTATGTGACCACTAATTTGAATAGCGTAATAAAAAATTGGACGTAGTCGAGAATATCCCTATGTAAGAATCAGATTCTCACGCTAAAAATAAAAAAAACTGTTTACAACTTAGCTAACACGTGGGCTGAACATGACCTTGGTAATCAATCACTTTCGCTTGGTATTTACAAACATCTCAAACATTTTGCGTTCTAATCAGGTCAAAACAGAAGACTGAATTTTCCGAAAAAATTCAAATCCCGTGAAGTTATCATTGCAAAAATATGTAATAAAACAAAACAAAATGAAAAAAGAAATTTAAAACTAACACAAATAATGTCATTACATATACGTAATGCGATGTATGTAGACGAATTTGTATTGACTGGAAGTGGATTCTCATGGCTTATCATCCACTGTACATGGGTTCGATTGCGCCTGTATATCCCTTGGGGAGTTTTCACCAAGTAACTTCTTCGGTCTTTGTCGGCTTGAAAAACTATGCCTGGTATTGACAAATTGTTATTTCCATGCCATTTTTTGCTTTAACTTGTTTTCAATAATGGACAAGGTGGTCCTCATCTGGCGTCCCATCATCGATTGGGCTGTACTGGCACCTGTCGGTGTGGCTCTATAAGCTATCAAGGCAAGGAATGTATCATCCTGTTTAAGTATGGACTTTGCTATTTTGTCACCACTTTCTGCTTCACCATTCGCTTGTGGTAGTGAGGACTGGTAAATATTTGTTTGAAGTTGTATTTCTCAGCAAAATCTTTGAATTCTGAGGAAGTGAACTGGGTTCCATTGTCTGATACTACGATTCATGGGATTCCTCATCGTGCAAATGTGCTCTTTAGCTTTCCAATTACCTGTTGGGAGGTTGTTTTTGTTAGATGCATAATTTCCATATAGCATGAAAAGTAGTCAATAGCTACCAGGTATCTATCTTGTTTGACTTCACAGATATCGAGTGCAATTTTCTGCCAAGGTCTGCCAGGTACAGAGGTTGTCTTCAATGGTTTCCTCCTCTGTGCTGGCTTCATAATATGACAAAATTCCTGTGTCTTTATTTTGTTTGGATCTGTCTCGCGATTCCAGGTCACCATACACAGTATTTGACTAATCCCAGATGACCTTCGTGAATGTTATCAAGAATTCCGGGCCTTAAGACTGTAGGTATGATAAATCTGTCCATGAAGAGAAATAGGTCGTTCTGAATTGAGAATTCACTGCATACAGCAAAGTATGGATATACATCTAGGGGACAACTATTTTCTTATCTGACAAACAATTTCTGGCGAAAGTCATTGCAGTCTGCAGATGGTGGTCACTCCTGTAACCTTCTTTTATTTGTTCTAATTTCTTATCGGAAATCGGCCTGCATGCATCCATTGACACTATAAAATTTCCATTTTCTCTTCTTATGTGGTTTCCTGGCCTAGGAGTGGGTTCCGAGAAATGGTGTCTGGAGCTACCAAAAGCTTCCCTGCTACGTATTCTGCTTTTTGCATTGAAGCGTCTCAACCTCGTCAAAAGTCGTTGACACTTCAAAGGAGCTTTATCTAAATCATGTGTGTTGATCAGTGGCACTAACGGTTTATGGTCAGTATGCAATCTGAACGAGTCCAATCTAACAAGATATCGTGAAAACTTCTCACAAGCCAACACACATGCAGGCACTCCTTCTCAATCTGTACATATTTGACCTCAATAGGGTGAGTGTTCTGGAACAAAAGGCAACTGGCTTGAGTTTCTCTCCTTGTTATTTGAATAGTGTCACACCAATTCCATAACAGCTAGCATCAGCGCTGACAACTGTCACATTGTCAGGGTCATAAAATCCTACGTCTGGTGTGGATGTCAGCATCTCATTGACTTTCGTGAAGGCGTAATCTTGGTCTGGGCCCCATCACCAGGCTTTGTCTGATTTCCACAGGTCAATAATTGGCCCCAATATCAGGCTGTGGTCCATAATTGGTCACATTATTGAAAGACAAATCTGGGAGAAATCTACCAAGGTAGCTGATCATGCACATGGTGTGACGCAGGTCAGATATTTAATGGAGCAGGTGTCTGCAGTTATCACTGCAGCAACCTTTGCTGGACTGTGAAGTATGCCATCCGAGCTGATCACGTGACCGAATAATTCCAGTTTGTTCTTCCTAAATTCACATTTTTTGTTGTTGACCTTGAGACCCCTCCTGTTGAGTTTCTCAAGAACCAAATTTAGGCGTCTGTAATGTTCCTCTAAGGTTTTGACTTTAATTATTATATCATCCACAACAGCCTATGCCTCTTCATAACCAGTCAGCAGCTGTGACATTTTTCTCTGGAAAATCTCTGGTGCTGACGTAATATCAAATGGGACTCGTTTGAAACAGAAGTGACCCAGCGGTGGAATAAAGGTTATCAGTTTTGCACTTTCTGGATGTAAAGGTATTTGATGAAATCCGCTTTCTGCATCAAGCTTGGAGAAAACATTGGAGCATATCAGCTTCGGTGATATATCATCTGGAGTTGGTGGCATACATCTTTCCCGTTTGAATGCCTTATTCATCTTCTTCTAAACACAAATTCTGTCTTTGCCATTTTTCTTAGGGACTGCTACCTTAACGCACACCATTATATGCGCTCACTTCCTCAATGATGCATTCCTGTTGCATATGGAACAATTCCTCTTTCACCTAAGACAACAATGAAAATGGCACACGCCTGGGTGCAGGTATACTGTATGGCGTAGCATCATCTTGGAGTATGATCTTTACTGGCTCACACTTCAACAGGCCAAAGTGCCCAAAGGCTGTTTTGTTGATCTCAATTTTTTTTTCACACAACCCACTGCCGGTGGTTCTTTCCGGTGATTTCCCGGTTTCTTTCTCCACCATTAATACTGACCGCAATGTATTGCCTATCGTGTGCTGCAAAATGGCATTAAGCTCCACAACAACAACAAAACCACTGCATCTGCAACTGCACGTCCAAGGAGATTACCGGCACGTGGTCTCTTGATGACATATACCCGAAACTGGTACGATACTTTCTTACAGGTAGTAAATGCCATAAACTAGCCTCTTGAATCCACAATTCCTCCAGCGCTGTATAACTTGGATTCCTATTGTCTCAGCTTTGGTTTTGTTGAAAGAGAGTTGTATGTAGCGTCTGCTCCAGTGTATTTTGAAGTGAACCTGAGGCTCTGAGGCTCCACAAATGTTTAGCATCACGCGCAATGCCTCATTATCGTCATCGTTTATAGTTACTGAGTCAAGGAAAAATGCTTCTTGGTATTCGGAATAATCTGTAGCTGGTGTTTTATTGAATTTACTCTTCATTTACTTAGACAATGGCAAAGTGTTAGAGCTTGTTACATCTTTTGCACCATTTTCCTTTAGCGGGAAATCTCCAACCTCTACTATGCATCCTGTTGCATTTGGGACATGTTTGTTGTGCTGTTGTTTGATCAATTTGATTTGATTTTTTACTAAATTAGTGGAAACACGCTCTTTCGTGGATTACATTGCTCTTGGGAACAAAATAATCATCAAATTTCTCCAAAACTGGGGCGTACATGCTGAAACTTCGTCGTTAGCAAACTCAAAGGATTTAAATATTTGTTATGCTTCTTTCCCCACTGCATTGTTTAGTTTGATGGCGATCCTAAAGCGCGCGAAAAGCTGTTTCCAATTCGGCCACTTCAATGGTTTCCCAAAGTTAAAGCTCTCTCGTGCCTGGAATTTCGCCATTTTCACTCACTGCAAAAGTTTATGTATCTTTTTGGAGTTACATCTGACACCTTTCATGAAAACGAGGAAGTCTCAAGTCGTTACACACCCAGGGTTTGTTAACACAGGTTCCTAATACACATGAGATATCTTCCATAATGGATCGCGGCGCCCCCTATCCCCGGGAGCAGTCCATATCTAATATTTCAGCAGTTACTATGGAGATAAGTTATTAGTTAGAACTACCAAAAAATTACATTATCAAACAGATAAGTTAGTGTGTATACTTACCTTTCAGGTAGTTTCTTATTATTAAGGCAGACTCCGTACGAATCAATCTTTATATACTTCTGAAGCATGGCCACAAAGCTGTCTCGATCCGATGGGGTATGACAATCAGAATGCACGTATAGAATAGGAGCCAACCCCTCTATGTTTCGCAGTCGATTCTTTTCCTCCAAAGAAACCATAAATGTTGTTTCCCACAGCCAATCCGGACACTTCAACCATTGCGTAGTGATTGGATAGTTGGAGTGACGTTGGAATGTGGAGGTGAAGTTAAACAGTGTTATCGTGTTTTCATGGTTGAGAATGTAGACGTTCTTGGGGGACTCTTCGTGGATAAGGGCCCATAAGTGGTTCTTGTGCCGAGGAAGAGGTAAATCATATGGTTCAAAATGGGATCCATAAAAGATAAATACCTATTGATAAGAACACATTAGTAAGGACACACACTTCGAAGTTTAATTTAAACAAGTATGCAGCAATAGCCACTTAATTGTGATGTTTTGTTGTTATTTTTCTGTTGACTTCTTTTTATGCAGAGCCTTAATATTTCTTTAATTTTCATTAAAGGTCAGCTAAGGAGAAAATCTTAAAATTAAAATTTTTCATGCTCTGTGTAGAATATTATATACAAATTAAACTACGGCTATACGGTAAAACTCCAACAACAAAATAACCAATTCAATTAATGGAGACAAAGACTGTCCAAAATTACTACATGCATTACCTCCCTTGATTTAGGCTCGCTTTACTCTCATGACTGAAGGCATTCTAAAACAAGGCGCGCAATCAATGACGTATAAGATTATTGATTTTACTGAAATTTCATTTTAAAATAACGGGATATGTGGTATCTACACAAGCTGTACTCGAAAACGTGAAAAGGTGTTGTCTTTGAAAAATATATTTCTAAGTAAAAGCATGACACCCAAGCAAATGTGGTTCAACTGTTTATACTGTCAAATCGGAAAGTATTATGGGAGAGCTTTTCAATCATGTCCAGCTGCTCATTATAACTTGTTTCTAAGAATATTATAGCGATCAGATATCATTACAACATTCATAATGCTAACAAATGATTTAGACATAACATTCAGATAATCATCGCAAGAAATGAGAAAGCGGGAGAGATTGAGAACGAGATAAGAATATTGAAAAATAAGTTGTCCCTTTTATAACGTACATCATCTGAACTGCAAATACATATTTTCATTAAATATTGCTATGGTAGACAAATAAGAGCAGCAGGCATCATTTAAAACATGGCGAACTTATATGTTTTCAGATAAAGGGTTATATTTAATGGGAGGGGAAGGTCCTACATGTTCCATTTTAAATAAAAACAGTTAGTCTCAATAATTTTTACTCCAACTAGGGATATGATGATTTTATTTTCTCAATCTGGCTTGCATAATTTAAAAATATAAAAATACAACAATATCGCATCTATGTCTTGGAATACTAGGAATACACGTAATTTTCCAAGAACTTTGCAATAAAGATCTTTGGTTTCATTATTTCCTCTAAAAAATATCTGACCGTATGTGCTGTAAGCATTCTTCTGTTTTGTTATTATTTCCAAGATTACTGGTCATTTCAAAACCTACTGTAAACTTCCTTACATATAATATTTACGTTAGGAGTTCTTTTGCTGGAAACGTCATATATATATATATATATATATATATATATATATATATATATATATATATATATCCTTGATAATAGACCTTTAAGACATTAAGGAACGGTCTTTTTTAAACTGACGCAATATTTGGAATGACAGAGAAGCATATCTGAGAAATAAGAACGGACCGGATTAAAGCGCTATAATTTATTGTTTGGTCTCTAATACATCACACTGTGTTAGAACTAAGAAAGTCATTTTACAGTCAAACCATAATTATTTAATAGCGGTGATGGAATAATAACCAACTACAATTAATTCTGCTTTAGCTGGTATTGTTCTTGCATCGCCACCACCAGTATCACCATCATCAATAGAATACCGAAGACATAAAGAGTATGCAATAATGTGTTGCCTTGAAAATACTTTTGTTGTAATGTAGAACCTGAGTCATGATTATTGACATATAAAATACAAATGATTTAAAATGCACTCTTATATCAGAATCAAGTATTAAGACACGCGAAGAAATGCGCCAGTTCTCACTCTGGGATAAAGAACGTGAATAAAAGAATCTCGACGTCATACCTTCGAGTCCGGGTTGTTTCTCAGGGTTCTATTGTTGGTCACGCGGCACTGAACAGTACCAAATGTTTTCACATCGTCCACAATGTTGCTGTAGAATAAAAGTAATTTCTTGGCCAAAATTGAATTTTAAGACGTGTAAAATGCACGATTTGATTTAAAAAATTAAATGACGATTCATGAATATGAATATTCTACTAGTATTTACAAGCTTTATATGCGAACAGTTCGTGAGAGATAAACACATAGACACATATATAGATAGACAAAAAAAACTTCAACTAATACACAAAAATAGTAACAGTGTATCTTGATGACATAAAGTAAAAGTAACAAAATGAACAATGATTTAAAGTGTGACATAAAAGTTTATTGTTTGCTACCAGTGCGGAAGTGTCTTTGTGACTACTGTACCTGTATATTGAACTCCACCAAAGAAGAATTGGTGTTCCCTTACTGTCGACATTCGGTGTTAAATTTCTTTCCTGGTATCGACTGATCTCAGTGTCGGAAAGTTTTGGCACAGGAAACACAACTGTGGCAGAAAAATATAACTATTCATCGTAACTATTTTTCGCTGTCTAGATTTGCGTAAGTATTTGTAGACAATAGAGCATAAAGTTGTTTCTTTTTTATAAAGTAAAGAATAAAAGAACGAGAAAGATAAGACAAGAATAATTATTAGAATGAAAAAGACATTTTCAAGGGTACACCGCGGTCATCATAGATCGTGGTTTCCACGCTTATTTGACGTATCCTCAATTAAAAGATCGTCCTATACCAGCAACAAATCTAGTGTGAAAGATGTACTGAAACAATTGGACTCACTTTAAGAAACTAGTGGATACAATGATACTATTAGAAATCAGAAAAACCTATCCTAATTTTTCTTGATAAAATTTCAGAATACTTGTATTTGTCTGCTTTTAACTTCTGCGTTGTTGCTTGACTCGCAAATTTGCTAAACCTACCTACAAGAAATATTTCTAGTTGTTAATTTAATATACAGACGCAACATAGATACAGAGGAAAACTATTCAAACTTCGCCTCTAATATTACAATCTAAAACTTTATATATATATATATATATATATATATATATATATATATATATATATATATATATATATATATATATATATATATATTGATCGAATATAGTCATTTCTGTATCAATAATTAACATTATTAAATAAGAATCCCTCTATGGGACTGACGCTCTATCGGGTGAAAATAATTTCCAAGAATTTAAGATAAGACCATTTCTTGATTTTAACTGCCGAATGTTGAAATCATCTCTGACATTCTTCAGCAATAACATCATTTTTAAATTAGCTGTTGTGGTACACATATTAGATGTCAGTTTGGAACCATTTTCATTTAAGACTATGGGGACATGATTAGACGTCTTTTGGTGAAATCCCCTTGTCATAATAATCGGGAGGAGTAGTACATTCACGACCGCAAGTAAAGACAATCGTCGTGGAAGCCATACAGATTGTTTGACTTGCACCATTTTCATTTAAGGTCAACAAAGAGTCTTATGAAGGATATGGGTGAAAACATGTTGATTATATGTTGCTTAGAAAGAGTAACGATAACACACTCGTGCTAAGCGGCCGACGGACGCAGGACGACAGAACAACTTTTCTTTGTACGATGGACGACAGAGGACGGATAACAGACCATTCCAAAATCTCTTTTGGTATATGATCAGAAGAGCTAAATACAAGAGTTCCTAGATGGGAATGACTCTCTGCTGGATGAAAATGAATTCCAGGAATTCAAGATAAGACCATTTCTTCCTTTTGACTGCAGAGTGTTGAAGCATTTATTATATTTCTTCAGCGATATCACGATGTTTAAGTTAGCTGTTATTGTTGACATACTAGCTGTCAACTTGTTACCATTTTTATTTGAGGTATAATGGATAAAACCCTTTGTTGATACAACTTTCCATTTTGGATGACCAACGATAACAATATTTTCAAGATGTGTGCTATGGTGGCTATATTAGATATCACAATGACACCATTTCTGTTTAGTACCAACTAGATATCACGACATTATAAGTCTTTTAGTGACGGCACAATATGGACATGATCAACCATCTAGACGAAGTGGTGATAATAAGATTGGTCATTATGGCAGTCCTACTAGAAGTCGGACAAGCAGCATTTTCATTTGGAACTTACTTAACAAACCCAAACAATTATTTCAGGAAAAACCTCCAGCGGATATGACTTTTTATTCAGGGGAAAAGTGATAATAAAATTTTCAAGATGGCAACAGTGGCAGTAATACTGAATGCCTGAACGGCAACATTAAGAGCAACTGAATATCATAAGAAGTTGTTTAGGAAAATCCTAATGCTGACCATCCATTCAGGAAGAGTTGTGATACCAATGTTGTGGCCATATTGGATATCAACACCATTTCATTTCGGACCAACAGTATATCATTAGAAGTCCTATGTTAAAAACGTCATGGCAATGGTACTTTTCATTCAGGAGGATTGGCAAATGACAACATTTTGAAGAAGGCCACCGTGGCAGCCATACAGAACATCAAATAGGCACCATTTTCAAATACAACCAACTAGACATCGTAAGAATTTTTTTTGAAACCTCGTGTCAATATGACTTTCCTTACAGGAGAAGTAGTGACAACAAGAACTTCTTAGATGGCCACTGTGGCGACCATATTGAATATCAGAGCGACACAATTCTCATCTAAACAGCTAATCATCATGAGAAACCTTAAAGCGAAAACTCCATGGTGATATGATTATCGATTCCGGTTGAATAGATAGAATAAAATTTTCATGGTGACCACTGAGGAAGCTATATTGGCTGTCCGAGTGAAACCATTTTCATTTACGACCAACTAGATGATGGGATGAACATGAGTAAAGCTTAAAGGCTATTATCTAAGTTCTAGAGGAGTTGAAATAATAGACTTGTGCCAACAGACGGCCAGAAGGACAATGGACTATCTCATAAGCTTTTCTGGTCATTGACCAGCAACAAATACAATTCTCTCACATTTTGAAAGGAATATCGCCAGACAAATTAGCAGGGAAATGGTCAGGACGAAGACCTTGAAGATGAATCTGAAAATAAGAGGAGATTTATCCACTTTACTAGGAGCAGTAATTAGTACTGTAGGAAAGAATATCCATTCGTTCCACATCCATCCATCTTTTTATCTGTTTTGTGAGTGTATGTCCTGTTTCATTGCTGGGTGTTTTATCCACCAATATAATAGTAGCAAGTAGCGGAACGGTGATAAAATAGCACATGGAAATATACACAGCCTATCCAGCATACCAGCCATAGTCAGTAACATTCTAAAAATCACATTTTAGAGATACCAAAATGAAAAAAATTGCACATAAAAATCCTCAGAGTGATAAACCGATCCAAATAAAAGTAAACATGAAGTATTAAAAGAATAATGGTAAAGATCTTAAAACTATGTAAAATGTAAATACAATAAAAGATCAACATGAATAATATAAAATCCTTAAAATGTATAGCTAAAATTTGTTATGCAAACCATATTCCTTCACAAATAATTTTCAAATATGTTCTTCAAGTTGTATAATATAATGTTCCCTAAACAATTTTGTCGCACTTAATAAGAGTTGATACCCTTTATAATATTGTGTCCATGTCCACTGTTAATTGTAATTTGTTAATGGTACTGTTAATACATTATTGGTTTTATCATAGAGGTAAAAATTATAGTCAACAGCCTTTCCAAAGGTCACACCTTTGCAGCTACCCACGAACTCGCGACTGTTGGATTACAAGTCTATCGACTGAAAAATCTCGTGGGTCGGTGGTTCTTTCCGGTGATTTCCCGGGTTTCTTCCTGCACCATTAATACTGGCCGCCATGTATAGCCTAACGTGTGCTGAAAAATGGCGTTAAGCCCCACAACAACAATAACAACAACAACAACAACAACAACAACAACTGAACTACCTTTCCCATTGCTATATAGTTGACACTGGCAGGTTACGTGCATATACGACTATAATTCCTTAATCAAATCAAATTATGCATTTTGATCGAAGTTCACACTTCATAAGGTGGTCACAAGTCACTACCCCGTGATAGAGATAAGCTGCGTGTTCACCAGTCACTTTACTCTAATTATTTTTATAAGAGTTATACGCCTTTTTGGAATATGGACTCATCTCTATGACGAAAGTGAGTTTCTTGAGGAAACAAAAAGCCTAAATCAACTGCCAATAGTGTGACTGTGAGAAAACAAATCGTCAGGACGTGTATCTGATTATGGACAAATGAGCATAATGTGTACTAAGTTTTACAGCAATCTACAATAAACTGAGAGAGTAGCTGCATTCACAAAATTCTGGCATACATTGCATCCAGTGTTAAGTTAAAAAACAAACAACTCCCATGAAAACTACGGGAGCAAATATTTCTCAAAAGGGCAATAACTCTGAAGAAATTGACTAACTAGGCTACCGAGATTGTATGCCAGGCAGAAGGATGGACGGACACAAGATTTACAAGGCGTGGATGTAATAAGCAATTGCAGGCTGCAAAAAGAAATGTCAGTTAAAATTATAGATAGGCATGTTGCAAAAACTGTCTTTCTCGCTCACATACGTCAAAAAGAAATAAATACACTTAGATCTACATGCTACATCAATGCCTAGCACAAAGAATCATACATACATACATACATACATACATACATACATACATACATACATACATACATACATACATACATACATACTACATACGTACGTACCTACGTACGTACGTAATACTGGCACATATATACATACATACATACATACATACATACATACATACATACATACATACATACATACATACATACATACATACATACATACATACATACATACATACATACATACATATGTAGGCCGAGAGACAGAAAGACAGATTGACAAGTAATTAAGTAGAACGAAGAATGTGTCGTATTATTTCGGTGAAAAAATAATAACAGCGTAATCGATTTGTCAACAAGCGCAATTGTCTGGCCCAGTAATGATTTCAGTAACTTAATCTGATGTACGCACCCATGCAACCGTTGTTTGATTGTTTAGATATTGACTGAAATTTGAGTTCCATTTTTACTTTACCCTGGCAACAGCACGTTCGCTTTAAATAAATCCTCTATTGACCTAAGAAAATGCGTATTGGATACCTAGATGGTTCATGTATATAAAGTCGATACGGAAATCAGGTTTATGGGATTTACACGTACAGAACGAAATCAGTCCAGTATTAGGGACACTAGGGAAAGACAACTCATTTAGGATACATATACTCCACTGATTGAAGAAATATGAAACAGGAAATAAACTCAGGTATATCATCCCTTGTACAATATCAGGTTGCAGGTTTAATACCACATTGTATCACTTCTTAAATATGTTTATAAGGTAATAGGGTATGAAATATACAGCAAGGTAATAGGGTAGGAAATATACAGCAAGGTAATAGGGTATGAAATGTACTGGAATGCAATAGGGTATGAAATCTGTAGCAATGTAATAGGGTATGAAATATACTGCAAGGAAATAACATATGAAATATACTGCAAGGTATTAGGGTATGAGCAAGGTTAAAGGGCATGACAATGTGATCTGATATTTCTTCTTGATAACAAATGAGCCAAGATTTTAACTTCAGCAGCTCATACTAAGGTTCTTTTCAAACCTTTATTTGCATAACATTTTTTTTGTCTTTTGAGAAGGTTAATGTTGTCAATCTTATTAATTTCAAACTAATTCACATAAAACCCCCATTTGAACAGATCTTAAATAGTTTAGTACCAAAGTACTGGTATTCTGCAAACATTGTATAGTGATCGGACATAACATTAACCGGCCCATGTTATTAATACATTGTAATACATCCACAGCTCAAAACGTCTGTCAGCGTAGTCCTCTACGCATTTCGACGCCAGTCTGACAACAACTCCCCAACACAATGCTAGTTAAACCGATAACAGGGCAAATAAAACATTTTCTGCTATTTGGAACACGGAAGAAAGTATACAGTGGTGTAATATGGGGATCCTTAATCGATTGGAGATGACATATTCTGTCAGATTGGTAGGATTTCCCATTATTCCTAGTCTCTGATAAGCGGATTTCTTGAGATTCGTACATATACAGACTCACAGCCAGGCAATAAATATTCTCTGGACTAAATAAAGAACAACCCCTTTCCCTCCAAAAATAGCATATTGATAGTGTAGGCGATTGCTTGACGCCAAAAACTTTTTTTTTGTGTTTATAAAATTTATATCATACAGGAAAAGCAAACTGGCATATCAATGATCAAAAATATACATAATACAAAAAACCTTTATTTAAAAGATATTTATTGGTCACAGTCAAACGATATATATATATATATATATATATATATATATATATATATATATATATATATATATATATATATATATATATATATATATATACACACACACACTATGTATAATGCGCTGACAAGGAATCTTCGACCAAGGTGCCCGTTTTAAACAACATTAACTGCGTTTATTTCAATCAGGTAGTCCCCCAGTTTCATACCAGGAATTCCGATTAACAGACTGAATTCATTTATGGAAGTGTAATGAAACGTAGATTTGATGCCTATCGGACAATGCCGTTGGAGTAGGTCAAATATGTCTTCTGATTTCGTTTACCTTGTAATCTTTAATCAATAACATGTCAATATGAATGTTTGTGTAACAGTATCTGTATCATTTTGTATGGAAAAAAGTACTATGTGCAATCAGTTTGAACCATCCATTATTAAAAGCAGCTTTAGATATCGCTGTCTTGTCATCGAAATATTAAGCTTGCTCTGAATTCATTGAAAACACAAGATTAAACACTAACGCTGGGGATGCGATGGGAGGAAGAAAGGAAGGAAACAAACGTTAAAAAACGTCAGTTATTTATATATTCTTATATCTATGGGAATTGTGTGAATGAGTGTGCGTGTACACAGGAGCGTATAAATTTAATAACCTGTTAATATGTTATTGACATTATTATTGTTATAGACAACATGCTTTTGAAAATAAAGTAGAACCCTTTACAACAGATTTATATGAACAATTAACATAGCTTCGTTAGATGCAAATGTATAGATAGATGTATATATATTTAAGTCAGTAGAAACATACCTTCGTCTTGTCCACATAGCAGCAATAATACACCGCGCTATACATACGCGGCTAATGAACAAATCTATCGTCCGCATGTGTCTAATTGCGTCTGTTTACTGTAGCATTGTGTCATGTTAGCCTAGATACTACGGAAGACTATTATCCGGGATAGAAAAGGGGGATCAGTTTTTTGGCACAAGGAGGCGAAGTTTTGACGGGGTCTGAAAGCCCGCTTCTGACACCAGATTAACGGGCAACGGCAGGTGATAGTTCGCGCCAAAAAGTAGGTACCAGTCTATAACCAATATTCAACGTTTTCAAGCACACCATCCCCCCTCTAGCACCATTAAAGAAACCCAAACAAAACAAACACAAAATGTATGTTTCATGGTGGAGACCAAACGTTTTGGGCCGATAAGTATGTACCACAAAGGTGTAAATGCAATCAACAAAAATGTAAGGTATGAAGTTGTGGGCTTTTTATTTATAGAACACACACACACACACACACACACACACACACACGGGCACGAACACATACTGATAATAATTTTGGTGAGAATTATAATGCATTTAAACGAAACAAGTATCTCGTGTTTGATATGATAACAGAAATTCTCTAACATAATTGTTGTGTTACTTAAATACGAAGATCTAAGATACAATGTTGTGAATTAGAACCTTTGGATCCCTTTTTATTTCGATTGATCTTATTTAAAAAAAATAAATGGATTGATTAATTTGTCAATAACAACATATCATCACATTAAAGATCATTTAGTGCCGTGGGAATTGAAGTAAAGGACAATGCCCTAAAAACAATGATCAACATGAACGTTGTTCCTGTCGTTTCTCTTTTCTTTAGAGAAACAAGCAAGTTTCTATCGACTTTTATCAAAATTTAAACCTATCCAAATATGCAACCTCTGAAGAAAATCCAAAAATCGTCCTGAATATTAAAAACAATATTTGAAAAGTTTATCTCACCGACATGTTTAATATCATCTCCTACCAGGTAAAAAGAAATTGAGACAGAGTAGAAAAATAAAACATTACATACAGCTACATGCAAGAATGAGTAAAAATAAATATATGCTATATGTTATCTGTCATTTCCAGTTCCTAAATATTAAAAACAATCTCATGCTGTAGGTCTTCTTTTCTCTAATATATCATGTTCTTTTCGCTGCACATTTTCACAAGAAACACTTTTTAAAATTAAAAGATTTGTTTATCTTTCAGAGTAATAAAAAATATCTTGTCTATGATTTTAAGATGAGACACACTAATCTGGCAGAACAAATTTGACACACGTTTCTATATGTTTTCGCACATCTTTACACTGCTTCTTACAAGTCATCTATAAAACTTGTACTAAAATATATCAATAGTTATATATTTTAAGATCACATGTTGATATCGCTTGATTTGATATTTGGGAATGAATTTTCCTATAATACAAGGAAAACTCCAAGGCTAGTGCTATAACGTTACACTATTTGGCCAATAAAATCAAGCAGAAATGTGAAAGCATATTTAGGAGCCGTGGTGGGTCAATGGTTATTGTGCCTGATTGGAGATCGATAGGGTGCGGATTGAATCTATTGGATGAGCTCAGTGTAGTATGGCACTTTACTTCATTTGCCTCAACACTTAATAACCTACTTGTGATTAATAACTAACCTACATGTGCTTACTAAATTACATAGTTGTGGTTACTAAATAACCTACATGTTTTTACCAAATAACCTCGTTGTGGTTACTAAATGATCTACATGTGATTACAAAATAACATAGTTGTGGTTACTAAATGACCTACATGTGTTTACCAAATAACCTAGTTGTGGTTTCTAAATGACCTACATGTGTTTACCAAATAACCTAGTTGTGGTTACTAAATGACCTACATGTGATTACAAAATAACTTACTTGTGGTTACTGAATAACTTGATTGTGATTACTAAACAACTTGTGATTCGGTGATGTAAAATACAAAACTAAGTAAACAATTGAATAGAAATCTACAAATATACGCATGTGACAAGTAGTAGAAACACTGTCGATTGCATCTCAACAAGCAACGCGCGTGCGTGCGTGCGTGTGTGTGTGTGTGATGAACAACTGAGAAAGATATCCCCAAAAGGTGGAGGCAAATGAATTCGCAAGAAAGAAGGGATCCCAAATGTCAAATATCAGTTTTTCATGACCCAGTGATATTTTTTCCTTAAGTTTCCTGTTCTTAGATCTTCTGCAATACTCGAGAGAACTTTCTTTTAAAAGTTTAGAAGTGCTCGATATTTAGCAACATAGTAGAAGGAAAGATGTGAAGTAGTATTATCGAAAATAAAATAGAGAAATAATGAAATGTATTTTTATATAGAAATTTTCAATTGCTAATATGGTAACATATGCCAATAATACATAATTAATATTCATAGTTTATAAATGTGGATGTAGTCTTTAAAAGACTAAACTAAACTGAACTATAACGCAACGTTCTATATCTTTTAAGAGTGGAGTCATCGATTTGAAAATAAAAATTAAAACGTGTTACAACGGACAAGAACAATCTCAGTTCAAAACCAGAAGTAACCATTTCTTCTCTGTGTATTTTAAATTATTATTTTTCCTCTTCTAATCGAATACAGATCTGAACTCCCATTGCGCATTCAGTTTATACTTACCTAGATTGTAACAGCAACAAAAAATATAAGTCAATTATTCAACACCAATTTGAAAAACCACCATATAAATGATATTGCAAATATCTATGATTACTTTGAATGGTTTGTGGGTTACGTTTTACATGATCTACTACAAATGTATATGGATATATTTTCGAAGTTCACAAAAATACGTGAATAGGTCCAGGATATAACAAAATTTTTGATTGTTAGGTTCTTTTAATTTAAAATATCGTTTTCACCATTTCTCAGTGACATGTCTACAGGTTTATCCAAAATAGGTGATTATCTTATTAAATATCTTAAGGTAAAGACTTTTTAATTTCAAAAATAAAACAACTCAAAATAAAATTGCAAGTTGAAGAAAACGACACTGAAGATAACAGTTAACTTCAAATAGAAATAGGAAAACGGTCAAGTTAAAAATGTTTCTTTTTTCTATTCAAGTAGAAAACATCAGTTTACGTTTTCTACCTTAATTTTATAAGTCTAATATGTTATATTTCCAATAATCTACATTGAGATGGTTCTTCGAAGTTTTGCGTTGAAGAGAATTTCGTATGAATTGCGAAGGAATTTAAATGTAAATTTTGATAAAAACTGTTTTTGGAATTCAAATCTGTCTTTAGAAATAAAAATAGAACCATGTATATGTATACTGAATATTATGAATGGAAAAATCCTAGTTGAAACAGCTGGTGCTACCTTTTTCTGGGGTGTATAGACTATCTTGTGTCTAATCGAATTCAAATCTGAACTCTGTGTGTGCCCGTGACCATTAATCATTTGGTTAGCAACAAAGAAAGAATGCCATAGAGGAGAAGAAACACGTGTTTTAACAGACAGGCTGGAAGAGTTTTGTCTATTCATCTAGAAAGATTGGAAGTACAGGGAGGCATCTTACACATCTGTCAAAACAGAATAGACAAAATAGATTTAATATAAGCGCCGTGATTCTCTATGCATCTGCGCTCTGAAAGAAGCTTCAAATGGCTGTGGAAAAGATATTTGTTCTCCGCTCCACATTGTAGAATACGTATCATGTGTGTTTGTTTGTTTGCATGTGTGTATGCGTTTCTGCGTATGTGAGAAAAAGACTGAAGGTTAATTTTCATTTCATTGAAATATACTTTTATGTCATGACTTTACAAATAGCGTAACAAACTGTACAAATCGAGTCTTATTTCCGAATATATGCTAATTGGTATTTACATGTTCTTTTTGAATTCGATGATACAAAAACTGTTTGTGTACATACATACATACATACATACATACATACACACATACACACATACATACATACATACATACATACATACATACATACATACATACATACATACATCTCAAAACTTGATACGTAGAGCCTACGCACGATTACTTTTAACAGGCAATGCTCTGTTTTGTATCTTTTTGATGATAAAACTTTTTTAACTGTGGTAACCTGATACCAAATATCTAGACACTCAGTATAGTTGAACTAATTTTATAAATAATTATGGATAGGTAAGGAGATTTCTTTCCTTATAACACTAATTGTCAGCTAATTATCTAACTTATTACTTTATCACGGAATAGATGTGTTATCCAAAAGTTTGAAACTACAGAGTAGTGTGCACCTGAAAGATAATTTCAAAATTAATTCGCTCGATGTATACTGAGACACACCATTAAATCAACGGTTAAAGAGTGTGTCAAAGTAGGTCAGAGATTAGTTAGGAAAATGTGTTCTTTCCTGATAATAATTGAATGTTTTTGTAGCATATGTAATTTGATCATCTAGTCGTAAGACCAATTAAGCTTACAGCGAGGTTCTTTACAACTGTGGAGTTTCGTCCATCGTCGGTCCGTCCGTCGTCCGGTAATAATTGGTATGGTTTCAAATACCGCTAGATAAATTTCAACCAAACTTGGCAATCAACATCCTGTAATAAAGGACTTTCAAATTTGTAAACAATGCTGTTCCTAAATGAAACTAAAATCAGAATAATCTTTAAAATATAATTTCTTCAAAACCGCTATCAAAATTTAATCAAATGTGGCACCAAGCATTATGGCATGTGAAAGGTTTAAACAGAAAAATGATGATAAAATCTGGGACTAGATACGGCCAACATTTGTAAAAAATAGATAACCCTTTAAATGACTTCTTTGAAGCCGCTGTACATAGTTTAACAAAATTTTACAGAGAGTGTCCTGATATTAAATTCTTTCAGATTTACAAATGATGCCGATTTCCATAAAAAACATGGCCTCCGTTACAAAAATGAATAGAACTTTAAGTGACCTATCTTGTAAAATCGCATTATAGAATTTGACACAATTTGCCAGAAAGCAGTCTGAAATGAATACTTTCAAATTCGTACACATTATGATAATCATACTTTAGATATGATTACTGTTACTAACAATAGAAAAAAAAACCTTTCTAAACATCGCTGAACAAAATGTGAACAAATGTGACCGAATGCGTCTTGGCGTAAAGGACTTGTAGTTTTGTACCAAACAATGTATCGCTATCAAAATTAGCCGCTATCGCTAAAAAAATAACAATTCCGTAAATTACTTTTTATCAAAACCACTCTGAGAGAATTTGATAAATTGGACGGAAAACATTCTTGTACAAAGAACTTGCATTTTTTGTTCGTGTTGTAAATAATCAAAGAAAAATATTACGAATTTGTCATAAAAATGGACGCTGTTACTAAACATGGAACAAACCTTCAAATAGCTTTTTCTAAACAAAATACGTATTAAAACTCTGGCAAACATTCTGGTATCAATGGTTTTAAGTCTATGTAAATAGTGGCAATCCACCTTCAAATATGGCTTCTGTTACTTAAAATAGAAACGCTTTTGCAACTTCTTCACAATTATTGAACAGAATAACAGAATTTGACTAAATTTGATAGAAAGCATACTGATCCATAGGGCCTTTCAATCTGTACAAATATGACTGTCGTAACTAAAATAGGAAAACGATAAAATGACTTATGTGAAGCAATTGACAAATTATGAGAATTTTATTAGAACCGTTTTGCTTCTTAGAGTATGTCAATAAAATAAATACCTAAATATAGGCAAATTACCTTCTATAAATGATCTACAGCTGCACGTGCAGCCATGGCATCACTATGGTTGGTGTCTCCCAGCGCAGTACCTCATGGTGTCACCCTCATATACCTCCTTCCTGCATAAAAATTCAAAAATTTATAGACAGTCATGAGCGGTAACTCACGGTGTCACCCCCATAAACCTCCTCCCTGCACAAAAATTCAAAACATTTATAGACAGTCATTTTTGGTGTCACCCTCTTTGGTGGTGCGGTCCGCACCCTCGGTACCCCCCCACACACAGTGACGCCATTGGCGTACATCACGCTGGACACCTGCAGATATATGTCTGAGGTAAATGACAGTTATGCAACTATATGGGAGAAGGAGAAAACAATTATGCTATTGAACAAAGAGCATACGGTAAATTCCTATAGCACTATTAGTCTACTCTCTGACAGATATCTATGGCAACTTGATTAAAACATGAACGTAAATTTGTGTCACGTCGTTTCATCGCTTCAATGATGGTAGCGAGGCAATTGGAGGTGGCTAACGTTCTGAAAGACCTCAGCATGTGTATTGTGAGCGGGATGTGGCTGCTGTGAGAAGAACAATCGATGAAGATGCTCGGGCTACAGTGGAAAATATTTATATTATTATATTCGTTGATTTTTTGCTGTATACAGAGGATTGGTATGAAGATAGGAAATGTTTGTGCAAGATTGGTTCTGCAATAGTTTACAGCTGGTCAAAAAAATGCGGACTGGGATTGAAATCAGTTTCTCACAAAATACTGAAAGAGTAAACAGAAGTTTGAACGAGATTGTCACAGGTAATCAACCATGAATTTATTTTTTTTAACGAGAAAGAAAAAAAGAGCAATAAAGTCTTCATCGGAGAAAACAAACAGAGGTCACCAAAATTTATTTAAGTTAGACTATTCAGAGAGTATCGTGCGCAATTAGATTTCGGTGTAAAATGCCAAGGTCAGCTAGGTAAATGTGCCTGACTGTTAGTCTTACTAGATATTTATGTGCAAAAACAATGTTGCATGATTGAGCTAGCATCACTGGACTCTAAAATGATGTCATAAGTTGTGGAACATTACCGAACCATCCGTCCACGCACCGGTACCTGAGGTGTCCATTTACTCCATGACAACACACAATGGCGTATAAATATACCACCTTGACAGACTTCATAATGGAGCACAACATTTTATTTTTCGCTATATCTTCCGTGCAGAATGATACATCTCCTAATGATATTTAGCGTTATTATAGATTTGCTGAGTGTCAGACAATTTCAAAGCCGCCAGGCAAAAAGAAGTGCAGATTCTTAGTGTACGAACAACGTACCTAAAAGTTATTACAAAATGGCATTTAATAATTGGATAATCAAGCTGAGAAAGTGTGGAGAGGTGAACGGGAAATACAATGTGGGGATGCACTGACGTACAAAATCTTCGCTGTAGAGTATTAAACCAATTTTAACAGCAAGAATTCTTACATGAAAGCTTTTTTTTTCATTTAAACAGTTGATGCAAATTCACTATAAAATATGTCTAGAGTTTTAAATTTTTTTTTACATTTTCAACCAATTGTAAAAACTAATTTTTGTTCTAGTGTCAGCTGATTCGCTAACATATTTGATAACATAAATCGTGCACACCAGGACGTAAATGACATTTATACATCTTAGCCAGTTGTTGATATGACAAGTAAATCTTGTTGATGAACTCTTCAAAACGGTAACTTTGGGCAATTGCTGACATCATGTACAAAGAATGTCCTTATAGTTGTATGCCCCGACTTCCGTACTATGGCAGGAGAACAATTAGGCACTCAAAAGGTGATCTTACTTTAGACGTGCAGTTGAACCAATAATTTGTCCTTTGTTTAGGTATATGTGTTGTACGTTTAGGTATATTTAGGTATGTATTTAGGTATTATGTAGTATGTTATTGCATTAGGGATGAAATTGTCGGCAGTCTTGGCAGCTCATTAGAAAGACTGCGTGGTCTAATGGCCATAGCTTTTTATAAAGCAGAGTCTATTTTTATTTTCGTATTCACTTTTTTCTAAAAATGCCCATTGAGTTCCCAAGGTTGTTTTCGAGCGTCTTCTCATCTGAGCATATACATTTCATGCGAACTCTAAGGCCGAATGTAATGTTTAGGATTGCATGACAACCAGGATAACTGGTAGGAGGAAGTTGATGGGTTTTCAATACAAGTCGATTTTTCTGATTCCATCTTGCATGATTGGGTATCCAACTCCATCGTAAATTGTGAATTTGATCACATAATTATAAAGGACCAGTGAATGCACAAACTTGTTGGATTTTGCTTCTATTACTCGTTTGCTTTTCTGAGGAAAACAAATTATTCATATTTAAAATGTGCTTCGAAAGCCTGACAAGGGATTCTGTGTTGGGCGAATAGTTGTGATGGTGGTCCCAAGCTTTCTTGTGTGCTTTTATGCAGTAGTTATGTATGTATGTATGTATGTATGTATGTATGTATGTATGTATGTATGTATGTATGTATGTATGTATGTATGTATGTATGTATGTATGTGATGGTGGTCCCAAGCTTTCTTGTGCGCTTTTATGCAGTCGTTATGCTTATGTATGTATGTATGTAGGTAGGTAGGTAGGTAGGTAGGTAGGTAGGTAGGTATGTATGAGAATAACCCGATACATACCACGGTAAGCCACAATTATAATCGGGGCCAAAACATAATGGCCTGGAGCAGGGATCTGACCTTACGTTTGTATTAAATTTCCGTCTATTAGTTGTTACGTATATCTTTATTATGTGTGTTACTTTTTATAATTATAAATTGTAACGGTCAATTCTTAACACATTATTGCTTCAAGATAGTGAGTTATTCTTTGGTATAAGGTCATTTCGTTTGAGTAAACATCTTATTGTAGCCTTTTCACCTTAAGACTATTGGAACAATAACAAAATAAAATTGACTTCATTCAAAACACCACTAAAATTATTTCAATACTTGATATTTTTAGACTTGTGATAAACTTTTAAGGACCATTTAAGATTTCATTCACCATACTGTAAGTTATTTTTAAGTATTCATTTTGTATTCCAAGGAAATAAATTATTTGTTTAATATTACTAAACCTGTTGGTTTTAACTCTTTTCTGTTACTTAGTTTAAGATGGCAGAGTCATTATAACTCGAAAAAATATATTGCTTTGATTTATAGGAAAATAGGACCGTATTATATTATTTTATAATTAAAAAAAAAAACACAATATTAAGCTTACACAATCGCTTGCATCCTGTGGAAGATATTGTTCTTACATTCGAGAGATTGTTCATAAAAACGGTATTGTTGGCACTGACATTTAGAGCTTGATAACTGCACCATTGATATAATAAAAAATTTTGCGTAGCATGTCAGTACCAGGCTAAGATATTTGTCAGAACGAATCAGCAAACATAAAACATACTTGCTCAACATACGAGAAAGCATTTAGTGGAATTGAGAAATTTCGCAAAATTCAAACAGAGAATCATAGGACGAGTCTTATAAAAGGAATATGCATGCCTCATTAACATACGCTGGTAAATACCACTCCATCCGACATTTTCTTTTTAACCTAATATTTTTCCTAAAGTTTGGGTTGGTCCTAATGTCTTTCAAAACATATCATATGACCACTACGTTGGTATACGGGGCACAAATCAAATATGTGATAAAAGGATAATAAATTTAATTGTAGTTGTAATATATATATATATATATATATATATATATATATATATATATATATATATATATATATATATATATATATATATATATATGAGCCGTGATCTTGTAAAACATTCATTAAGATAAAATGTGGATCGCATATAGGGAATGTCTTTCGTCATAATCTTATTACAATTTCTATTCAACCCACTTTATCTCTGCTAGATATCAGATGTACATGTATACGTAAAGAAACTTCTTCATTATCGCAAAGACTGTTATTTTCGAAATGCCAAAAATATAAAACTGTTAATGTTACGCCCTAAGCGACAAAACCAGACCGAGGATCAATGTTTCGTTAGTAGTATGTGGAATAATGTGTGTGTGTGTGTGTGTGTGTGTGTGTGTGTGTGTGTGTGCGTTCGTGAGAGCGTGGGTATTTAACGTAGCTTTAACAATTTGTTTTAGTCATATTGCTGCGATATCTGCATTGTGACAGTTTATAGTGATGCTTAGCACTGGGGCACTATGCCGCAGAAATGTAGCATCAAGTCCCACCCAATCACATTATCCTGACACCAGGCCAACCAGTCCTAATACGAAACTCTTAATAATGAGTACCCAACGAAGCCGCCGCTAGTACCATTTTTATAAATCTTTGGTATGACTTGGCCTAGGTTCAAGCCATGGACCGTCCACATCCAAGGCGGACGCTCTAACCACTAGGCCATTAGAGTTTTCACTGTATCGGATAGAAGCTGAGGAATACTTATGAGTAAATTGTGAATTAACATTACGGAATTGTAAATAAGGAGATAAATAAATTAATATTAAATGTTGGGGGAAGGATTTTAAATAAAGATGGCGTTATTGAATGGAATAGGGGGAATGGGAATTGAACTTGTCGGTGGAAATTGTCGGGAACAGTTGTACTAAAGCTGACAAATGCCCTTTGATAGGAAAGATGTATATGTTATAACAAACCAATACTGTGAAAGACGTATTTGTCTTTACTCTTAAACCTCTAGGTGAAGAGATGCTAGCTTATATACGTAGATTGACTATCCAACACACCATCACAAATACAAAGGTCAAGCTTATGTTACTTTAGTTTTTCTTGATATCCCCAAAATTCACAATAAAACACTCAATCACCATTGCCAAAGGCGGGGCGGCGTTTCTCATGTACATGACTTGTATTCACAATCGAACACACCATCACACATACAAGGTTAGATGTTACACTTTGTTTTCAAAAATACATACATACCTACCTACCTGCATCCATCCATCCATCCATCCATCCATCCATCCATCCATACTGTGGCAAATTGGCGGCGTGCAAAACACACCAACCTCTTTCACTACGGTTCGTTGCTAGGGAATGACCTCCGCGGTGTACTTTACCCAGTGTGGATAGATAGAAAGAAGAATGCAGATCACTGAACAAGTATATTGAAGAAATAACCAAACGAGCCCCATTTCAATGATCAAATATAAAATTTAATCAGTTTATCAACAGAATTTAAAATGAAAAGAAATCAATGACTTGGTTACAAAAGAAGGAAAATGGTACTAACATGTACTCAAATAAAAAGACAATACAAATTTCTTTACATGTAAAATTACTTTCAACGTTAAATTACTATCTTCATTGCAAATGAGATGTGACCTTTGAGTGCAACGATGAGAGACTTCATCACCTATTTTATGCGGACATCAAGACTTCCGTTCGTCCCTGCTCTACCGATCTTTATCTAGCTGTTTCGTCTTGGACTCTTGTCCGTCGAACTCGGACTTAACAATCGTCTCTGGACTTAGATTTCTGCGTAGAACTTGTTCTGGTCCTGTGATTGTTCAGGGATTTCTCATGTGAATCCAGGAAAACTGTTTCCTTTTGCCGTTTCTTTATTCGTTTCCACGAACCTCACGTATAGTCCGTCTCCAAACTGAGACAACTATCTGGCCCCTTACTCTATAATGAAAACGTACATTTTACGAATTCAGAATGTAGAGTTTGCCTACTCGCTGAGACAAAACTTCCGCTTTACTGCCAAATCACGAGATAACGTCTTACACGCTCCCGGAATCGTTTAACTTTCCTCGCGAAAGATTAAAGACTAAAGAATATTCCTAAAGTCAAACCTTTAATTTCTTACAGAGTAACGCCCATAAATCCATATTAACCAATCGGAATAGACTGTTTCCTAAACCCGTTCGTAGAATTTTTCGATTGACAAGACAACTAAACAATTAATCATGCCGTAATTAATCATTACTTTGAACAATCATCTATAGCCAGCTGCCGCCCTTTACCCTGTCGATTTTGGAAAAGTTTCTTATGTCATTCTCTTCTACCATAGCATCTGACTCGGTCATGTTACGTCGGCTAGAACGAATTCCCTTTTGACATTGAGAGATAAAATGAAAAAAATCATCTATCTCTAGCCCTTTCTACTTTAAGTAAGTTGACTTTGATACAATTCCTTTAACCTAAGCTTCTAAGAGTTTCAAGATTTGATACATCACATAGGCCCCCCTTTAAGAGTAAAATCTGGGATTTTGCTCATCGAATTTTGAAGTTACAGTTTAATTTAATGTTTACATGTCCTGAAGTGACCTCTTCACCTCAGACTCAAGTAACCGACTCATGCAATCTGCCCCCACATTTGAGTTTCCACGAATATAACGTAGCTGGACTTGATATTTTTGTAGAAACAATGACCACCTCATTAAACGCCCATTAGTCTGTTTAGCCTGTGCAGGAGACGCTATAGGTTGATGATCGGTTTCTAGAATAAACTTTCGCCCATACAGATAACACTGACACTTATGAATCCCAAAGACAATCGCTAGGCATTCCTTCTCAGTGACTGAATAATTACGCTCAGCGGTATTAAGTTTCCTACTCGAGAATGAAACAGGAAATAAGTCCCCGTCATATTCTTGCAGTAAAACTGCACTAAGAACTCTGTCAGAAGCGTCTGTACGTAACACAAAGTCCTTTGTCACGTCTGGTAGCTTAACAATGGCGTCTGACGTCAGTCTATCTTTCATCTTTTTTTCCAGTAGCTTCATACTAAACTCTCCAAATCCTTCACACCTCGTTTCTCCGGCAGAATACCTTCGTAATCGTGAAGTATCTCCTCCACCTCGCCACGTTGGTTTGACGTTGACATTACGTCATGGACGACGTCTACGTAAGTTTCCTTCCCCGTCAACGGACAACTAGGAAGTACTTCCGTCACTCCTCCGTTGTCGTCGAGTTCTTCTGTCACAACTGTAGCAACCACGAACTCAGTAGGTGACTCTCTTTCTCGGTAGCGTTTAAGTAGGTTAACGTGGTACAGCTTCTCTTTATCTCTTTATCCACCCTTCTTCTCCGTTACAACGAACGGTCCTCTCCAAGACACTTAGAGTTTGTTATGTTCTAATGGCAACAACAACAACACCTTGTCGCCTACCTCAAACTTACGTTCTTTCGCCTTCTTGTTGTAGTACTTGGCCTGACGTTCCCTTGCATCACAGAGATTTTTTTTGGGCCAAGTTACAAACTTCCTCCAGTTTATTACGGAGGTCAACAACATACTGACATGTTGTTCTTACCTCTTCGGATGCTTTCTCATCCGTCCACAACTGCTTCAATACAGCCATGGGTCCTCTCACTGTCCTCCCATAAACTAGCTCGAACGGCGAAAATCCAAGACTAGCTTGGGGTACTTCGCGGTACGCAAAAAGTATCGCGGGAAGGTATCGATCCTAATCCCTAGGTCGATTCTCGTACAACATTTTTAGAGCTTGTTTCAATGTCCCATTGAAACGCTCCACTAGACCATTACACTGTGGGTGATAAGGGATAGTAGTCAGGTGCCTGATAGAAAGTAACCGGTTTACTTCCTCCATCACCTGGCTAACAAACTGCGTCCCTTGGTCAGTTATTATTTCGTTTTTTTACACCAATTCTAGACCAGACCCCTAACAACGCTTCAGCTACCGTAATTGAATCGATGTTCCTTAAAGCAACGGCCTCCGGGTATCGGGTAGCATAATCGACAATCGTTAGCACATAACGATTGTCACTTTCCGCTGCGGGCTTTATCGGACCTATCAAATCCATAGCCACCAGTGAGAAAAATTCATCAATCAGAGGGGTAGTTCCTAGCGGCACTGGGCGATGTGAGGTCTTAGGTGCCACTCGCTGACATTTGTCACACGACAGACAAAACCTCCTTACATCACCATACACACCTGGCCAATAGAACTCCCTAACTAACCTATCTCGCGTCTTAGCCACATCCATGTGACTACCAAGTAAACCTTCATGTGCAAGCCTAAGTACTTCATCCCGCTTAGACCGTGGTACAATTACCTGCTTATACCTCTCGGTCCCCTTTCGAGCGTATCGGTACAAGATACCTCGCTCCAGTGCGAACTCTACCTCACCGTCGGGTAAGTTACGCACTGACTTGTCCTTTGCATACCTGCGTATCTTATTAAGGGTAGAATCTTCCTCTTGAAGTCTTCTTAATTCGCCAGGTAGCAAATTATCTATGGGCGAAGTCGAGGGTTTCAACGGTTTCGGCCCTGACCTTCGTCTCATAGACCTAGTCTCTACAGACCCCACGAATACAGGTGTACACGTCATAGGATTTGGTTGTGGCAATACATACCTACATCCTAAAATAACATCATGCGACAACCCTGACAAGCACGCTGCTTGATTTCGTCCGTTCACATAGGGCGAATCAAGATTGATATAAACAACTGGAAGGGATTCCCTACTCTTATTTGCAAATTGTACCTCTACAGTCTTACCTGTATAATCAGTAGGTTTTACAGACTTGCTGTCCACCAAAGCTGGATAACTACAGCCGGTGTCGTACAACACAGTAACCTCTACGCCATTTACCGTAGCTGTTGCTGTATTGGACCACTCCAATAGATTACTCGGTTTACTAGTATCTGGGGTCACTACATTTACAGTGGGACGGTATCTTCTACAGTTTTTAAGAATATGGCCGGGTTTGTTGCAGCCATAACACACAACTTCCTCTTTCTTACCAGAGGTTATCTTGTCCATCCCTTGGGACTTACCTGATCACGGCTGCGATTATCAGCCCCTGGCTTCCCACCATTTTGACCATTCCGCCTGATAGGTATTAAACCATTACCTCTCCTGAACTCTTGGACGCTGGTTCGATCCCTGCCACTCCATGTGGTTGTACGAGAGTGTGCAGCTTCATATCGCTCGGCCATTACACTAATATCTTCTAAAGTCGTGAAATCACTCTCCGCTAAAAATACTATTAGGTCTTTACGTTATGTGATGAGGACATGTTCCTTTAGAATGTCTTCCCGTATGCCTTCGTATGTAAGTTCGGCTCCGGACATTTTTATCCACTTATCGAAAAGTACGCGTACACGATTATGGAATTGCGCGTGAGACTCTGTGGCTTTCTTAGATGACTCTCTGAAAAGTTTACGGAAACTTTCAGCTGTCAGCTCGTAGTGCAGTAGTAACGCTTTCTTGAGAGCTTCATAATCATCTATTTCAACGGGTGCCAAATTATGATAAACCTCCTTGGCAGCGCCTTGCAAAAATGCCGAAATATTAATAGCCCACTCTTCTTTGGGTATTTGATGTATTAAAGCTAACTTTTCAAACTGGGTTAAAAATTTATCAGTAATTTCATCCTTGTCGTTAAACATAGGCATGGTTATCTGGACGGTACGTCTATCCTCAGTTCTTCTGCTCGAGGGTTCTAAATGTACGCTCGGTTATTTTCCACTCCTACACTCCGCTTCGATCCTTAGTCTTTCCGTTGCTTCTGCATGTTCTCTCTCTTTATTTCTTTTGTTACGGTAGGGTTTTTAAATTATTATACCCTAGAGTGTTATAGGGTTTAATTATATGAAAATGGGGTGGGGTGTTTCCAATATTTATTTAGGTATGGCACCCACCCAGGCTCGATTATGGTTCAGAACTTAAGTAGGTGAATATGGTTCTGAGCACACAGTCAGCAATGCCGACAGTTAAATCCAAAAGTACTAAAGGATGAAATTAAACAGTTAAATACAAAAGTACAAAGGGGTGAAATTAAAAAAAAATTAATTAATAATAAAATTTCAACATGCGAGCTTCTCAATCGTTCGACCCCTTTTGTGCCTATTTCATCCTCTGAATCAGTGTGAGAATTTCGCCCTGTCCTTGGTTCTACTCATCTGTCTCTCTAAATTTCTCCTGCACTCCTCCTTTACTCCTTCGACTTTCCTCTCCACTTCTACTCCTCCTTTGCTCCTTAGAATTTCCTCTCCACCTCCACTTCCCTTTCTGTCGACTTCCTTGTCGAACCGTCGACTCCAATCCGTCGACCCTGACTGTACCGACATTCTTACTTCAGTCTTTCTCTCAGACTCTCGGGATTTCCTTCTAACTGAAGTTATCCCACCCGGAAATCTTCATATGAAACACAAGGAGGGTGTACTATTTTGCTGGGCAAATAATTCACACTAATCCCAAATAATTTATCATCAGATTAGGTTATCTAATTTCATGGGTCACACATCCATTCCACCGAATTACTCATACATTCATGAATGGTAAACACAATGTAAAATCATGACATAATAACACATCATAAATCACGATATCAATTACTCGTATACAGGCAACGATAATTGATTCACATCAATACATAATAACCAACACATCTATTTTACATCATAAATCATACAAATATATAAATATGTAACTATCTATGCTCTGAACATATTCAAACATGCATTCATAATCTTGCTTACAAATCATATCCTAACTCCAATACAAATCTCAAATAAGTATACAAATGAAACTGTACAAAGTAATTATTCATTCTAACAATACTATTAGTAATTACATAAACATAATATTAGTACTTACATTTACGGCGTTTGCAATGTTTGAGTCAAAAATCAAACGAATATCTACTGTACTGAAGCTTTCTTTGTTCCAATCTTTTCCCTTCGATTCACGCCAAATTTACGAGTGCGTATCTCGGAGTAGCCTTTAATCGTGCAATCACCTTGTAATCTGCCTCGGTCTACTAAATAATTCTGGTATGGAGTTAGTTTAGTATCCTCGAAACTTTGAGGTATGCCCACCCATTAGCATAATTCTGATTGGATGTGGTGGACTAACCATTCCCAAGTTGTAAATCAGAGGAACTGTCAATATAAGTTGCCTATCATTTTATTACAAATGGCTCTTTTAATGTCCTACGAAAGGATTAGCACCCAGGTGTAATTTACCATGTCCTGTTCTGCACAAAGTACTTTTGGCGACTACGTTTGTTTCGCTGGCTTCTTGCTCGCGGCATATGTCCACAATCAAACACCGGATTAGTGTCAGTTGAAGAAACATCCGTAAACCTAGGTAGATCGTGACACCTTTCCTCGGCTTGCAGTCTAGCTAACTCAAGTTCTTTTTCTCCTTCAGCCTGCAGTCTGGCTACCTCAAATTCTTTTTCTCTTTCAGCCTGCAGTCTGGCTACCTCAAGTTCTTTTCCTCTTTCCTTCTCGGCTGCTTGTTGTTCTTTGTACTCTTTGAGACTACGCTCTACAAATTCCGATAACTGTGTCCCTTCGTAACCTAATTCTTCGGATCCAAGAACTTTGAATTCTCGCGCAAGTTGCCATAATGTTGCCATTCTTATCTATCTGTCTTGTCGCTAACTCACTTACCTAGATTAGCTATCCCTAACCTGGTTTCTGCCTTCAAGAAAACAACTTCCCTATTAATATCAACGAATATTCTAACTCAGTAAAGTCTTACCTACAGACTTACTTAAAAATCACACAAGTAATTTAAACGGCTTTCGGGCAGTACCAAACTATAAATTATCCCTAAATTCGTATCGTCTGCAATACATGTGCAAATTACCCTGGGGATACTTCCTTAATGATCTCTTCTCGCAAGAGTACTAAGGCAAAATATTTCTGGGTTACTTAGATACGGATAACCAACACGCTTCAGCAATTTCAGGTACGGAATCTTAATTTCTTACCATGTCATGCAACATTAAAGAAATTCACAAATCATGCATAATTTCAAACATATAAGAATACAATTCTTTACGAATACAAATCGTCCTTTCAAAAGGGCGTAAACGTAATAATCACGAAATAATATGCACACATATTACTAACGAAAGAGGAGAACATATCACCTCACAAAATAAGATGTAACATAATAACATCATGAAATAAGATGCAACGAATTTACATCATAATCAATCGCATACAAAGTACTAACTAAAATCATGAAAGATGCAAAATATTAATATCATAATTAACTATTCATACTACAATACAAGCAATATAAATATACATACGACACATTCTCTTCAATTAATCAGCAGCTTATCAACCAGAATTCAAACAATATCACTGACCTGATTGAAGCTGTTTTCCAAAGATTCCCTGAATCTGGCCAATTTACTGTTGGCAACGGAGTTCTACCTCTGAACAAAATCGTTTATTGTAGCGAACTGCCTAATTCCTACGAAACATCGGTTATTATCCCAGGGTCAAATAAAGGCCCACCCACCTCGCATTTCGATTGGATGGCTCTTGACTCGGTCAGTCGTTCAAACTGTCAATCATCCGAATGTCTGTCTGTGGATCCATCAAATGTTACAGTCTACATGTTTAGCGGGTCTTCTGTCGTTTGAAGTGGTTAAGTAAATATCCGCAATGTACACATGCACTGGTCGAATATCTCACCCGAGCTGAACAAAGACCATCTTACGTAAGGGGATTAGCTAACGTAGGAACTTCTCCAACATCAAAGCCGTTCAGCCAGAGTACAATTTTACACATGTATACATTAAGTCAGAACAACCAGTTATACGTACATATACAACACAAGGGGTTGGGCTAAAACATCACAGGCAAATTGGCGGCGTGCAAAACACACCAACCTCTTTCACTACGGTTTGTTGCTAGGGAATGACCTCCGCGGTGTACTTTACCCAGTGTGGTTAGATAGAAAGAAGAATGCAGATCACTGAACAAGTATATTGAAGAAATAACCAAACGAGCCCCCTTGCAATGAACAAATATAAAATTTAATCAGTTTATCAATAGAATTTAAAATGAAACGAAATCAATGACTTGGTTACAAAAGAAGGAAAAATGGTACTAACATGTACTCAAATAAAAAGACAATACAAATTTCTTTACATGTAAAGTTACTTTCAACGTTAAATTACTATCTTCATTGCCAATGAGATGTGACCTTTGAGTGCAACGATGAGAGACTTCATCACCTATTTTATGCGGACATCAAGACTTCCGTTCGTCCCTGCTCTACCGATCTTTGTCTAGCTGTTTCGTCTTGGACTCTTGTCCGTCGAACTCGGACTTAACAATCGTCTCTGGACTTAGATTTCTGCGTAGAACCTGTTCTGGTCCTGTGATTGTTCAGGGATATCTCATGTGAATCCACTAAGCTGTTTCCTTTTGCCGTTTCTTTATTCGTTTCCACGAACCTCACGTATAGTCCGTCTCCTAACTGTGACAACTACCTGGCCCGATACTCTATAATGAAAACGTACTTTTACGAATTCAGAATGTAGAGTTTGCCTACTCGCTGAGACAAAACTCCCGCTTTACTGCCAAATCACGAGATAACGTCTTACACGCTCCCGGAATCGTTTAACTTTCCTCGCGAAAGATTAAAGACTAAAGAATATTCCTAAAGTCAAACCTTTAATTTCTTACAGAGTAACGCCCATAAATCCATATTAACCAATCGGAATAGACTGTTTCCTAAACCTGTTCGTAGAATTTTTCGATTGACAAGACAACTAAACAACTAATCATGCCGTAATTAATCATTACTTTGAACAATCATCTATAGCCAGCTGCCGCCCTTTACCCTGTCGATTTTGGAAAAGGGTCTTATGTCATTCTCTTCTACCATAGCATCTGACTCGGTCATGTTACGTCGGCTAGAACGAATTCCCTTTTGACGTTCAGAGATGAAATGAAAATAATCATCTAACTATCTCTAGCCCTTTCTACTTTAATTAAGTTAACTTTGATACAATTCCTTTAACCAAAGCTTCTAAAAGTTTTCAAAATTCGACACATCACACATACATACATACATACATACATACATACATACATACATACATACATACATACATACATACATACATACATACATACATACATACATACATACATACATACATACATACATACATTCATACATACATACATGCATATATACTGTCCGGAGGTGGTGGATGTGTATCTCATCCCGCACCTTAACGGCTTGTGGTTAGGAGATGATCGACCACGGTGTTAATAAAATATAAAAGTTGACTGATCGAACTCAAATCGCCAGCACGTCAGCTTCACATGGTGATTCCGGTTTGTTTTTTCTTCATTAAAATTGATGTTGGTGATATGTCATCTTTGCTGCATTTATTTTTCCTCCTCCTCTCTCACTCCTCTAGCCTCTTTGGGTCATCAACCTCTTAGATGCAACCTGCGCTCTCTTTCTACTGTGCAGTCAGGTATTGTGCTTTATTCCTTCAAATAAAAATAAAGTACCCAACCTAAATGTTTGTCGGTTTTTCTTTTTTTGGGATCAATATATATATATATATATATATATATATATATATATATATATATATATATATATATATATATATATATATATATATATATATATATATATATATATATCCACTCTTTTTTCGTCAGATATCGTCTATCGTATGTCGACATAACTCGCTGTGGTCGTTTCGGAACTTAATACACACATACAACCATATTAACCTGGATTTATGTCTTACTAGCTGCTCTGACATTCCTCCTGAGACCATGACATAATTAGCTCTCTCAGATTATTACTGTCCCGATTTGCCTATAAATTACCAACTGAACTATGCCAGTCGATACACGCTCTCCAATTCTCGATTGAAGAAAATTCTAAACATAATTACACATGAATACACATACAAACATACATACATACATACATACACACTATACACATTATGATGATGATGTATATATATATATATATATATATATATATATATATATATATATATATATATATATATATATATATATATATATATATATATATATGGGGTTCGGTCTAGGGGTGGGGTTCTTCCTATAGACTTTAAAGAATTATGAGGAAGTTCCCCTGGTCCACTTTCAGAATGCTACTTCATATATATATATATATATATATATATATATATATATATATATATATATATATATATATATATATATATATATATATATATATATATATATATATATATGGCAACAAACCCCCAGTCAGCAATGCCGACAGATAAATTATAAGGAAATACGAAGATAAAATTGAAATAATAGCAATTTAATGAAATGATAACTTTAAAAAATCTTAAATTAATCACTGTCACTCTTGACCAAGTGACTGCCTAAATCATTATTTGATTCCAGTGTGAGTAGATTTTCCCTTCTCCTTGTGTGTTACTCATCTATTCTGTCTTCTTCCTCTTTTATTTCTCTCCTTCCGTTCCCCTTTCTGTATTCCTCTCGACTGTCTCTCTCTACTTCCGTTTCCCTTTTCCCTGTATCCCTCTCTTCTTCCGTCTGTCACTTCCGGTAGTCAACGCAGAACCGATGGGTGCCGTCCTTCTTCTGCACTAGGACTACTGGTGAGTTGTACGGAGAGTCGGCAGGTTCGATTACTCCCAGAGCAATCATCTGCTCATTTTCCTCTCACACAACTTGTCGTTTCACGTGGGGCAAGGGGTAGGGTTTCCGCTGCACTGGTCGGTCGTCTACCATCTTTAACCCGAACTCGACAAGCGCCGTCCTCCCGGGTTTTTCTGTTAACACGTCGGAATACCCGGCCAGCAAGGTCTCTATCTCTTGCTGCTGCCCTTCCGTTAACATCGGGTAACACTCCACGTCCGACGGAGTCTCGGCCCTCGTCAATGGACAGCTCGGAACAGTGTTGGCACCTTCCGTATCGCCTTTGGCATCCTCGGTGACTATCGTGGCGACAACAAAATCGCTTACGGTCTCCCTTTCCAGGTACCTCTTGAGCGAGCAAATTGGCATGGTACAATTTCTCTTTAGTTGGTAGCTGTATCCGGTAGGTTTGACCTCCGACCTTCTCGGTGACGACGTATGGACCCCTCCAGGAAACTTGCAACTTGTTGTGTTCCTGGGGCAACAACAACAACACCTTATCCCCTACCTCAAACTGACGTGGTTTTGCGCGCTTTTTGTAATTTCTCGCCTGCTGCGCCTTAGCTCGTTGGAGATTCTCTTGCGCGAGAGAACAAACCTCTTCCAGTTTGTTGCGTAAGTCCGCGACGTACTGGTAGGTAGTGCGTACTTCCTCTACAGCGTGGTCGTCTGTCCACAGCTGTCTCAGTACGGCGATTGGGCCGCGTACGGTCCTCCCGTACAAGAGTTCAAAGGGAGAGAACCCCAAACTCGCTTGTGGTACTTCCCGGTATGCGAAAAGCATGGCAGGTATATACCGATCCCAATCCTTGGGGCGGCCTTCGCACAATTTCTTGAGCGAGTGCTTTAAAGTACCATTAAACCGTTCAACCAATCCGTTACACTGGGGGTGATACGGCGTAGTCGTGAGGTGCTTTATTGACATGAGACGATTCACCTCCGCCATCACACGACTCATGAATTGTGTCCCTTGATCGGTCAAGATATCGTCGGGCACTCCGACTCTTGACCAGATCGCAAACAGAGCTTCCGCGACGGTTTCCGAGTCAATATGACGTAATGCTACAGCCTCCGGATAGCGTGTAGCGTAATCGACGACCGTTAAAATATACCGATTTCTGTGCGCAGACGCGGGTTTTATCGGTCCGATTAAATCCATGGCGACACGTGTAAAGGGTTCATCTATAAGGGGCGTACTCCCCAAGGGAATGGGTCGCTGATCCGTTTTCGGTGCCATTCTCTGGCATTTGTCACAGGAGAGACAGAACCGTTTTACGTCCCCCCGGACCCCTGGCCAGTAAAACTCCTTTACAAGACGGTCACGCGTCTTAGCAATTCCCATGTGGCCACCCATGAGACTCTCATGTGCAAGTTTCAGTACTTCACAACGCTTTTCCTTTGGCACGACGACTTGCTTGAAGTGTTCGTTGTGTTTCCGGGCGTGGCGATACAAAATTCCCTTCTTGTAAACGAACTTCACCGCATCGTTCGGAGTTTCCCTTTCCGTTCCTGCTTCGGCATGTTTACACAACTGCGCCAGAGTTGCGTCTTCCTGCTCCAGCTTCCTCAACTCAGCTGGAAGAACATTACTAACCGGTGTCGATGTAACTTGGATCGGCTTCTGTTTCGGCTGTCGACGCATGGCCCTGGTCTCAACAGCATTCTCTGGCATAGGTGTGCAGGTTTCGGGGTTCGGCTGAGGTAACACATAACGGCATCCCAATATGACGTCATGTGATAGTCCCTCCAAGCAAGCAGCTTCAATTTTCCCCTTCACGTATGGTGAATCGAGGTCAATGACAGCTACTGGTAATGAATCACGCGCGCAGTTCGCGTACTGAATTTCTATTACCTCCCCTGTATAGTCCTCAAGCTTGACATACTTCTTGTCGACAAACGCGGGGACGCTGTACCCAGTGTCATACAAGATGGTGGCACCTTCACCATTGACAGTAGCAGCCGCAAGGTTGGCTGGGTTGCGACTCGCTTCCGGCACGCATTCCTCCCTAGCTACGACATTTACCTGAGTCTGCCTGCCCTTGGGACAGTCCCTGGCAAAATGCCCCAGGCGCTTGCAATTAAAACACGTCGGCGGCCCTTGCCGATTTGCAAGTCCTGGTTTCGTGGGTGAGGCCTGTCCAGGTCGATAGGTGGCATCCATACCTGTAGGTGCCTCTCCGACCTTCCCGTCGCCATGACGGTTACGGACAGCCGGCTCAACCTCCCCCACACGACGCGATTCAGAGGGTCGGGGTCGATCCGCGCCCCCGGAACCTCCACTCTTCGAGTGCGCCTGCTCGTATCGCTCCGCCATGCTAGCGATCTCTTCGAGCGTCCGGTGTTCTCTTTCTGCTAAGAATACTGTTAACTTGCGACGGTAAGTACCTAGGACATGTTCCTTGAGTATTACCTCGCGTAGCCCGTAGTACGTGCGTTCGACTTCATCCATTTTCATCCACTTCTCAAATAAACCTCGAACACAGTTGTGGAATTGAGAGTGGGTCTCTGTTACCTTTTTCGCCGAGTCCCGAAAAAGTTTCCTGTAAGTCTCGGCGGTCAGCCGGTAATGGCAGAGAAGGGCCTTCTTGAGGGCATTGTAGTCATCGGCCTCTTCTGCAACTAAGCAGTGGTAGACTTCCCGAGCTGCACCTTGCAAAAAGGCTGAGACATAATTGGCTCAGTGCTGTTCAGGGACCTGAAGAGCATGTGCGAGTTTCTCGAACTGCACGAGGAAATCGTCAGTAGCTCCCTCCTTGTCATTGAAGCGTGGCATGTTGATCTGGACCATCCTGTGGTCGATGAAAGGTCGTCCTGTCCCTCCAGAGCTTGAACTGGCGTCGTCCCGGACGTTAGTCCTAGCTTCAACTCTCACCTTTTCCATTTCCAGAGTGTGAGCGAGTCTGGCAAGCTCCAGCTCTTTCTGGGCGTCTCGGTCCGCGGATATCTTGGCTAGTTCTTGGTCCGCAGCTATCTTGGCTAGTTCTTTCTGTGCTTCCCTGTTCGCTGCTTTTTCGGCGGCAATTCGGGCTATCTCCGCTGCTTTTTCGGCCTTCCATTCATTGATCCTTTCTTCTATAAAGGTCGCCAGGCGATCTCCCTCATATCCAAGATCTTCAGATCCCATGACGCGATATTCCTTTATCATTTGCCTTTCGGTGGCCATTATAACTAATGTAAAGTGATACCTTGTCTCAATATTCTAACAATACACAGATATTTGTGATACAAGTTTAAATACTTACCGGTCGACAGCAACTAATTTCGTCCAGGTAAGATTTTTGTCTGATATCTGCTTGACAAGTACTGCTAGCAATGGAAGATTTACAAAGCATGCACATATGACAATAAAATACAAGATGAGAAAATCATAAGAATTAAATTACAAAGAATGGAAAATATTTCACACTGTTCACTAAAACTCCTACAAATAACTTTAGGTCCTAAAATAATATATATGTCTAATTCATATCCCGGACGAAAGGCCCCCACTGTGGGGTTCGGTCTAGGGGTGGGGTTCTTCCTATGGACTTTAAAGAATTATGAGGAAGTTCCCCTGGTCCACTTTCAGAATGCTACTTCATATATATATATATATATATATATATATATATATATATATATATATATATATATATATATATATATATATATATATATATATATATATATATATATATATATATATATATATATATATATATATGGCAACAAGCCCCCAGTCAGCAATGCCGACAGATAAATTATAAGGAAATACGAAGATAAAATTGAAATAATAGCAATTTAATGAAATGATAACTTTAAAAGATCTTAAATTAATCACTGTCACTCTTGACCAAGTGACCGCCTAAATCATCATTTGATTCCAGTGTGAGTAGATTTTCCCTTCACCTTGTGTGTTACTCATCTATTCTGTCTTCTTCCTCTTGTCTTTCTCTCCTTCCATTCCCCTTTCTGTATTCCTCTCGACTGTCTCTCTCTCTCTCTACTTCCGTTTCCCTTTTCCCTGTATCCCTCTCTTCTTCCGTCTGTCACTCAATGTCTCTCAACGTCACTCAAGGTTGCTCGACTGTCACTCTAACGACCCTCGAACTTCCCTCGAACGTCCCTCGAAGCTTCCTGATTGAAGCTGTTTTCCAAAGATTCCCTGAATCTGGCCAATTTACGGTTGGCAACGGAGTTCTACCTCTGAACAAAATCGTTTATTGTAGCGAACTGCCTAATTCCTACGAAACATCGGTTATTATCCCAGGGTCAAATAAAGGCCCACCCACCTCGCATTTCGATTGGATGGCTCTTGACTCGGTTAGTCGTTCAAACTGTCAATCATCCGAATGTCTGTCTGTGGGTCCATCAAATGTTACAGTCTACATGTTTGGTGGGTCTTCTGTCGTTTGAAGTGGTTAAGTAAATATCCGCAATGTACACATGCACTGGTCGAATATCTCGCCCGAGCTGAACAAAGACCATGTTACGTAAGGGGGTTAGCTAACTTAGGAACTTCTACAACATCAAAGCCGTTCAGCCAGAGTACAATTTTACACATGTATACTTTAAGTCAGAACAACCAGTTATACGTACATATACAACACAAGGGGTTGGGGTAAAACATCACAATATATATATATATATATATATATATATATATATATATATATATATATATATATATATATATATATATATATATATATATATATACATACATCTGTGTGTGTGTGTGTGTGTGATGGACAGCTACTTTTCTGCAGCAGATTGTGACTGAATTGACACATTTCGAGAGCCTTATATGAAACAGCCTTAGACAAACCTAAGAGGTAAAGGCCCCCATCACCCCCCAGCCATCATCAATAAATACAATAACAACAACAACAACAATGCAAGCAGGAAATGATTAAAGCAGCTACAGTTCGTGATTTTATCTGGAACATTTTGAAACGGACTTTGTATAGGCCGCCTATTCATATAAAAAAATATGCTCGTTCTTTAATGTAAATAGAAAACAAAAATAAACAAGAAGTGATATGTTTGTGCAAATGTAGATGTGAGTGAAAGATGAAATTTAATATTCTTGAATAAAAACAGTATATATATATCCACTAATTTTTTTATTGTTACATTCAGGCTGAATAGGAATGACTAAAACAACAAGTTATTTCACAAAATTTCATTCTTTACTTTCTCTGTTTTATTTCACGTGACCTCAGGTGATGTCTTGTTAGCTTATTGGTTTTAATTTCTTAGAGGAAATATGTTTTGCAGGCACAAAATGTATAGATCCATTTACATTTTGTCCACTTGTCACTTCAGTAGCAGTATTTACAATACCACAATCCGTATCAGCATCATCTCCTTCGTTTTTCTGCATGGGTCAAGTATCTGTTTCCCATACACAACAGACACGATATCACCCCATCTGTGCAATATGTTGTATATTTGGTAATGCACTGTCCAGTGATGAGTTTGACATTCTGAAGCTTTTGTTTGTGGAGTTTTGCCAAATATAAAGCACATGCTGATTTACATCATAAATAAAGTTATTGGGCAGGTTTAGCTTTTTATTACCTCTTTTGTTGCCCGTACTAACAAATGTAACTAGGCATCCAACAGTAAGTAATCCTTTTTAACAGACGGTATCAGCAAATCATGTTTCTGCAAACTTTCGTATAGTAATGGGCTTTTTAATTTCATGTTTTGCAAGACTTTCAGCGCGGAAAGGAGTCCGACGAGAGGAACAATTTTGGGCGGTTTAAATATAATTCGAAGAGTTGAGTAAGACTATTGTTTCAGCGGTAGAAATATAGGCTTTATTCAGCATCTGGATTACGATTGTGACAAGAGCTAATGCAATAGCAGTTCCGAAGCTGTCTTCATCTTTCGAATCGTCTGTATAGGTATTTTAGAGCCTCCCTCTATAGCCACGACAGGAGGCTCTGATTTTCCTTGAATTTAGTCTATCTATCTAGAGAGAGAGAGAGAGAGAGAGAGAGAGAGAGAGAGAGAGAGAGAGAGAGAGAGAGAGAGAGAGAGAGAGAGAGAGAGAGAGAGAGAGTACTTATTGAAAGCATTTTAATTTATAGTGGTAAAATATTAGTTTAAGAGGCTTTCAGAATACAAAGGTTTGCAATATTTACAACACTGATTTTCGCTGCTTCTTGGTAGTTGTTGTAGGGTTTAACGCCATTTTTCAGCACAATATAGACTATACATAGCGGGCAGTATTATTGATGGAGGAAGAATCTGGAAAACCCAGGGAAGAACCACCGACCCACGAGAAGCTACTGGCAGGCTTTCTCACTTACCCAAGTTAGCTGAGTCTGGACTCGAACTCACGCAAACAGAGGTGAGATGGCTGTGATCCGTAACGGTCAGCGCTTTAGACCACTCGGCCACTCGGGGCCCCCGCTGCTTTTTGGTGAGGACGAGTTCGCATGCCATTATTTGGAATGAAAGTGGTTTCTGCGTGTACGAGGTTTTGAATTTGGGCGAAAAGATTATGTCATATTGATACAAGCCAGGGGTCTTTGCTTGACCAAGAGATGTCAAAGCCCTGGCGCGATTTCCGCTAGAAGTTATAAGTTTTTCCCAAAGCTCGAAGTAGAGGAAGGTGCAGTAACATAGGGAGAAACCTTATCAGACCCAGTGAGCGATCACCTCACCCGAAACATCTGAAGGAGAAAACAAACCCCAGCTGCTACTTCATCTATTTATGCAAGCAACACCTCCGAAATAAAGAGAAACACAACAAGTGGCCAGGCTGAACGAAAAGACTGCCCAGGAGATTCCGGTGCAGGACCCGGTTAGCATACAAGAGGTGGAAGAGTGAAAGGACACCCCCTCAACAAAAAACCAACAAGAAACACTCCTCCGTTTATATATATATATATATATATATATATATATATATATATATATATATATATATATATATATATATATATATATATATATATATATATATATGTCAATTTTCATGGCAACAATCACACTAGTTAGAGATTGAACAAATATGGAGCGACCCAGTAGCAACCAAAACCTACGTAGAAGACCAGGATATACTCATTGACAGCAAAAGGACTATTCTACCAGAAGGAAAGACTAAACCAACTAAAATACGGACCAATATATCACAACAAATACCAAAATGAAATGGGTAAAGTTCCTCGTACCCCTAGCAGCTTATTCATTGAACAACATGTATCACGAAGTTTTCCCATTGGCTACCTACAATTTCTTTGTCAATGGATAGTAGATGATTTCACTGATCCAGGCACGCTAAAACATTGAGTTGGAAGAAATTACGAGCCGTCTTCATATCTAGTACAGACGAAGGAGAGTCCACAAAGAAAACAAAAGTCCCTTTTATGGGCTAAAGAATACTCCAAAATGAACAAGGGTTTTATTTTGGCTTGTAAACCAATTTTGGTAACTTTATATTAAAACACTCGAATATGATCCATTTAACCTCCTGTTTTGTAAATTACTCTTCTTAGATACCCAACCTTGACCGCAAAATTTTACCATCTCACATAGACTTTATATTCTTCTTATTATTTAGAACAATGATATACACTTTGTACACGAAATTCTAGACCGCTCCGGTGGCCTAAGTGTTTAGAGCGTACTCCTCGGATGCGTGAGGTCGCGGGTTCGAATCCCGACTGAGTCATAACAAAGACTTATAAAATATACTGATAGCTGTCTCGCTTGGCGCTCAGCACTCAGCATTAACAGATTAGTGTTAGGACTGGTCCGACTGGTGTATGAATAATGTAACTGGGTGGGACATTATGCTACTATAAAATGTCACTATAAAAAAAACCTGTCACACTGTAGACATCGTAGCGATATGACTGAAATTTTTTTAAAGTTACGTTAAAAACCCCAATCACACGCACACACACGCACGCACACACACGCACGCACACACTCACACAAAATTCTAAAATGTTATGAATCGACAAATTTTAAAACCTTTTGAATTGCCCAAACGTTATATGTGGCTAACACGTGATTGGTTGATAGGGAACTACCGATTTAGAAAACTGGGTTGCATTTGATCTTTCAGTACTCACTTGGCGTTTGAGAAGCCATGAAACAAGCAAATGAAAGCCAAATCCCGTGCAAAGACGCTAGACTGGATGTTGTCGGGTTGTTAGACATGAGATGTCGAACTAATAAGCCTACTGTGTATGCATAAACGCGTGCGGAGTGTGGCTCTCTTACTCTTCCGTACACGGTTAATGTCCACGGTTTGGACATTAACGCTTCGTACGTGCCCGAATGGACGCACACAAAGAAATCCAAGTTCAGTCTGTCAGTCTTGTCTTCTATCGTGAACCAGTGAAGACAGGTATTTTGGATATATTATACACGATTCTGTTCTTTCTGCAGAGGGGGCAAAACCTCTTGAGTCGAGTAGAGGAGTAAAAATTGCTATCCAATAGAATACTTGTTCAGACAGATGAGATCAACTTAAGGCAGACTAAAGAACTCTAGATAATTTTTTGGACGAGAGAGGAAGAAAGCAGAATGATATAGAAGAGAAAATAAGTCAGTGGATTAGACACGGAATGGTAATCTTTGGCAATGCATCAGACAAGATAAGGAACAACAATAACAGTAGTAGGAACAGAAGCAACAGAAGCATGAGCAACATACAAGAAAACTGGGAAGCCAAACCTGACTAGCCTTGATTTAGGCTCTATGTTTAAGTAGAAACAGGTAATGGAGAAAAGTTGTCAAAAATGCTAATCATACCGTATATTCAAAGATTAATGAAGGGGAATACTAATCATTGATTGCCAATTTATGTGTTTGTGTGTGTGTGTGCATGCGTGTGCATCAGAAAGACACTAATTATGTCGTATTCTCTGTTAAGAATGCGAGTAGCCTCTAATTGACATTGGTTTATGATTATAAGGTCTGAGTGTATATTATGTGGCGAACATATTAGTTCTGTTGAATTTGACGGAAAGAGTGGAGATATTTGTTGATCCCTGTAGAAGGAGACCTGACCTAATTTGGTTGGGTGTTAGTTTGTAGTTTTCTTTTTTTGGTGGGTGGGTGGTATATTTTAAAGAAGATCGCTCCATAAGGTCGATGATCCGGAGAGGCTAGAGATAGAGGGAGAAGGAGAGAAATATTGAAACCCTGACCGATCATCAGCAGTGTTTTAAAAGGACGGGAAGCACCAGTGATGCTGTCATACCGATAATCTGAGTTCGATCAGTCACTTGATCATGTGATAACATTTGTTTTTTTATAACATTTGTTTTATCAGTATAACAAAACGGCTAACTGAATTTCTCATAATTTTGGAACTATTTCTGAGAGAACTTGAATCATTCACATGTCATGTACAATTTCGTTTTATGTAATTGGTTTAATTGTTATAGTTTTTACGTACGGGGGCTCGTTTTATTTTATTCTGTATATCTGCTTAGAATTCTGTTATTCCATCTCTAATTCCATATTTTATTTTACTGTTTATTCGATCCGGGCAATAACACTGTTGTCGATCATCTCATAGATAACGATTAACCAAACATTTTGAAGGAGTTGGGGAGATCATACATTTCCACCATCTCCTGGCAATTATGATTGATATACTTACGTTTTATATATAAATATATATATATATATATATATATATATATATATATATATATATATATATATATATATATATATATATATATATATATATATATATATATAAACTTGGAGTTTTTTTATGAAATTACTTATGATGTTTGGGGCCCCAAGTGGCAGAGTGGTCTAAAGCGCTGTCCGTTACGGATCACTGCCATCTCAGCGCTGTCTGCGTGGGTTCGAGTCTAAGATTCGGCGAATGTGGATATGTGAGAAAGCTTGCCAGTAGCTTCTCGTGGGTCGGTGGTTCTTTCCGGTGATTTCCCGGTTTCTTCCTCCACCATTAATACTGGCCGCCATGTATAGCCTATCGTGTGCTGAAAATTGACGTTAAGCCCCACAACAACAACAACTTATGATGTTTAGTTTGTCCGGTATAAAAATGGTGCCGATTTACATGTGATATGTCCAAAATGGAAGTCATACTAAAAATTTTGCTATTGCTACTTCTCCTAAATGGATGGCAATATCGACATTTTTGGTAATGCTTACTTGTGGAATTTGACTTTCTTGCCTGAAGTAGGGCATATGTGTTTCATGAACGTAAATATCTTTCAGTCTTCACAGATTCCAGTATAGTGTTTTAATGTTGTCAGGAGGTTGTAGAAATGTTATATTATGACGTTAAACAGCAACGCTGTAACAGCATGCCAGCAGATTTGCCAAAGCACGTTGCCGAAGCGTAATATAGCAGTGCTGCCGCAACTTTAGTGCAACTATGTAGCCTATCATCAGATATTCTTAATACAACGTCATTGTTTATAATTAGGTAGGGTGTTTATCGGTCAAGCCAATGTTAATCTGTCACAATATTGGTCTGTTATCATGTATGCAGTTTTCTTAACTAAGAACCGTCGTCTACTTAATACGTCTGTCTTCCATTATGCAATCCGTCATGTTCAATTCCCTTCAACCAGCCCCCATAAATATGCACGTTTAATTAAACTTACCCTCCTCCATAGTGCCATCCTAACAGCAAATTCCCATTTTCCTCTGTGATTACTTTTAAGAATAAACTTCAATAGATTCCGAAGTGCCATTTTTAAATGCTAAGTTTCCTTTTCCAACACTGTGACATTTCCATAACGCTAAAGTCCCATTCCCCACATGGTGACATTTCCCGCCTCAAGACCCACCGCATCTATTAAGTTCAACATTGTTCAAGTTTCAATTAATGATGAATATAAAGATGGGACCTGAATATCTCAGTGGTAGAACACTTTCTTTTCACATATTGCTAGTATGCAATATCTGAATCGGCATGTACACGCATTATTGGCAGCCCGGGGAAAATCTGCTGTTTCCTCCGATTTTTTTCATTTTTCTGCAATCATATTAATAACAACGAACGCCATTACATCTGGACCACCCAGACTAAGTGATAGTAAGTTGATGCCATTTGAAATTTAATTTAGACGACGTGGTGAGACAAGTTAACGAAACATTTTCTTTACGGAAATGAGACGGCCAAGATTTTGCCTAAGTTAAGTTAAATGCATACATTTATACAGAGTTAAAATGTACAAAAATCTTAACCCTCCCACTTGACAATCTAAATGATTTTGTAATCTAAAACCTATGTGCGGATTTTGCAAAAAAGGAATTATGTTTTTTTTTTAAAGAGCAAAAAATTAATAACAAATGATAAATTAATATGACAAGCTGTATAAACTTGTATTTCTGTTTCAAATATGTGAAATGCTTTTTCGTACGTGTGCACAAGAAGATTACGCATATCAAATAGTTCTACACATTTAAATCACGACAATTTTGATAATTCATATGCTAATATTTCACATGTATATTTTAGAAATGTCACATACAAAAATGTAAAATTAGTTTTCATTTGTAAAAGATAAATTACCTGTTTTACATATCTGTAAAACGAACGCATACGCTCAATACGATTACCGTGTGAAAAAACTGCAAATATATGCAAAACGGTACTTCAATTCATACGATAAATTCTTGTCCACGTATGCAGACATCTATAACAAGTGTTATAGATCTCTGACAAATGTATAAAATACATGTGACGAAAAAGAACATATGTGTAAAACAGTACGATTTAAATATTTAAAAGAAATTAAATTTGAGATAGTGACAAGATTTTTGTTGCAATCAATATGTCGTAAAATTAGGTCCATGTACCTGATAACCGCACGTACCATTAGACGGCAGCAACACGGAAACACATTTCACATTTCCATACAGGCAAGTGTATATGAGAAATTTACAAGTCTGCATTCAGCACCGTGCTTAACAATGGGTTCAAGACGATGCTTTCGCTGCTTTCTTTATATCTTCTTATTTATATTTATAATGATTCTCATAATAGGATACAAAGTAAGTCGTACACAGTACTAAAGAAAAGAAATTTAGACATAGGCTCACAACTGGTGACTATAAAAAAATATCACAATCCTTGAGTTTAATTCCACAATCTGGGACTACAATATCCTTACATCCAAAATGACCCCTTTGTAATATTATTTGTTACACAAAGATGGAATTGCTAAACTTCAAGTATGTATTCAACAGGGTTAAGGAGTGGGTTCGAAGGTATTGTACATGTTATTGTAGTTCAGTAATACACTCACTAGAGACTGGATGGTAAAGCTTCTTTGCTGGATACTCTGAGCAAATCATGTTCAGTTCAGAACGGAGTTGAACTGAACGACTATAATGTTAGCATAGTCAAAACTATCTCATTCAGTCTGATCAGTCTGATTTTTTATGGAAAAATGAATACACATCACTTTTGGAACTGACCATTTCATTGACGGAAGGGGGTATAATATTTTCTTTATCTGGGGATTCATAGGTACTACAGCAGTAATAAATGCTTGTCTAGTGTGGATGGTAATACTTTATAAATACAAATCAACTCTGCAAAATCAAGTGCATGTTTATTGTCTTTCAATGAATCACACTTGAACACTATTCCAACAATTGAAATAATCATTCTGACTTAAAAGAAAGATTGCTGCTTTTCACAAATTTGTCATTAATCAGATGAATTAAACATTCCCATTCAAGGCAATGATATGCAGCAACTGGTTCTTCTACACTCTTTCATGTACCTATATTGGGCAAAAGAAAAAATATGTTTCTAGTAAGCCCACCATTCCAGTTTTTCATTACCAATCCCAGCACAACCCTCATAAAATAATTGTCTCCAAAAACATTTTAACAAAACATTTCCCAAACTGATTTGTGCATCTAACTGAGCTGGTTTAGCTCACTACTTGAAGTACTTACTGCATTATATATACTAATCATTATAATGTTTAAAAAGAAAAATACCTACCCTAATTTTAAAACTAATGCAATAGGAAACACACTTTTGAGTGGCCTTGAAATGTTTCACTTTGTGATCATTACCGCTGTAAAGTAGGTAAATGTACTCACCCACTGCTATCTTCAAACACATAACATTAGCTGTCATCTGCCAATTAAGTAATAAATGAAATTGTTGTTTATATCTGACCTTTCAGCATTTTAATTGCCTGTTTAAACTGCCCAAAGGATAGTTTTATGTCAGTTCCAACGATGACTGTTTACCATTCATACATGCTACATGTAGTGGGCATATATGGAAGTGCTTGTTTCTATTGGTTCTATTTTAGAAGATCACTGAAAATCATCTTTTTCGAAACATGACTGATCATGTAAGGTGTTTTTAGAGTAAAAATTGTGTTTTTAGAATGACATGCTGTGTTATGGCAAGTCAAGATCTTGGAAATCAATTTCAACTTCTTTTCAATGCTTCTTAAGATTCTGAGTGAAAAAGATTTTTCTTTTTAATAAGCTTGACAGGCACCACACTTAGAATAAATAAGGTATCCAATCTGAAATTAGAAAAGCCACATACCAGGCTCTTGGATTTTTGTTGGCACTTATATATATATATACCAATATCCTTGAATGTATTAAAGTGCCAGTAGTTTTGAATATATCATAATGGCATTGTCAAGAATGCCTTTGAATGAATTCATAATAATCCCAAATATTGCTTCATTCCATTCTATGAGTGCTTTGTAATTCAAATATGTAGTTTAAATATGTGATTCCTATCAAAATAAATCTAAATACAACATGAAACACTCTGCAAACTGAGACTAAGACAAGAACATTACTGTGAAATAGGAATAAGAATTTAGTTCTCAATTTCTGTTTCCACAACTCTATTACAGCTGTATTTCTTCTATGTGACTTTTTCTGCAATACCAGACTTGTATAAAAATGAATCATACCTGACCTATGTCTCCTTATTCAAGCATCCAGTCAGAAAATGACCCCAAAATTGTAAAGTTTCATTATCCAGACTGAGTTTGAAACTAATAACTATCTAAAAATAGAAGCTACCAAAAGATAAATAATATAGATATACATAAGAGGCAGCATACCTGCAGTCAAAGCTTAGCCTGCATATTATGTGATGGGTCATTGCTAAATAACTCCTGTTTATTTATTGGACTAGAACTAATCTTTCATATGCACACACTTGGTAATGTTTCCAGATGCAGTGTATAGATTTGATCAAAGGGATTATCTTTTCAAACATGAATTGTACTTGCAACCAATGGCTGGCTATAGTCAGTTTTGTTTATTCTGTATGATGAATTTTTTTCCCAATTTAATATCCCAAAAGTGACAACAAATTATGCATGTTTTTGTTGTTTAATTTTTAACTTAGCTTTAAAACATTTTCAGTCATATGTCTGCAGTGTGTTGCAGTTTATAGTTATATCTAGCACTTGGGTATCATGCTGCAGACATGTAGCATAATGTCCTGCCAAGCCACATTATCCTGACACCAGGCTGATTAGTCCTAACACTAACCTCTTAGCACATAGGGAGACAGCTGTCAGTACATTTTGAAAGGTCTTTAGTATAACTAACTCTTCTAGACAATTATTGGTATTTCACTATCAACATATTGCAGAGTAACTATGGAAGGTGTACATGCCTGACATCAATTTCAAGAACAACACAAGCCCAAAACACCTAGCTCACAAATATATCCATATATTTAATTAGTAGACAATAATTGCTGAAAAAGTCACACCATAGCCTTAAGTTAAGAAATTTGCCAGGGGCCAAATTATGAAACGTTACCCTGCCTCCTTAAGAATTGGGGTCAAAATGGTTTCTGTCACAAGTTGTGTATATATCACATATTTAGACATTATCTAGTACAATGGTATAGAGGAAAAGCTTTTGTGTGCAAAATTAAAAATGGTATTACGATTTTAGGAAAGTGACTACTTTGTGGCAAAAAGCATTGCATTATTGACATTGTGTGTTATGACTGACTGCATTTCTTGAAAGTTTTCAAATTGTTTACAAACTTCAATGATTTTCTCTTTGTTTACCACCACAGCATTAGGACAGAATAAAAATTCCTTTACAATCTTTCATGAATGTCAAGAAGAGGTTTGGAAGTTATAAATTTTAGGAGTAAATGACAGAAATGCAATGTTACTTGTCAGTGACAGAAGTGAAAATTTTCTATAAACCCTTCTAGCAAACATAAAGAAATCACACATTTAAGTAAATAATGTGCTTTGGAAGTACTTTTAGACTGATATAAAACTAGCAGTTCCTAACCTTTCATTATTAATCTGGAGATCATAATAGGAATATTAATGTTGTGTGAGTATGTGTTGGGGGAGGGGGTAATCACAGCAACAGTCTAGCTAATCTGGAAAGATCAAAGTTTAATCAATCAACATTAGACCATGCTAGAATATTAACATACAGATGTGTGGACCCAGTTAAACTTACGAAGGGATATATCAAATAACTTCATTGATACATAGCCACTGAAATTGACCATACATATACAATTACTCAATACAAGTTAACAGAAATCTCTTCTCAGACACCAATTCACTTACAACTGACTTTAATGATTTCTGGAGTTTACAAAATCATAGTAAATAATAAGAGAAGGTATAGAACAAATATTTACAGTGGAAAATTCAGTTCAAGGTAAAATGTATTTCACTTGCTTGTCTTTTAATAAGCACATACCCTAAAAAACTCCTGAGGAAGTTAAATCTATCCGTCAAAGTCTCTCTCTTGTGCACACAGAACAGAATGAGTATCCGGATGAGATTCAAGCTATTGTTTCTTTCAACATGACTAACCAATTAATCCTAATCTTTTACCATGCAAACTGAGACCTGCAAAAAGAAAAGAATCAAGTGATATTGATGTACTTTAAACATTCAATGAAAACTATAAGAATTTCAGAGGAGAAACTGTATGTGTATTGTCCAAGGCATGAAACTGCCACTTAATTTTAAGCTTTTCCCCTTTGTTAACTGAACCTAGAAATTTCAAGATGTATATATAACACTGAAACATTTTCTATTATCACCCAAGTGTGAGATATGAACCTCATGTCAACTTCACAGTGGGCTCATGAAGGTTGAAACTATGTCGGAGTACTAAAACTTTCATTCTTCTCACCAAAATATAGCAAGCAATATGCCATATGCATCATTATTCCTAACACCGTTCCACTGGTGACATTCAACATTCACAAGAGTATGCTTATGCATGATTCCTCCAAAGTCTAGCTGCTCCTGTGGAGTTAAATTACTTTAAAGAATGCATATTGACATGCTAAGCAATTGTTTCTGTGTGTCTGTATTGAAATGTAAATAATATTCATACAAATAGGTGTGCAAACCTTGACAACTACATAAAAAGCAAGACAATACATTGTGGTCACCATTTTGGTTCCATATTTAGTAAGTTAAGTCCAAAATATGCTACTTTATCATGATGTAAACAGTTCTCACATTGAGGTATAAAACACAGTTACCTCCCTCGGCAAAGAGCATTACATATAACACTACATGAAATATGGAAAAAGGAAGGAAATATAATGAAGCTAATGAACAAAAATTATTTAAATATACACAAAGAAACAAAAAAGTATAATAGACATGGCTGACTGCACCATAAAAAAAATCATTTTTGCTTAAGGGGGCAGGGGCCAGTTTTTATGTACAAATTTAATGCCGCAATCAGTGACCTAGTACAAAAAATCATGAAAAATCAAATACACAAGTGAGGTCAAGAATGTCCATATTTTGAGATACCTATATTAAAACAAAGCATAAAAATATTATCCACTTGACCAGAGAAGTCAGTGGCAGTTCATAGCAGAAGAAGTTTATGCACCCCAACCCCAAATTTATATCTGCAATTTTCATGTCCGAAGGTAATTTTTGACACCATGTGGTACTAACAGTGCAAACACAAGCCCTTTTCCTAGATTACAATTCTGCCAAACAGTGTGTACTAAACAGGCTGATGCAGTTGAAAATAGTTGTCATCCAAGCCATTTTTGAGATATGCTCCTTGTCCCAAACCCACATGTTTACTGTTACGAGAGGCTAGCTCTTCTTCGTAGACAACTATTGGTATTTCACTATCAACATATTGCAGAGTAACTAAGGAAGGTGTACATGTCTGACATCAATCTCAAGAACAACACAAGCCAAAACACCTAGCTCACAAATATATCCATATATTTAATTAGTAGACAATAATTGCTGAAAAAGTCACACCACCATAGCTTTAAGTTAAAAAATTTGCCTCCATATGTGTTATAAGCTCTGCTGGAGATTATGTTTCAAAATAGACTGAACCAAATTTTGAGTAAGAATTATCAACTTTGTTTGGAGCACAAGCCCCATGACAACATAAATAGTTTTGTAAAAAATGATAATTCTATGAAATCATAAATGCCAATTATTTGAAAGCTAAAGAATTTTTTTAAAAAAATGATCATTACAATGCTGTTTGATGCTACAGGGTTTAAACTGCTGAACATTTTTTCTTTCATATAGGAGTGCTAGAGATAGTTACTATAGTCCAGTCACATTATTGAGTATTTTGCAATAATTATTTTTTTAAAAACCAAAAAGAATCATACTTGTATCTTTTCTTAGTTAACCAAAAACCTTTTCCTTTTAAATCCTTGAACAAGTTTTGATATGCAAAATTCAATTTTTGTTTAAGTTAAATGTTTTGTTTGTTTTTTGTTTCTCATAAAATGCTATTTTTGTTTAAATGAAGGTGATAACACCAGCTGCCTGACTTTTCCTGGTGAATCTCCCAGTTAAACACTAAATAATGCATTAAACAAAAAATTAAAACAACCAGTAAATATCTTTCAGCAGTGTTTAGGTCAGTCAGATGTCAAATCACAAAATGAATTTGTCATATTTTATGAATGTTGCCAACTTCTAGCCCAAAACATTTCCTGTTCATATTACTATCCCATGCATGCGACTGTGTACAGTATTACCTGTACATGAATATGCATCTTTCACTCCACCATGATTCCTATGAAGGAAATTTACATTAAAATGTGCCTAAATCACACTCAAGGAACCATAAGAACTTGCCTTTTAAAGGCAGATGTCCTATATGAAGTGGTTCCTAAATCTTGTCCATTCTGTGCAAGTGTGTGTGTGCTTAAATTTGGCTAGGACAGATTTTGGGGTTTGGTAATGGGTTAGGAAATTGTTGAAATTACAATTGTTTTGAAGTATCACTTTTTTATTGGATTTTCTGCATAAATAAATGACTTTTATAAAATAATTTACAAGAGATTTCTGTAGTGAGAATCCCAGCTTTCCAAGTCTCAGTTGTCAGTCATTGACTTTGATAACCAAGTTTTCTGCATACTAGACAGTTATGCTATAATTTTAGTCAGCATTAAATTATATCTACCTACATGTACTAGAGTGGAAGAATAATTACATGTTGAGCAGTTCAAAATTTATCAGAATTTATTTTTCCTTTTGAACAGAAATGCATCTACCTTTTCTACCTGTATCATATATAGATGAAAAGTTTTCACAAAGCTGTCAATAGAAAATGTCAATTGCTTTCAGAAAATCTTATCTGGAAATTTATAATTTCTGTGAGCATTATCAGCTAAAAAGAGAGAGCAGAAGTGAGGTAACTCTTGTGAACTAATTTACATCTAACTGGTGATTGGCATGCATACTACATGGAGGTATGGAGGTATTCATTACATCATTTTGAAAAGAACTGTTCTATATATATATATATATATATATGACTATACTCATTGATAGCTTTATTGTTATGTAATTTTTTTCTGTTTTAGGTCTTGTCTGTAGATGATGGATATGAGTATGAAGCACCGAAGATAGGTATTGTTATAATTTTTTGTGTGAAAAATAAATAATTTGTTGTTTATTTTGTATATATTGCTGATTTATGCAAATTTTGATGCATCTGGTTCTTTCTTTAAAAAAAATATAGACATGTAAACATTCACATTATAAAACTTGTCCCTGTATGTTCAGATAAAAATTTTACAGCACTTGTACATGAAGGAAGATACCCACTTTGAACATGTTTTTTAAAATGCTTTTTTGTTATATGGCAAAGAAATGCGCATCTTCCTTCATCAAGACTTTTGATGCAGTGAAAGGTCAAACTGTTTTCTGCACATTTGTTGTTATTGTTGTGGGTTTAATATTATTTCTCCATGCAAGATTGGCTATACATGGAAGCCAGTATAACTGGTCAGGAAAAACCTGGAAAAACTCCAGTAAGAATCACTGACTCATCTGAAGGTACTGGCAAGCTTTCTCACAGATACATATTAGCCAGTTCCACACTGACATAGGTGTGAAGGCAGTGATCAATAAAAGCAAGTGCTTTAGACCAAATGTTCACCTGGGAACTTTGACGCAATTGTGAGTATCCAATTGTCAAAATTCCCTTTTATTGACATTTTTTTTTCTTCAGAAATCTCCTCCAAATTGTGTTTTAGTAGAAAAAAGTAAACATTATTGTGCATCTTGACCAAATACATATCTTGGTCACCAAGCTTTGATTAAATCTTAATAGTTGTGAGAGGAGGAGCAGTGACAAACTCCATTCACCGAATGCACCTCTTTTGAATTTTTTTTTTAAAGAAATGTCCCCAGAAATGCTCCAGAGGAAAAATTAATACCTCTGTGTATATCTACATCAACTACATATCTAGCCTTTAAAGTTTCAATAAAATCCTTTAAGAAGAGGGGAAAAACCCTGTTTTCCAACAGATGTGAGAGGAAAAGACACAGCAAATTAAATTTCCTTAAATATTCCACCTTAATGCTCATTTACACCAGCCATATATCTAGCCGACATAGTTTTAATAAAGTACATTAAGCTGTGTGGGGAAACCCTTTTACAATGATTTGTAGCTTGCCATGTGAAATATGGTAAGCCTAGAAGGTCTGGTAGATTTAGTAATTAATTGGATCTATTGAATCTTTGCCAGTCCTTCTCACATGTCAGACACATATCTCACATGTCAGACACATATCAAGATTAACAATATTTTAAAAAGTTTTGTTGCATAACTTCTCCCCATCATGAATTAACTCTCATGTCTACTGAAATGTTCTTTTACACCTCTTCCTGATTATCTGTAGCATTCATTTTTTATGTAATTTTTATTCAACCGTTGCTTTTTGTTGACTTAAAATCTTCTAAAAACACAATTTTCCTGTTTGTAAACAGCTTTACAGCCTTATTTAAAAAGTGGAAAAGTGGTTTGGTTTTATTTTTTAAGTTTAAGGCCGTACATTTTCATAACCCTTTGGCTTCAATTGTATAAATTAGCATTTTTGCCATAACAATTGCTTGAGATGTGTTCTTTAATGATCAGTAAGATCACATGACACTTGCTATAATAAAGCCATTTAACACAGTAATATTTCACTCTGCATAAAGAGAGGCACAAATTATTCTGAGTTGAGTTTTTCAGCTGTGTGGTTGGTATTATGTAGAGTTTCAAAAAAGGGATAAACTTGCTGTGTATTAAATTATTGATTTATGTCTATTATATTGTTGGTACTTTTAATAAAGCAGGCACCCCTCAAAAACTGTTTAGGTCAATTTATATAGTTGTAGAAATTAGAAGCGGCTACGGATGATATGCCATCACTCAACCCTTTTGACTCCAAGATGTCAGATTTATGGGTTCAGTGTTGCTAAAATGGACATATGTTTGATGCAAATGAATAAAGCATGCACCCAATGTCAAGTCAGTTGTTGACAAATGACAAAGGCACTTGTAAAGGCAAATGATTGTGTATGGCCTGTCAGTTATTCATGTGCAGTATTGGGTATTTGCCATAAAAAAAATTATGATGTGATCTGATGCTGTTGTAGAGACCAATATTTGTGACCTGAAATTATATGATGGGAACCCTAGTCCAGATTCAATCTTGGTGAAGAAAAAAAGAACTGTCGTGCCTGAGAATTTGTGCTAAAATCTAGAACTCCCCTGAGAGTTTTCTAAAATATAGTCCAGGCTTGAATTCTAAATGAAACTGGCTTTACACAAATTGTACTGGGAATGTTGTTCTTCACATTATGTTGATGATAACTTATGATGAAGTAAATTTATTTAAACTTTAACACCCTTTTCCTAGGCAAGATAACAGTCTATATAATGATCTAAAAGTGTTGAAGAAATAAATTCCAACATGTTTAGAGCCTTTGACTCTACATACAGACAAAATTAAGCAAATTTAACATGGCCAAATAGTAGTGTAATTGAACTCCAATATTAACCTGTAGGTCTGGGAAAGATTCAACAGCATATGCTGCTGACAAGAACTTTGTGACATGAAACAATTTGTTAGAGCTGCAATTTTGTCCATAGTCAAACTTAAATATATTATAAAATAAACCCACAAGTTATAACCTCACATGACAAATATAAAGAATAAATAACTAATGAGGTACATGTACTGAACTTCATTTCCACTTAAATAATTATGCGTATAAATTTCACTGGCATTGGCCCAAAAGGCACTACAGATGAAGTGGGTTCAACAGGTCTTACTCAAAATAATCCCAAACAATATGGCCACCTAAATGCAAATCATTGGGGAGAAAAAAAATTGACCAGTAAGTTAGTTCATCCACAGTTAGATATGCACATATCTTGAGGCATGGCTGTTGCTGATTTGATTTTAGAATAATTATAATACTGAATATGACAAAGTCTGACTCCAAAACAGAATGCCAGAATACATAACAATTTCTGAACAAAAGATTCTGGTATAAACTGAGTAGATAAAAGAATTGACTTTCACGAACATTTTTAAAAAAACAAAATGGTTTTTCAATTGGTCTGGAAATAATTACAGGAAAATGATTTTATTATATTCATTTATTAAGAGATGAATGGTTCCAGTATATGAACATTTTGAAAAATTTATTAAAAACTTTACAGGTTTCAGTGAAATGTGGTATTATAATGCTTTATGCATGGCCAACTGGATATCCATCAATACAATCCTTTCTACCAGAAAGTATCCTTTGATGGTTTACCTTTTGAAGATGCTTTAGAGATAAAGTTCTTGGTCTTAAATAGTGCCAGCTTTTTGATGCACATATAAGCCTGTCTGATGCATTATGGCAGACCAAAATTGTTGATCAGAATATAAAAACTATAATTTTAAAATCTTAGACTGTTCATATTGTTATTTAGACATTTGCATCTAAAGATGAGTGGTGAGTTTTTTCAGCAGATTTGAATCATTCTATTTGCAACCATTGGCCAGTTGATGAATCCAGTTATCATACATCAATTATATAAAATTTCTTGCCATCTTTCATAACTTGTAATCTTCGTTCTCTTCTAGATATACTAGCCACCATGTTTAACCTTTATGTGCTGAAAAATAGCATTAAAATCAAAAATGGCAATGACATCAACTTTCCTAGCAACTCTCTATTGTCTGGTTCAGAATTAATATCTTGGTACTCGCAACATGGCAGTACCTGTGCATTCTCCAAAATCATTTTGGGCTTCTTTTTCTTTTGGTAGCTGGTGGCATGAGTTGGGGTCATAATTCTTCCTTTCCACATAGGTAATAGTGAATAAGGTCCTGAATGACCAAGCTGTTGAAGCTCTTATAATAATCCCATCTTGACAGTCTCAATCTGGATTTCATTTCATGATGACTTGTAGTGTTAATTCCTGTAATCTCCCTTGACACACGGACCTGTTTATAATCTTGAATTTTGGATGGACTCAACCTCTGAAGGAAAATTTTGCAGCTGATGGGCCTGATTGCATTGGGACAAACTTCCTAAGTACAAGATTTTTTGCAAAAGTTATCAATCTCAGTTGCAACTAAAGAAGGAGAAGCAAATAAAATGCCGTATTACCTCTCATGAGGTAAAAGTATCATTTTAGTGTGTTGTTCAGGAAGTGGGAACAGTCCTTATGTGTCTGAAAAAAACCTATTTGGGATGTACCTAGTTACGTTATTATGCAAAGTTAATAACACAAATCGCAATGTCCATGTGGATGAAAATATAACAATAATTAGGTTGGAATTGATGTTCAGAGGTGATCTTAATTTCAAAGTTTGCGAGATATTATGAATCTAATTCAAGCAAAGTCAGCTTGTACTTGTGATGTGGGACATTTGGTTTAATTTTAATTTGTTTATTCTAGAATGTAAGGTTTAAAATGATGGTATTGAAAATGGTCATTTGTAGTACTCTCTGCAACCACAAAGGCAACAACATTAATTTATATGAATATTCATAACATGTACATTAATTTATATGAATATTCATAATATGCAAATTAAATATTGGTACTCAGGTTATATTCCTACTTTACTCCAAAGCTGCATGTGAGGAAAGAGCTAATGTTTGAAAATTCAATCTTTTTCAGAGGATTGTTTTATCTTATGCACACACTTTTAATCAAACCTAAATAGAACTTGAGTCTTAGAAAATGTCATTAGTTAATTTGTTTTGTTATCTTTCTGCACTTTTAAGTGGATACAAGTACCATGTTTATATGTGGTTGACAGCAGTTAAAAAAATGTTGGGAAATAAGGTGCTATATTTAAAAGCCATTCATATGCCTCGACAGTGAGATCAGCTATGTATGGGAGATGATATCCTTTCATTGGGAAATTCTTCACATTATACAAGAAGTTTATTTGGATAAAAAAAAAAAAGAATAAATTATGTATGGTAGATATATTTAAGCAAGGAACTTTATACAACTGGTTTTGCATATGATGTGACAATAGTTGAGTAGACTTTTTTGTTCTTTAAACATGCTAATTTATACATGTGAATCCAAAGGCTTGTTAAGTTAATGGACCACCATCCAAGCATATTTTAGATGTCATAGATGATGGATTGGTGGGAGAGGGGCTATGGGGGTATTATTGAAGGCTGATATTTATAAACTGTAATATTTCCCACCCAATCATTTTTGTTATTAATCAACCAAAAAAACTCAGGTTTTAAAATATGACATTAAGTATGGACAACGGCTCTTTTATAGCTGGTGCCACATGATTTTATTAATCTTTAAAGATCACATCTGAAGCAAGCATTAGGGGACAAATGCTAATTTTTAATTGCTTATCCTCCGGCTTACTCTTGTAATGTTTCTCCCCTTCCTCCCAATCATCAATCAGATCTAAAGTATACTTGTAAATTATGGTCACTTTGAGATCTAAGTCTTTCAGGTTGTATAGACAGTGTAGATCCACTATCAAATATGGCTGCTGTTACATAATGTCAAAAACTCCTTAAAAGAATGTCTTCTGAAAAAACAACTGCTAACAGAATTTGGTCAAATTTGAAAGAAAGCATTGTGGCATAAAGGTCTGGAAATATTTTTACAAATAATGCAGATCTGTAATCAAGTGTAGCAACAATTACTAAAAATAGAAAAACCTTTAAACAACTTCTTACACCAAACAGAATTTGAATAATTAATTTGACATTAAATTTGGTCACTTTGCCAAAAAGAATGAGTGCATCCTACTATGATGTCATCCATCTTTTTTCAATTTGGTTTCAACACAATAACTTTAATTATCTGTTATCTACAGTTGCTGAACTCTGTGCATACATTTTTCACTTAAGGTATGCATGAACTCTATTGATTTTTTGCTCAAAAGTTCAAATGTCAAGGTCGTTCTGGCAGAAAAGGAAAATGGTTTCTGCACAATAATTTCAGTTCAATATGATCTGTAATTACCTAATGTTGCTGAAAAACAGAAGCTAAATTAAATTGGATAGCCCAACCATCAATGCACATTTAAATCTAGATCAGGCCCCTCGTGTATTATAAAAATGTTTGACCATCAGGCTTGCCAGAAGAAAAGTATAATTTAATTTGCTTGCAAGAAACCTTAAGTGTAGATGAAGTGTGCCTTTTTATTTTCATGTTCATGAACTTATTTTAACATAGGTTAACTGTTTGTGTTTAGCATATGATCACATAAGTTCTTTGATATCATACATATCCTGGCTTACTTAGAAAGTCCTTTCCTTTCTTTTCCCGATAAGTTGTTCAGTGGTAAACTTTTCATATTAGTAACTATCTAATGTATATAGTGTTAGGTTACTCATGTTTAAATTGTACTGTGAGAGTCAAAGAAAATTTGCCAGTAACTTCCTATGGGTCATTGTTTCTTGCTGGGATTTTCACAAGTTCTTCCTCCACTAGTTAAACTGGTCACCATGTATAGCTTATCTTGTGCTGCAAAATGGTCATAAACCCACAAAGAAACAAATATGTTAAGTGTACATGTATATTCTACATGTGAATGAGTGTAGGAATTAGATTAGGGGGCTGCATACTTGTCATTTGAGGCCTCAGCTGTAGAGGCTGGTTGCATCAAAGTAATTGCATATGCATGAACTATGCTTGTGATACTGGCTGTAATGGCTGGTTTAATCAAGATAATTGCTGATGCAATAACTATGTTGGTAATACTGGCTTTAGTGACTAGATTAATCAAGGTAATTGCTGATGCCTGAACAATGCTTGTACATGTAATACTGGCTGCAGTGGCTGGTTTAATCAAGATAATTGCTGATGAATAAATTAGTTAGTAATACTAACTGCAGTGGCTGGTTTAGTCAATGTGATTGCTGATGCATAAATTAGAAATACTGACTGCAGTGGCTGGTTTAATCAAGGTAATTGCTGATGCATAAACTAGTTTGTAATACTGACTGCAGTGGCTGGTTTAATCAAGGTAATTGCTGATGCATAAATTAGTAATACTGACTGCAGTGGCTGGTTTAATTAATGTGATTGCTGATGCATAAATTAATAATACTGACTGCAGTGGCTGGTTTAATAATTGTGATTGCTGATGCATAAATTAGTTTTTAATACTGACTGCAGTGGCTGGTTTAATCAAGGTAATTGCTGATGAATAAATTAGTTAGTAATACTGACTGCAGTGGCTGGTTTAATTAATGTGATTGCTGATGCATAAATTAGTTTGTAATACTGACTGCAGTGGCTGGTTTAATCAAGGTAATTACTGATGCATAAACTAGTTAGTAATGCTGACTGCAGTGGCTGGTTTAATCAAGGTAATTGCTGATGCATAAATTAGTAATGCTGACTGCAGTGGCTGGTTTAATCAATGTGATTGCTGATGCATAAATTAGTAATACTGACTACAGTGGCTGGTTTAATCAAGGTAATTGCTGATGCATAAACTAGTTTGTAATGCTGACTGCAGTGGCTGGTTTAATCAAGGTAATTACTGATGCATAAACTAGTTAGTAATACTGACTGCAGTGGCTGGTTTAATCAAGATAATTGCTGATGCATAAATTAGTAATACTGACTGCAGTGGCTGGTTTAATTAATGTGATTGCTGATGCATAAATTAGTTTGTAATACTGACTGCAGTGGCTGGTTTAATCAAGGTAATTGCTGATGAATAAATTAGTAATACTGACTGCAGTGGCTGGTTTAATCAATGTGATTGCTGATGCATAAATTAGTTTGTAATACTGACTGCAGTGGCTGGTTTAATCAAGGTAATTACTGATGCATTAACTAGTTAGTAATACTGACTGCAGTGGCTGGTTTAATCAAGGTAATTGCTGATGCATAAATTAGTAATGCTGACTGCAGTGGCTGGTTTAATCAATGTGATTGCTGATGCATAAATTAGTAATACTGACTGCAGTGGCTGGTTTAATCAAGGTAATTGCTGATGCATAAATTAGTAATGCTGACTGCAGTGGCTGGTTTAATCAAGGTAATTGCTGATGCATAAATTAGTAATACTGACTGCAGTGGCTGGTTTAATCAAGGTAATTGCTGATGCATAAATTAGTAATGCTGACTGCAGTGGCTGGTTTTATCAATGTGATTGCTGATGCATAAATTAGTTTGTAATACTGACTGCAGTGGCTGGTTTAATCAAGATAATTGCTGATGCATAAATTAGTAATACTGACTGCAGTGGCTGGTTTAATTAATGTGATTGCTGATGCATAAATTAGTTTGTAATACTGACTGCAGTGGCTGGTTTAATCAAGGTAATTGCTGATGAATAAATTAGTTAGTAATACTGACTGCAGTGGCTGGTTTAATCAATGTGATTGCTGATGCATAAATTAGTTTGTAATATTGACTGCAGTGGCTGGTTTAATCAAGGTAATTACTAATGCATAAATTAGTTTGTAATACTGACTGCAGTGGCTGGTTTAATCAAGATAATTGCTGATGCATAAATTAGTAATACTGACTGCAGTGGCTGGTTTAATTAATGTGATTGCGATGCATAAATTAGTTTGTAATGCTGACTGCAGTGGCTGGTTTAATCAAGGTAAATTGCTGATGCATAAATTAGTAATACTGACTGCAGTGGCTGGTTTAATCAAGGTAATTGCTGATGCATAAATTAGTAATGCTGACTGCAGTGGTTGGTTTAATCAATGTGATTGCTGATGCATAAATTAGTTTTTAATGCTGACTGCAGTGGCTGGTTTAATCAAGGTAATTGCTGATGCATGAACTATGTAATAGGACTGCAGTGGCTGGATTAATCAAAGTGCTTACTAAAGCCTAGACTACATAATACTGGTTATAGTGGCTTGTTTAATCAAGGAAATTGCTGATTCCTCTACTATGTTTTTAATTCTGGCTGTAGTGATTTGTTTAATCAAGGTAATTGCTGATGCATAAACTAGTTTGTAATACTGACAGCAGTGGCTGGTTTAATCAAGGTAATTGCTGATTCCTCTATGTTTTTAATTCTGGCTGTAGTGATGTGTTTAATGAAGTTAATTGATTATGCCTAAACTATGTCTCTAATACTGGCTGCATACCTGGTTTAATCAAAATATTTACTGATGCATTGACTATGTTTGCAAATACTGGTTGTATTGGCTGGTTTAATGAAAGTAATTGCTGATGCATACACTATGCTTGTAATACTGGCTGTCACACCAACCATACTCAAAGTGTGACTTCCACCCAGTAACAGTCATGCTTTTATGGGTGGAAAATGATAATAATTTCTGAAACATATTTTAAGAACAATAGTTAAAACAAAGAAAATAGCAAAATTAATCTCTGGATTTTGTCAGTTCATTGTTGTACATTTACTTTGTTATCATAGAAAATAATTTTTTTTATTGTTTTATTTTTGTATGCCTTGTCTCGTTATGTGTATGTATAAGTTTAAACAGCAAGTCAGCACATTACTGGCTATATAGTGTCAGTTAAAGTTCAGAAAAAGTAAAGACAAAATGCCATCAAAAACACACTTGGAAAGGGGCCAATTTTTTTGCATTCAAGATCACTTTATTGTGAATTCTGCATAAATAATGTTCACTTTGACTAATGAAGACTATATTAAAACATTTATAGAGGTGAGCTGTGATATCACAGATTGCACTTGTTTTATATCATTAGACTTTAAAAGAAATTTATTCATTGTCATTTGAATGTACTATTGAGTTGCTTCAAACTTAAGCACTTGTGCTGACAAAAAAGAGATGTTATGGGATTTTAACATATATAGTATAAGAAAGATTATGATGTACATGTATTTTCATACATTTCTGGAGGACAAATTATCTTGAAAGGTATAATATTGGAATAATTCAGATACTTTTTACTGAATAAAAACAAAACAATCATTAATTGAAAAGGGCATAAGAAAGTATGTACATTTTCCTCTGTCTACCAATTTCATATTTTTATATCTTCCAAACAACTCATAAAAGGAATGCAAATTTATTTTTTGAAGCTGCAAATTTTGTTTCTTCAACCTTATTTATCAGTGACATCTCTTCAGGTGAGGTCTTAAAACATCTCTTTTTTTGCTGAGAGAACCTAGGGAGCCTTTATTTTATTTTTTTTATCAATGTGGGGCTTAGTTTTTTTTAGTCAGTGTGAGCCCTGTATTTTTTTAATCAGTGTTGGCCCTATATTTTTTAATCAGTGTGGGCCTAGCATTTTTTAATAAGTGAGGGGCCTGTATTTTTTTAAAATCAGTATGAGCCCTGTATTATTTTATAAGCAAGGGGCCAGTATTTTTCTTCATCAATGTGGGGCCTCTATTTTTTATTAGTGTGGGGGTCTGTATTTTGTTAATCATAGTGGGGCCTGTATTTTTTTAATCACTGTGAGCCCTATATTTTTTTAATCAGTGTGAGCCCAGTATTGTGAAGGGGCCTGTATTTTTTCTACATCAATGAGGAGCCTCTATTGTTTTAATTAGTGTGGGTGTCTGTATTTTGTTAATCATGGTGGGGTCTGTATTTTTTTAATCTGTGCATGTTCTGACAGCTACATGTTATGTAATAGGAAGATAATTGACATTAATTACTGGGACAGCTTGTTTCTTTTTTTATGTTCTAGTTATTCATGGATGAATGTATGTATTTGGTAAAATTAACAGTGGTATTTATCAAATCCTCTGGCTTATACCTGTCATTGCACATGGCAGCTGGCATGTTGATGGGTTGGCATGTTGATATTTTTGGATAAACTACTACTCTACAGACATATGTGTAATTTACTGACATATTCATCCTCAATCTTTTTTAAATAATTGATAAATATGGATTTTATTAGCAGTGTATTTTCTTAATATGCATTTAAATATTTGATGCCAAGGAAATTGGACATTGAAAAGCCAAGGCAGTATTTTCATATGGTTGGGTGTTCACCAAAAAGTTTTTTAATGAATAGATTTTGTAAACTAATCCTGTAGGTGTTATAAAAGATCAAACTGGTACTTTTACAGATCCTGTTGTCATGTTTTGATTAAAACAAGAAAACATGCTAATAAAAACTTCTACAAGGGATCAGTACCCACTAGCATTCTGTCTAGATACAGATTTGCTTGTCATAACTTCAATGGTTGTTAGTATAGGGTGAAACAATATACATGTGCTGCATATTGATACAATTCAGGATACACATCCTATAATATGGTACATTAACAATACACATATCAACTTCATGATTATTTCATATTCAAAACACCTGTCAGGTGGTGCCCTATTATGTGTGTTGACATATTGGTTTCATTTCCATTGTGCAGATTAAAGATAGGCATAGACTTAGCATCTATTTATATACCATTCTTATGTAAAGATAAAATAAATACTTTGAAACAGACTACATTTTAGATGTCACTGGATTTTAATTCAGCCTTCAAGGACTTTTCAAACTACGACATTTGACAGTAATTTATCTTAACCACCCTGCCCTTTGTTTTGTACTGCATGAATGCTTGAAAAACTTATTATCAATTTCATATCTTCACTTTAACTTAGAAAACATTACAGTGTTATCTTCAAACCAGAAAAAATGGTGCCTTTTCATCATGCAAGGAGATTTTCATCTTGAACAAGTCTATGTGTGGGAATAGGAGTGGATGCAAAAAGAAAGTCACATTGTACTTCATGTAGATGAAAAACAAATGCTGTGGCATAGGGACTTGCTTTTGTTACTGAAAAAGGAAAATGATTGGCAACACACACTCTTCTTTCATAAAAAATTACCAAATTTTGCACAAGGTGACAAACTTGTTTGGTTTGAAATATGCACAGATTCTGTACTATTTTATATATCCAATTAGCACATTCAGTTCTAATTAATTACATTCTATACTTGCTCCTCATGTACAATTTAAATATCTTAATGATCATTTAATAATAACATTTGTGTGAAATTACTCTGTTGCTATGTATCATCATGGATTTGTATTTATCTGAATGAGTTTGGATGCCAATACTTCCTGTGTGTCATGCAGGAATATGCTGCATTAAGTTCTAATTGGTGCTTATTGTGTATTTTGACTGTAACAAACAATATTTACCAGAATTGAATGAAACATATTTGACTGCATGAAACACATTCAAATTCAAGCCAGGTGGATGAGATACAAAGCAACATAGAAACTTTGTGTAAAAGTGTTTATTAAATATGATGAAAGCTCTTCATTATACAAGGGAAAGACATTTGGAATGCCTCCTTAATGCTGAACATGGATGAAATAATTAGCATGGAATAGGTGAGATGGGAGCTAGGACAGATTATGAACTGCATCACCTTGAGTTAATTTGGCAAGGGCAAGTAGGTGTCAAACATGTTTTCTTTTTTACTGACAACATTAAAGGTCTGTGCCTACAACAGCTGTCTTTGATGAATTTGCTTTTTAAAACATAAGAATACTAACAACTAAGAATTATTCTTGACTGATGAAAATTAAAGAACTTGTACAGAAAGTAAGTAGCGTTTTATATTGATTCATCACCTCTTGTATCAATATTGCAAAATTGATTAATTGTTTCACCACTAGTTGTTAGGTACTTATACCAGTGGACAGAGCATAGTCAATAAATCAGTTAGACTAACTTTCACAGATAACATCCTGGCATAAAAAAAAACCATTTATTATTGGGGAAATTACACTAAAAGATACCAAAATCAGAGTTACCTTGAAGCAGCTGTTTTCATAAAAACTAATTGAAAAGAAAGCCTCCTACTGACCCAGATTTCTTGGCCATTGCTTTTACATTTGGAGATTGTTGTATTTATCCAGTGATATACCTGTTCCTGCAAGTAAGCCCACCCACCCTCCTTGAGAAACTTGTAGCAGATTTTGGGAAATGGGTCATCTCATCTCCCAGAATAGGTCCATTCCTTTATTTGTCCCCATGGAGGAGAAGGTGCACAAAGATATCTGCAGACAGACATAATGGTTTTTAAAAATTGAAATTTTTTTTGTCCCCTACATTAATACAGTTATAAATAGGTATCAGTAGCTACCATATTTACTCACTTATAAGTCAATTCAAGCAACAAACAACAAAGATCATGATCTTATGCAGCAAAAGCAGCCACTTCTGATCTTAATCTATGCTGTTTTGTTCTACTGATTACTCCTAACAGACTGTATAGACCCAGATCTACAGCTATATTATGTGGCAACAGATCTGGGTCTGTGCAGTTTGCAGTTGGACTCATCTTGTAAATAAATTTATATGGTATTAAACTGCCACTAGAGAAAGCAATTTAATTTTTTCAAAACTTCACCAAAAAATTAGTTCACAAGATTCACATTTAGATTTAGAATCAAACCATGAAACACATAGTTTTAAACTTGAGTTTACTCTTTTGAAAGGTCAGTGGCTAATATTGAATAAAATTAACACCGTGTGAAGACACCTGTGCATTTGTTGTTATAGGGGTTGTTTCAGAGGAGATTGAAAATACTCTTAAATGTCATTTGCTGGTGAAATTTGTGAAACTAAACAAGCCTAAGTAGGTTCTTTAAGTGACATTGATTAGGTATTTTTTTTAAAAAATCTGTGATTAAAATGCTGTAATGTTGGTGTTCTAATAGTCAAAATTAATTACCATGTATAGGTTTTGCTGTCCTCTTTTGAAGTCATATGGCCAAAATACATTTACAACACACATTTCAAAATCTCTCCATCCAGACATACACACTTTCAAACATGGATACACTGGAAATGAATAGAATATATTCATACACTTATAAAACTTATTTTATAATATACAGATATATATACAACACACTGAATTATCTATTTGATGATAAACTGTTGCTTAAATGCAAATGTACATGATGAGATGCAGAGAACATAGTTAAATAAGAGAACCCAAAGTCACATAGATATACATGCATAGCTCTCTTTCCTATTCTGTTTAAAAAAGGTTGTCACATCTCCATAAAATTAAAGTCCAATTCAGTCCTGATATGGTTATATGTGACTGTGTGTGTGCTTTCTTTATGAATTGTGAAATTTTTAGAAGGCAAAAATAATGGCATGATGGGACCTTTAAATTGTGAGATGAAGTTTCAGAGTGTATTTGCAACATTATTAGAGGTGCATCATGGGTAAACATGTGTATGGGAAACTGGAAATGAAAAGAATTGAGCGGTTTCCTAACAAGTTTAGGGGGAAGATAAGCTGCAACTGGTAGTAGTGTTTTTAAAATGTGTGACTTTGGGTTTGAAACTCATTATTTAGTGTAATTTATGATATTTACAGAATCTACATGCACATAATTAAAACTGTCGCTGCTAATAAATATAATAATTTCTAGGTTTATATTTACTGGTTGTTTATGACACTTCCAGGTACTTTGGCATGCAGTGTAACCACAGTGATATTTACTAGCATTTATGACATTTACAGGTGCTAGATAGTATTTATTAAACACACAAGATTTTCTTATGAGACTTTTGAACTGGATGTTTTACTCTCTTATTAGAAGAACAAATATTTCTGGTCATCCTCACAATTTTATTAGTATGGTACACTTACATTGCCATCATGATGTAACATCATATTTGGCACAGTGACAGTATCAGCAAAAACAGAGATTGGTAATATCATATATATGATATACTATCTACCTTCCAGTCCATGAAAATCCATTTTAAATTCTCTGCAATACATAGCACTAATGCAGAATAGCATGTTTTGTCTTATCAACAGTGTCCTCAGTATTAGTAATACAAGTGATACATGTACATGTTTATGAGATATAAATAACAACAGTCTATAGTTAAGTGTCCATTAGAAAAACCCTGGAATTTTCTACAAGTTATCAGCTTGGCAGTGACACTTTATTGCCAAATAACACAGTTTTTAAGTAGTGTTAACATCAGTGAACAACATTGTAAGAAAAGTAGTTACTGTTTATTGATGTATGACTACAGGCTCAAAATAATATCACAATATTTGTATGCCCCACCAAAAATGGAGCTGAAAGAATGTTTTGAGTTTAGATCAGTATTATTGGTACTGTAGTGTGGCATTTGTTTTTGAATTTGCAAAATTATTGTTCATCACTAATATGACAATTTTTCCAATAGAATATTCTGAGGAAGAACGACAGCATATACTGAAAAAAGAAATTACAGCTCCTATAATTCTTTGGTGGACACCTTTCACTGGAGAACCAGGGAGATACAGGACATGTGGGACTGTTCAGTGTTTCTTTACTATCAACAGGCTTTACAAGGATCATCCTAAAACCAAGGTACAGTAGTTCCTGTTAATGAGTGCATTAGTTTAACATACCTTATATACTCCCTTTTAGGTCAATCTCAACTGCAAACTGCACAAATCCAGATTTACTAGTGCATTTTCTGATTGTAGACCTGGGTCTATCTTGTTTGCTTTTTGAACTTGGCATACAGCAAGTACATATTGTATCATATATACTCGATTGTAAAATGAGTCCAACTACAAATTGCAAAGAGGCAGATCAGCTGTTGCATAATGTGCCAGCAGATCTGGGTCTGTTCAGTGTGTTAAGAGTAATTAGTAGAACAAACAATAAAGTGCCTGATCTGCAGGCATATTATGCTATGGCAGATCAGGGTCTCTGTTGTTTGCTATTTGACTTGTTTTATAAGCGAGTATATACAGTAGTCCTTTTTATAATGAGGAGTCCCTTTCATACTATGGTTATGAACATGGATCTAGTGAGTGAATGTCATTCTTGAAATAGCTAACTGAATTTTGTTTTATTTTATCCCATTGCTTAAAAGATGGGATAGCTTTATTTAGTTCTGTCCATCTGTTCTTCTGTACATCCATACATCTATTCTTCCATTCATCTGTCTGTCTATCCAATGCCATCCAGTCATCAAGAATGGCCAGTATGATAGTAGCAGAGTTAATAAGGCAGCCCTAGGAAACCCTGTACAAAGGTCAGTCTAAATAAATATATTAATTACTAGTGAGCAGCCAATAGTCCGATACATTATATCCAAAAGATCCAATATGAGACAGTGCCTCATCCAGTTGTACCAGAAATGTCACCGAACAAAAAATGTGGAGATATCACAGTATACAGTACTTAGGCCAGATATCAGAATAAGCAGATTATGATAAAACAATGCACTGTTAAGCTGGTTTGTCAGTATGAACAAAGATTTTGTTAATGAAAGAGTAAATAATTTCCAGTGTATTTTATATCAAGCTTACCTCTTTCTTTCATGGTGCCTCAAAATTTCATTATTCCAAACCCAAGATTATATATACTAGTTTAAACGGCCTACAGTGTTGCAAAAAACTCACCAGATGGTATATTTTATTGCCAGTAAGAAAAATAAAATGCAATTTGCGACATGAAAAAGAAAAAACTTTTTTGGTGTATGACAAAAATACATGTAAATGAAATTGCATGAGCCACGCCAATATCTTCTTGTATTAGAATTCATATACTATCTCTTCCCCAAGATGATAATAAATGTTTTGTAATTACTTTTCATATTTTTAAAAGAGAAAATGTTTTCATGTATGAGAAAAATACATGTATATGAAATTTCATCAAAATTATATTATAACAGAGCATGCTAAAGTGGGGTCACACTGTACTGAGTTTTACATAAAACTGAAGGCTTGTCTAGCTGACATGATGGGTACAGATGGTCATATTGATTTTTACATAAAATCTAAGGATTAGCCAATATATGTTAAAATTGTTTATATATTGATTTTATACAAAACAAGTTATTTTGCAGTTAGACAATGAAATCTTAATTATATATCATGGCTTGGAGAGAGTATGCTTCTTTCATTATTTTCTATTCAGATTGGCAAGGAAATGTCAGACACATCCTGCATCATGATGCCTATATTTTGATAACAGTCTCTAGCATAGAACTATGCTTGCACTTGCTAAAAAATCTTGTCTATAAGCAGACTGTATCATGCTACAACTGTGGCCTCAAAATTGGACAATACTTGCAGCAAATTTTAATCATGCAGCTTGCTGACATTATTTACAAATAGACACCTGATTTCCAGAGGCAAACTGTTTTACTGTGCAACCAATCTGGACTGTATCTGAAGCTGTCAATATTTCTAATGCATTTTTTTGCCAATAATTGTTTTACTTGTATTAATCTCAGTATACTTTCTTTCAGACTGACCTGGCCTTCAGTTTTATATAAAAAGCTTTTTATAATTATAAACAGGTCATCATGCTTGCACAAACAAAACTCAGATGTTTCTAATTAGCAACATAGTACAAGATGACAATTGATGACACCACACATTTTTGCCATGGTCACTCAAAGCTTTTTCTGATAATATAATTATAGCATAATTTTCATACCAAAAAAATCTGTCCTTCTGATGTGGGCTCATGGTGCTGTCATTCTCTTAAGGAAAGAGATATGGTCTCATGGTCTGCACTCTCAGATTATACAGAAAAGTGCAGAGCGACCATTTAGAAACATAGGGTCTTGTTGTAGGCACCATTTACTGTACTAACCATGATCCTACAAGGCACCATAAATGGCAGTAGAAATGGCAGAAGCCTACACAAGAATTGGCTCAAAAACATAATGGATTAGACATGCATGACACTACACAAAGGACTGCAGGCTGTGAAAGTCTCTAAAGAAATATTATTGGAATGACATTGGAAGTGTCACCCCACTGATCTCAACAATTAAAGGATAGACAACAGATCATGTTTGACAACATTGATACCGATATGTAGGAACGATTGAAGCAGGATGAGGAAGCTCAGTTGCTGTATATTAATGATATAATTAAGGGTCAGTCAAATATACTTTTTTAATAAACTTTTTTGTTGGGTCCATCAAATTTAAATCACTTTGACAATTGATTGTGTCATTGGTGCATATAATTAACATATAATTAACAATTCCAAGACCTTTTCTTCACATTGTAATATAAAGTAAGACCTTACACATAGTCTTAATACAAAGTTCTCATCATAAGATTATTATAAATTCCACATGTTTATGCATATAATTTCTGATATTGAAATAGCTGCTTCTCTTGTAGAGTGAAGCCTGTCTAGGGAGACTGCTCTTTCTGCCATCAAAAAAGGTCTCTCAAGATAGGTGGACTGCTGTTATAGTGGTCATTATGTTTTGCAGCTTAATTGAGCCGTGTATTTAGAATCTAGTCTTAAAGGGCAATTGCTTTCCCCTAACAGTGGTCTTTCAAATTAAATCTTTTACAATACTTTTTTTTCTTCAGGTTTTGCTGTTTTATGGCACAGACATGAAGGTGAATGATCTGCCTTTACCAAGACATCCACATGAGGAGTGGGGCTTACTTCATGAGGAATCGCCCAAAAATAACTTTCTCTTCTCTCACAGAGAAATGATGCTTGTCTTCAACCACACTTGTACATTCCGTCGTGAATCTGACTATCCCATCACTACACAGTATCTTGAAAGCCTGGAGTGGTTAGAGAGCACAAAGTACATGGTTACAACTTCAAAAAAGAATGAATACCTATCAGAGTTAGCTCCCCTGATTTATACACATAGTGATTGTGATGTACCATCTGACAGGGACAATTTAGTTCGCAGGATTATGGAACACATGAGAGTAGACTCTTATGGACTGTGTGTACACAACAAAGATCTTCCCAAACAGTAAGACATCCTATTTTGTTGATTATTATCAGTTACCTTGAATTCTGATTCTTGTTGCTGTTGTCATTCTTATTGTTGTTGTGGATTTTGGTACTAATTTTTTTTTTTTAGTCCTGTTAGTCCATCCATATGTCTGACCAAAATTAGATTTTCAGGCTATTAGATTAATTGTATATATTTGCCATTCAGTGGATTACGAAGAAAAAAAGAAGTATAATTATGTTATTAAACTCATGGCATGAATGTGCTGTTTAATATCCAAAAGGATTACAATAATGTTTTTAAATTCTACAGAATTAGCTATCCAGATTTTGTGAGTTAGAGAATGTTTGATGTGACCCTGTCATGCCTGAATTGCTTATAAATTCAAAATAGGACTTGGTTAGAAATAGTGTTTTGATCAATACACCAATGAGAGTATTCACTATTCTCTAGTTCAGAACTCCGGTGGCCTAGTGGTTAGAGCATCTGCCTCAGATGTGGCAGGTCATGGGTTCAATCCTTGGTCGAGTCATACCAAAGACTTACAAAAATGGTACTAACAGCTGCCTTATTTGATGCTCAGCATTAGGAGGTTAGTGTTAGGACTGGTCTGCCTGGTGTCAATATAATGTGACTGGGTGGGACATCATGCTACATGTCTACATGTCTGCGGCATGATGCCCCAGTGCTAGACATCACTTTAAACTGCCACACTGCAGACATCATATTGATATAACTGAAAATTTTTTAAAACTACATTAAAAATTATAAACACAACACCTAGTTCAGAACTACCAACTGCATAATTTAAGAAGACAAGATCTTTTAACAGCTTTAATTTTTCTAAAAAAAACATTTTTCATGCAGATGGATTTAAGATATATCCTTCTCTCATTAAAAGCTGTAAAATAAATTGCAGGAATATCTTTTATATATAAACAAAAGGAAAGTCAGCAAGTCATTCTTTCATATATTGTGAAAATTGGTTTATTGAAATTTTTAAAAGAATAAATAACTTTGACAGGTAGGAAATATTGTAATAATAATGTATTTAAATTTCTTCACTTTGTACAGCAATGGCTTAATAGATTACCTTATCAGAAGTAGCACATGGCATAGTAGTTTAATTAATTGAAAAGAAAACTGCAATGATAATCTCACACCAAAGAATAAAAGTGCTGTTTTGTATCCTTTCATTCAACCTTAATCCATTGGTGTCAGCTGGGCTGGAATGCTAAGCTAACAACTTAAGTGTTATCTGTGGTGGCTGTCAAATACTTTAGGTGTAGCTTAGAGGAGGTGGAGGTGTATCTTCACATGTAGACATCCAAGGGAAGTACTGTATACACTTGCATAAAGGTGGGTCAAACTGCAAAAATAGACTCAGATCTGCTAGCATATTATGCACCAGTAAATCAGGGTCTGTGTAATTTATTATCCTAATTAGTTCTAATACTGCATAGATCCAGATCTGCTGGCACATTATGCCATGATAGATCATAGTATATGCAGTTTGAAGTTTGATAGTACTTATGAGTGAGTATATGTGTGTGTATGTATGTATGTATATATATATATATATATATATATATATATATATATATATATATATATATATATATATATATATATATATATATATATATATAATATTTTTAAAGCATGTATAAAGCATACCCTATCTTACCAGCACAGACCCAAATCTCTGATATTGCCAGCAGATCAGGTTACATGCTCTTAAAATCATGGTTAGAACAAACAACTGTTATGCATGTGTAATTAAATTGTTTTTGTGTTAGTTTTAAATGCTTTTTTATTTATTTTTGTTTCATTACAATTTAGAACATAAAATTATTATATTAGCATTAATTTTAGCTGACCTTCGTTCAGACACTTGGTAAACACTGAGTTAAAATGATTGATCAGTATCAAGGTCATATCTCACTATGGTGATCACCATGTGTTAACGTTTTTTTTAGTATTGGTCCTAAAATAAAATCTATCCTGGCGTATGTGTCAAATGTCTAGTAGTAAGTCATGTGACCCATCACAAGTGTCAAGATGACATTTTAGTGGGGTATAATGCTCAAAATCATTGTTATCTAGTTCATTCATAAAATAATACCATGACAGTTCAGAGGTATTTTTGTTGTTGCAAGATGAGTTTGTTTTTTATTTTTTCTATTCTTCAGAATTAATAACTATTTCTCTGGGAAACGTTCTAAAGCTAAAATATTCTTTTGTGATTCATAAGATTCAGAGTGGAACTTTTGACATATCAATGCTGCATTCATCTTACATTATTGTCCACCATGTTTGAACTTTGTGGGGATTCAAACTTGGATTCATTTATGACATTTCAGTGATAGGACTTATATTTTTAGATTCCAGGGTTAGTTTTTGGATTATATTCACAAACTGTAAGTCCTTTTTCCACATTTTTACTGTTTTCTAGGGAAATAAATAATTTTTTTCAAAATTTACAAAGCTTGTTGACTTCACTCTTCTTTTGTTACATTTGTACAAGCCTACACATAACACAACATAGACCCAGATCCTATCAGCTGGCATAGTGCCAACATATTTAGCTTTATGCTGTTTGTGGTTGGTTAGTTGGTCCAGTGACACTGTTTCATTGCATACAGTATGATAGTACATGTATTATGATATGATAGAATATTCAAATCTCACCACTGTACATACATAAAAATATACATTACTATATAATGCACAAGAGTCATTCTACAAAGGAATACATATACTTAAAATATTTACATATGCTAGAAAATAAAAAAAAACTGATAATTTTTTTTTATTTTAATTTTTTTTAAAATCCAAATTTTTCTGAAACTTTGATTTGGCCAAAATGTTTGACAGTATTCCATTTGACCAACCACATTGGCATATGTGATATGTGTCAATCATGTGATTAAAGTAATATAACTACAATTAATATTGTAACAGATAGAGACATTTTGTAAAAACGAATAATTTTTAAAATTATTTTGTAATGAATAATGAAATTACTCTGTTAATATCATTAATGTTTTCTGTACGTTCCTTATTCATGATGAACTGGTAAAGTTGAACAGTACAGAGATATGTACCACTGGTAAAAAGTGCCCTGGTATATCAATATACTGGTAATACTGCACACCTCTAATAGCTGGTAGCTTACAGTTTATGAAGTCACTTAATGCTATTTCAGTAAATAACAGGTAGATAAGACTAGATAACTTGTTTCTTTAGTTTATGAGATGATGATTTAAGTACAAAGGTGTTCTGTGCTATGTTTCTATTCATGAATCTATTTTGAGCAATTCTGAATATGTTGTTATTTTTTGCCCACAAAGACATCATAATATTTTGTACACTTAAGTTTAATAGAGAAACTGAAGATACCATGATGCCACTATAATTCATATAGGATTTTATATCTTTAAAGATTTATGTATAACATGGATTATTCCTCAGAACTAGTGGAAAAGTACTTTTTGCATACTGAAACATGTTGAATATTTTCTGGATAAAAAGTATATTTCTACAATTTATAACTTATGCTGCTGCTGCTGCTGGAAGTTCATCATCTGTTATACTGCTTTTCCTTTTTTATATTCAGCATTGATATTAATACTACCTCAAAGAAAAGTGGCATGTGGTTAATTGGCTGACAAATCTAACTACAAAGCCAAGCTTGTACCTTCAGTTTACTGGCAAAGACTTCATAGATTTCAGGATGATGTGTAAATCACTTTAACCTTAAATTAGGAAAATTTGACACCCTTTGTTGCCTTAGTGATCTCCTTGGACAGTCCTAAGGAAAAGATGAGATACAAAGTCCAAATCAAGATTGATTCATGTTCTGTGATTCTACACAATATGCAGGTCAGAAAGGAATCTTGAGTGTCTGTTTAAGTGAATACCACAAATGAAGTTAAGTGTGCAAAGTTTTGCTTAGTTTCTGGTATCAAGTCAATTTTGTATGCAAGTTTGTATGACCAGGTATCACAAACAAGTTACTTTATTATACAATGCATGTATTGATGTTTTCAGCCTGGTGGATCCAATCCAAGGAATGGAACATGAGGACTTCTACCAGTTAAATGCCAAGTACAAGTTTTCTTTTTCCTTTGAAAATGCAATCTGCAATGATTACATTACAGAAAAACTGTGGCGACCTTTAATGCTGGGCTCTGTACCAGTAGTGATGGGTTCACCGAGAGTAAGGGTAAGTGTCAGGGATCCAGATCAAAGATCAAAGTTGAATAAGTGAATATTGTTAACCATATAAATATTCCTTGAGAGTGTGCATCTTAGTTATAAATAATAATGGTTATGTTAAGCACTGTAAATTATTACATTTTAGCTTTTGAGAGTTGGGGTAGAAAAGAACCCAGGTCAGAGGTTATTGTCAAAAGGTCAGAGTTGAAGTGAATATAATATGGTCATGATAAATTATGATTAAAAAGATTGATTTCATATACTGAGAGTGGAAAGGTGTCTTGGCTGTAGAGATAACCAATAAATTAGGCACTGTAAATCAGGACACATTTTGATCAGTGAATAAAGTACATATACTGTATATACTTAGTTTTAAGTTGAGTCAACCTGCAAACAACAAAATCCTTATCTGCCCTGCCGTAGCATAATGCACCTGCAGACCAGGGTATATGTTGTTTATTCTACTGATTACTCCTAAGAAACTGCACAGATCTAGGTCTGCTGGCACATTATGCTATAGCAGATCTGGGTCTATGTAGTTTGCAGTTGGACTCAACTTACAAGTAAGTATATATGGTAAGTTACATATGTTTACAAGACAGAATAGCCCCTATAACTGACTGAAGATCTACTGTTTGTAACAATGCCTCACTTGGATATAGCAAATTTTCAGATCTAATAATTGTTGATTGAATGATTGATTGGTATTTAAAAACACATCCTCACACATAGGACTATAGTTCTGGAATAATGGGAATAAAGTCTCTCCCAGAGCTGCCAGTTTGGACTGGCCTGTGGGGTATTAAAAACCTATAGCCATCTTATTACAAATCCAACACCCTAACCCTAAATGCTGAACCACTGTAGCTTCCAGATATAATAAAGCATTAAATAAATTTAAATTTAATTCATAAAAAAATGATTATATTTTTTTCAAACAAAAAGATTCATAAATAATCAGTTTCCATAAATTTCATCATCCAAGAAATTCTTCATCTCAGAAATAGTAGGAATTTTATCATCCTAGAAAAACTGTTTTTCTTGTGCAACTTAATTTTCAGTATCATTGGCAAGTGTTATTTCATACTGTATAAAAAATCTGGCATGATGGCAGGTGACAGAAGTATAAAGAAATGCCAAGATTACAAGTGCTACTTGTACAGAAATCACTATCAGGCTAAACTATTTGTGTATTTAGTTCCCCTTACCCAATCTGAAAAATAAGGCTTTTTTTACATTTTTTTATTTGCCATAATTGTCTTGCAAATGCAAAATGTCTTTATTGATTAGAAAGTTGTTGCAACATTATTAAAGTTTTTTGAGAGGATATATTTTTAGAAAAAACAAAATCCTTGGTTTGCAAGTTTAGTGAAATTTAAGATACCATTTTTGAGATGTTTAATGCAAAATTTGCCTGTTTTTCTTATTCTCAAGAGTAGGTGCAAATTTTATGGTGAAACCAAAATACAGGAAAGATTTTATTCCAGATCAATCTGTTGAGATAATCATGTCACTAAAACAGCCTACATTTATCAAATTCACTTCTGTGAAATCTTAAATCTGTCACATTGTAACTGTTGCTTTCTCTTTATAAGAAATAAATATTGTTTATAAACCTTGATATTTCATTAACTTCTATGTTACTAAACTCAGTTTATTTCACATTTTTGTGGTTTTCATTCATTGTTTTAACTACAGATACACATGAGATACTGATTATTTTTTCATCTGCTCTTTTTTAAGATGTGAAAAATACTGAATTATGATAACATTTATACATATTGTGAACTAAAGAATATCTTAATGTCTTTTTTTAAAAACTTTTTTGCTTTTTTTTGTCTTCTTAAATCAAAGTATTTGATATTTTTTATTGTACAGTGATCAGTGCTTCATTAACTCAGCATGGTGTCTTGCAGGGTAATCTGTATCAGCTAAATTGCAATGTCTGGATAATTCTAGCTTGGACTTTTAGACGTATTTCAGAAATGTCATGCTGGTCCAAATAAGTACAAAAATGGACTTAAAGTTCACATAGTATCTTGTGCTTGATTTTGAATCAGTACAAAATTAGTCTGCCAAAGTATCTACATCGGCCATCACTGAGAGAGACAAGATAACCATCTTATAACATACAAAAAATTAAGCACTGACAGAAAACAACTGAGAATCAGACAAGCACTGATTGTAAATAAATCAAACACATTTAATAAATGACAGTGCACTAACCAGATTTTAAGAATATTTCAGGACAAAACTGATTTTAAATTGTATCTTGTCACGTCCACATTATATGGCAAAATTAAATTTTTCATCTCATGCTGAATCGAAAATGCGGGGATGGGTGCACTCTATACATCAGTGAGCATTATACAAATCAAAATATGGTAAGCAAATTTAGAAATACTACTCGTCTGAGCGATTGTCAGTGGTTTTGTGAATAGTACAGTCAAAATGAATAAAAGTTTATGAGCACTAGTACATTTTATGTTTATGGGATGCTCTTGTACATTTTAGAATAAACAGATAATCTTGTAAGTCTCATGCTTGAAGATGATAGGGCATCTGACTGTGATAGCATACTACTGTGGATTTGTATATGAATACAATAAATTAGCATACTACTGTGGTTTTGTATTTAAATACAATAAATTTTCTGCCATTAAATCTCCTTTGCTATATGGCTTTTTTTTATTCTGACCATTAGGCAGAGCATTATGAAATCTTTTCTTTTTCACAATTTCACTGTCTGTTCTCTATTTCAGTTATAAATAATACTTTCAATGCATTCTCCACCATTTACCATTGCCACCAATTGATTTGTTGTTTTGAATATTTGGTCAAATTTACTGTGACAGCAAGAAGATAAAATGATTTTTGCACAAAAACTGAAGTTTTGCATCAAGTAGCTTAAACTTGGAGCAAAGAAAAAGTCTGTCTATTTTGTGGGCAAATGGGCAAAGGTCTGCATGACTGTGACTAAAAGAAAACCAGATTTTCACACAATAACAATAGTTTTGTGCCACATATCTGACTTAAACATTTTGGATGATTTACATTAAAAAAAAGGTATAAGCTATTTGATTTTGAGGTCAAAGGTCAAGGTCACTGATTGAAACATAATGGTTTGTTCACAAACTTTTCAGTCCTTGCCCATACTTTACCATAGTTTGTGAATGTTTTATCATTAAGGTAAGTTCAAATCTTATTGATTTTGGAGGCAGTGTTCAAGGACATTGTCATGAAAAGGAGAAACATTTTTTGCATAATAAATGTTGGTTTTTATTTTTGTCGAAGAATTGCACTTAATCTTTGGAAGATACCTATTATTCTGAGGGTCAAAACATCAAATGTCAAAATGTATGTTTCACAGTCCTATTGTTATTGATAAAATATACCAATAGTCAAATAAAAATGAAAATTTAGCCCTGGACCACCTGATTACTGTAACAGTAGTTGTACTGTCTAATGATCAACCTGAATTTTAGTGTTTGACTTGTGATCAAATCACTTTAATCAGTATCATTTGTAAGTATCATAAGCAATTAGTTTTTGGTAGAATCATAACACATCAATCACACTGGAATCCATATGCATGTAAGCAAGTCTATCCATCCATCCACACCCTAGATTAAGGACAAAGTATTTTACTTCAAGCCAATAACAAGCAGTCTCAACAAAAAGGGAGTCTTTTGTTTACTAGATTTTTTTTTATCATGATGGCAGATGACTAAAACAACAAAGAAATTTATGAAATTATAATCCAGCTTGTATCACAAATATAAATAGGCTGGCAAGGTAGGTTTTCTCAATTATGTAGATAGTAGTTAGTGGTCTGTTTAATGATTTAGAAAAAAATAGAGTAAAAATTCACATTATAACTGGATTATTGATTAATATTTGGAATAATTGCATTCTTACTTCCAGGACTATTTACCAGACAACCATTCTGCCATTATTGTTGATGACTTCAAATCAGTGGAGGAGCTTGTGAATTTTCTGAAGTTTCTAAATGAAAATGATGAAGAATATGAAAAATACTTACAGTGGAAAAGGACAGGAATCACAAACAAGGTCCTTTTAGATATCATGAAAAACCGAGACTTTGGCATCAAAGATACATGGAAAAGTGGGCAACAAAATTTCATTGAAGGATTTGAGTGTTTTGTTTGTAAAAGAATTCATGAAAATACACAGAGATTAGAGAATGAAGAAGAGACACTACATTTTCAGGCAGATGAAAACCATTATGGCTGTCCTGCCCCACAAAAGTTTGATAAGTTTGGCAATAAGGTTCCACATACATACTGGCATTATGAATGGTATCAAAAATTACACCAAGCCAAAGCTATGAAATACTTTGTAGACAACAATTTATCATATTCTCAAGAAAAATTTCAAGAAAAAATTAAAGAATTTCATAGTGATGGCAGTTATTTCTAGGATATCACTAACTTCTGGTTTTAAAAACAAGTTGATGAGAAAAATAACTAAACAAGGTTCAATCATACTGAGACAAGAAATATAATTTTGGTATCAAACCCACCATTGATATTCTAGTACTGTTATGTTTTCATCTCAGCTATACCTTCCTCTTGGGTGCTGGGTTGAGTTTAGGTTGGTGTAAAGGTCAAATTGGTGCTGCAGTAAGGTAAATTACATTTGTTGATTATATGGTCAAAATTTGAGTCTTGTAAACATTAGAACATTAAAAATATTCGGAAAATTGATTTTATTTTTTCTGCATAAATGTGATCTTCCATTATTCCTTAAAATCAAAAGTTTTTTTTAAAATTTAAGGATTTGTTCCAATACTCAGAGATTTTATTTTTTTCAGTTGAAAACCCAACAAATTGTATTTTAGCATAAATTATATAGTATATATGTTATATATAAAATGTGGCTTTGCTTAAAAGTCTGATGAAAGTTTAATTCATCATTTAAAAGTGTGTGTGTGTGTGTGTGTGTGTGTGTGTGTGTGAGAGAGAGAGAGAGAGAGTTGTGTGCAGTCATTAATTATCATAGAGAATATAGTACATTGACAAAACATGGAGACACCTGAGCTCATTGTTCATGTCACTCTCTTGCACAGGTCCTTCACCTCTGTAGTGACCACCTTGGAAACTACAGGTACTTTGAGCTCCAGAGACCATTGTCTCAATTGCTAATGTCTGGATGGAACCTCTTGTGTGTTTTTGGTTGCTATCTAAATCTCATTATAAACTCTTACCCTCTTCCTGCTTTTCTTAGCATCAGTGAAAGATGGATGGAGTGAAATTCATTCTTTGTCAGTGGAACCTGGTTGTTTTCAGTTCAGTGGTAACTATAATTTGGTTTCTCTTCTTTATCAACCTGGGTTTCTGGCCAAGAATCAGCTATCTTTGGTAATTCGTGATTGAAATCCCCATTTTCAGTCATATCTGTGCTAGGCATGATCAAGATAGACTACTCTTCCTACTTATAGCTTTTTATTTCTGTCTAAATCTAAAAGCTAATGCATGTAACCATCTTTTTCTCTGTCTAAATCTAAAAGCTAATGCGTGTAACCATCTTTTTCTCTCTGTCTAAATCTAAAAGCTAATGCGTGTAACCATCTTTTTCTCTCTGTCTAAATCTAAAAGCTAATGCGTGTAACCATCTTTTTCTCTCTGTCTAAATCTAAAAGCTAATGCGTGTAACCATCTTTTTCTCTCTGTCTAAATCTAAAAGCTAATGTGTGTAACCATCTTTTTCTCTCTGTCTAAATCTAAAAGCTAATGCATGTAACCATCTTTTTCTCTCTGTCTAAATATAAAAGCTAATGCGTGTGACCATCTTTTTCTCTCTGTCTAAATCTAAAAGCTAATGCGTGTAACCATCTTTTTCTCTCTGTCTAAATCTAAAAGCTAATGTGTGTAACCATCTTTTTCTCTCTGTCTAAATCTAAAAGCTAATGCGTGTAACCATATTTTTCTCTCTGTCTAAATCTAAAAGCTAATGCGTGTAACCATCTTTTTCTCTCTGTCTAAATCTAAAAGCTAATGTGTGTAACCATCTTTTTCTCTCTGTCTAAATCTAAAAGCTAATGCGTGTAACCATCTTTTTCTCTCTGTCTAAATCTAAAAGCTAATGCGTGTAACCATCTTTTTCTCTCTGTCTAAATCTAAAAGCTAATGTGTGTAACCATCTTTTTCTCTCTGTCTAAATCTAAAAGCTAATGTGTGTAACCATCTTTTTCTCTCTGTCAAAGATAATTATGATAATTCGACAGCTATCATCTGGAGGTGGATTGTTCGGAAAAGAGCATATCAGTCTCTCACTGGGATATCTCTCTGTTGTAAAAATTAAAATTTGCATCACCTTGGACTTTTTTGAATCATTCTTCTTTAAATGATGTCATGAAAGCTGCCTTCAGGATATCTCAATCCACTATTTCATCATTTTACCTTTGATCAGGTGCACACCAGCTGAACAATTTTTCAGCCCTTGGCCTGTCTGTCAAATTTAGCAAGGCAGTAATAGTGGGTCATGTATTACTGTTATTAAATGTATTTTGGTTGGTGGGATGGGGTGAGACTAATTTTAATCAGTTAATACTTATGCAATGTTATTATTGTCCGATTCCTCCTAATGTCTCTCAGCCTCAGTCTCTGTCAAAGAATGATATTCTAAGGTATAAAACTGGGATCATATTTTTTCTTTTTCTAGACTTGCCAGTAAGGAATATTGATCTGGGAACTATCTCCAGGAAAGATATAGCAATTTACACCTGCCAACCCTTATGGTTTTGCTATAATTCTTATGAAAATGACACTTAAAATACAGACATATGGAGTTAAAGGACAAATTATGGAAATAGTTTTTATGTGGTAAAACAGGAAAATAGCATGTCCATTTTTTTAATTTGGATCAGAGATTCATATTTGATTCAATGGGATTAGTTGGGGAACCAGACTAACTTTTTAACATAGCACATAGTCATACACTTTAAAATGTACATATTTTGTGATACAAACATCTGCATCGTCGAACTTTTGCTTATTTTTTTATAATTTTACAAATGGCATCCAACCAGTGACAGGTTAGGAAAAAGGGGAAATAAACCTCTTAAACAATTTTCTTAGTTTAGGTGAATGAAATGGCATATTTAGATTCTTAGGGGAAAAGGTGGAAGGAACAGTTAGATCAAGTGAACATGATGTGTTGATCTGAGTATGTCACCTGCCGGGAAAGAGGAAAAGATTTAATTCTTATGGATTACATTAAGTTGAGAGATATCAAGAAGATATCGAGCTCTGTATGGCTTGGAACTGCAGTTTGTGAACTGTACTGGATGTAATGAAGGTTGAAGTAAACTTGACAAACTTTTTGAGGTGAATGTGATATTTTCTGTAGCTGCATCAGTCCTGAATCACATATCTGGACTTTTCAGTCCTGAATCACACATCTGGACTTTTCAGTGCATGTTTTCCAGCTTGAAAATAATGGCTTGTAACATTTTGTTACACATTATTGAAAAAAGGTCCAACTTAATGGAAAAAAATCAACTAGGAAGAAGGTCTTGTTAGGTTTGGCAGGTCTGGCAATTCAGCAGTGCCTGGTAAAAATTAAAATTAGTCCCCCAGTCTGCAAATTTATTTTATCCTTCTTTTTTTTCTAAACCTATATTTTTATTGCCTTGCCTCTAGTCTGTGATAATATTTGTAGTTCGTGTATTTTATTGTACAGAACATGAATTCTGTACATTGTAAAGCACAAAGCTGGGATGATTATTTGAATAAGCTATATTGCAGTTATTAAAATAAAGTACCATATATACTCACCATTAAGTCTAGACCAACTGCAAATAAGATAGACCCTGATCTACTGTTGCATAATGCACAGAACAATATCTGTTTTGCTTGCTCTACTGATTACTCCTCATAAACTGCATTGATCCAGATCTGCCAATGCTTTATGCATTGGTATATCTAGGCCAGTGCATTATGCATTGGTATATCTAGGCCAGTGCAGTTTGTATTGGTATATCTAGGCCAGTGCATTATGCATTGGTATATCTAGGCCAGTGCAGTCAGTTGCATTGGTATATCTAGGCCAGTGCATTATGCATTGGTATATCTAGGCCAGTGCAGTCAGTTGCATTGGTATATCTAGGCCAGTGCAGTTTGCATTGGTATATCTAGGCCAGTGCATTATGCATTGGTATATCTAGGCCAGTGCAGTCAGTTGCATTGGTATATCTAGGCCAGTGCAGTTTGCATTGGTATATCTAGGCCAGTGCAGTCAGTTGCATTGGTATATCTAGGCCAGTGCAGTCAGTTGCATTGGTATATCTAGGCCAGTGCAGTTTGCATTGGTATATCTAGGCCAGTGCATTATGCATTGGTATATCTAGGCCAGTGCAGTCAGTTGCATTGGTATATCTAGGCCAGTGCAGTTTGCATTGGTATATCTAGGCCAGTGCGGTTTGCAGATAGACTTGACTTAATAGTGAGGGTAGATATGATTTGCTTGATAACTTGAAAATAAGATGTTAGCCAGTGGATGAATGAAAATCACATTTTATTACTCTAACTTGAAAATAAGATGTTAGCCAGTGGATGAATGAAAATCACATTTTATTACTCTAACTTGAAAATAAGATGTTAGCCAGTGGATGAATGAAAATCACATTTTATTACTCTAACTTGAAAATAAGATGTTAGCCAGTGGATGAATGAAAATCACATTTTATTACTCTAACTTGAAAATAAGATGTTAGCCAGTGGATGAATGAAAATCACATTTTATTACTCTAACTTGAAAATAAGATGTTAGCCAGTGGATGAATGAAAATCACATTTTATTACTCTAACTTAAAAATAAGATGTTAGCTTGTCGATGAATGAAAATCACATTTTATTACTCTAACTTGAAAATAAGATGTTAGCCAGTGGATGAATGAAAATCACATTTTATTACTCTAACTTGAAAATAAGATGTTAGCCAGTGGATGAATGAAAATCACATGTTATTACTCTAACTTGAAAATAAGATGTTAGCCAGTGGATGAATGAAAATCACATTTTATTACTCTAACTTGAAAATAAGATGTTAGCCAGTGGATGAATGAAAATCACATTTTATTACTCTAACTTGAAAATAAGATGTTAGCTTGTCGATGAATGAAAATCACATTTTATTACTCTAACTTGAAAATAAGATGTTAGCTTGTCGATGAATGAAAATCACATTTTATTACTCTAACTTGAAAATAAGATGTTAGCCAGTGGATGAATGAAAATCACATTTTATTACTCTAACTTGAAAATAAGATGTTAGCCAGTGGATGAATGAAAATCACATTTTATTACTCTAACTGGAAAATAAGATGTTAGCCAGTGGATGAATGAAAATCACATTTTATTACTCTAAGTATCTATTGATTCATGCTATTTTGTAATACTTTTTATTTATTTATTCATTTACTACCAGAGCTATTATAGCAAAGCTCTGACATTTGTCTCTGCTTAGATTTTCAAAGTGTTTGGTTATCACAACATATCTCTGATAAATTAAACAATCTGAGTTGTTCTAAAAAAATAAGCAACAAAAATATTTTTTTTAATTGTTTCAGTTAATTGTTTAATTGTTCAATAATTTCATCAATGTCACTTTAATTGCAACTTTGTACCAAATTGAACTAGACCTTTTTGTTTGATAGTAAAGGGCCATTGAATGGTACACATGAGTCGTCTGTCTCAAATATGTCTTTTTCTCATCAGTTTCTGTATATTTTAAAAATCTAGCACATTTACAATCTCTTATTTTTGTACATTAATCATTGACACAATGAATTAGTTATTTCAGCTCAGCATTGCAAATAATTGTGTCTGTGTCTAAGTAAATATGTGATTATCTATGAAGGTAGCAAAAATTACTGAATTTGTTTTTGTACATGAATGTTTTAAACACCATTTATATTAACATACAGAATAAAACCATTTGTTTCATACATGATGAAAAAAAGGAGGGTTACTTTATATGTAATGTGCATTGTTAGGTTTGGAGTTTTAGAAATGTCCAGTTTTGATACAGGACTAAGTGGTTATTGAAGCTGTTACATGGCATAGGTAAGCAAGCATTCCCTGCTTCATGAGACCTATGAACAATTCTAAATTCCAACTTAATGAGTGTTTAGGATATGATTTGTCTAATGTTTAATAATACTTACATTTTTTGTTACAAAGCACTTACTGGCAAGAAGCACATTGTCTGAGATGGTTTATGTACATACAGTACTCAAGAAATCACAAGGGAAGCAACTACATTATGAGCAAAAGTAGCTTAATAGAAGAGCAAGCTGACTTATTTAGGCCATGGTGGCAACAAAGAATTTGCATGTGAAGATGCTACCACATTTCAGAATTTATTGAATGTGTGTGTGTCAATACAAATATTGTTGAAATTATTCATGTGTGAAATAAATTAGGTAATTATATATACATTTCTAGAGGCTGACATGAAAATTCACTGAGCTACAAACTTTTTATCATTTGTAATACTGAGCTAAAGAAAGCTATATCTCCACTGCTTTATAGTATTTGCTTTCAATTGTAATTTGTAAAAAGAAGTTATTATTCCAGCCTTAATTGTAAATGATTCACACTTATAAAGTTATGTGGATTGCATTAACCATTATCATTGTTACACTATTAATTTTCTCTGTTGTGATTATAAAATGCTACATTGAACTACAACTTGAGTAGAAAATATAATTTTATCCAACTCTTCAGCAACTAATTCTTTATTTTCAGAATAATTGTACACTTTTTTGATTTATTTACAAAGTTTTATATCATATTAGACATGATATTTGAAAGGTGTGTTAAAAAGTGTGTATCCCTTGTTTTGGTGAAAACTTGCATATTGGAAATTAAATGAATGCCTAATGGGATTAAAGTGACTGCAAAAATCTGCCTAAAATATCAGTTTTCTCAGAACCCACCAAATTGCAAGCCTGATCTGTTGTTATTACCTTACTTTGTGGGTTAAATCTGTTAAAAATAATGTATCTCCAGAGTACTTTATAATGTGCAACAGGAATGAATTAATCTCTACTGTAGAACATTTCCAAAATGGACAAAAGGAGCTGACTTATTTAGTATGTATATACATGTGATATGAAAACTAACAATGTCGTCAATGTGTGTTCATCATGATGAGCTTTAACCCAATGAAATTTACTATGTCATAATGATTGGCATGGGAATTCTATAAATACATCTTGTCAAATTTATTACTGATACATCTATTTCTTGATATGTTAATGACTTTAGAAGACACCAACCAGAAGTTTAAATGACTGTGGTGTACAGGAATTCTCAGCATAGCTAAATTCTGAATTTCAGTGTATTTATCTACAGCTAGGTAAAATGTTTCTAACCAGTATTTCATACAGCATTAAATATCAAATTCTTTTTAAATGTCACTATCACATTGTGTACTCATCTCTTGTGTGATACAGCAGAATCAAAGATTTATATGATGTGTGAAATAGTTTTAGAGTAATTACATTAAAACCTACAATGTGATATAACCTGTTTAGAATAATTACATTAAACCTACAATGTGATATAACTTATTTAGAGTAATTACATTAAAACCTACAATGTGATATAACTTATTTAGAGTAATTACAATAAAACCTACAATGTGATATAACTTATTTAGAGTAATTACATTACAACTTACAATGTGATATAACTTATTTAGAGTAATTACATTAAAACCTACAATGTAATATAACTTATTTAGAGCAATTACATTAAAACCTACAATGTGATATAACCTGTTTAGAATAATTACTTAGAATAATTACATTAAAACCTACAATGTGATATAACTTATTTAGAGTAATTACATTAAAACCTACAATGTGATATAACCTGTTTAGAATAATTACATTAAAACCTACAATGTGATATAACTTATTTAGAATAATTACATTAAAACTTACAATGTGATATAACTTATTTAGAGTAATTACATTAAAACCTACAATGTGATATAACTTATTTAGAGTAATTACATTAAAACCTACAATGTGGTATAACCTGTTTAGAATAATTACATTAAAACCTACAATGTGATATAACTTATTTAGAGTAATTACATTAAAACTTAAAATGTGATATAACTTATTTAGAGTAATTACATTAAAACCTACAATGTGATATAACTTATTTAGAGTAACTACATTAAAACCTACAATGTGATATAACTTATTTATTTATTCAAAAAGGCCAAATTGAGCATCTGACCAAGCCTGTAAATCTGTTGTTTCTTTTTCCCTCAATACATGACATACAGGCAATGGTTGTTTAGAAAAGCATTGCATATATTCAGTCAAAATTGACCAAAATAAAGTCAATAACAACAAGAAAATAATAATGATAATAATAATAATAATAATAATAATAATAATAATAATAATAATAATAATAAAGAAAATAACTATGATAATAACAAGAGCAATAATAAAATATTGATACACGTAATAATATATTATGCAATCTATGTAGATTTATTCATATTGGCCTGGCATCACATACCCAGCATTGCACATGCCATATTTACAAAATCAGGGATTCCGTTATGCTGAGGCAGCTGCCATAAATCATGATCTTTTATTGGATATATGAATTATGTTCTTGCATACAAATCATGTCCAACTGTTATAGATCCTGATCTGCAACATCAGGGTGTATCATGTTGGTTCTCCTGACTGCTTGTAACAAACTGCAAATCCTAGATCTGCCAGCACATTATGTGTTAGCAGATCTTGGTCTGTGCAATGTGGACTTATAAGCAGGTATATACAGGATTCTGCAATCTCAAGGCAGTTGTGCACATTAAGGTTGTCACTGTTCAATTTGTTTTCACTTCATTTCTTTCAAGAATATAGTACAGGTATGTTGAACTTAAAGAATGTAGTTCTGATCAAATCAAAATAAAATATATTCTCATAAAATGATGTTCCCATCCTTGTGCATTGTGTTCTTGCTTACATGGCTTTTTAGGCATTTACCACCAGATTTAGAAAATCAGACTACTTTAAATCTTCCTAATAAAGGCAGTCTTGAATGTAAACTTATATTAAAAAAAAAGTTTTGATGATGCTTTCCTCTCAAAAGTGTGATTTTAAACATAAGCTGTTGAGTGTTTATGATACTGATTTCTCAGAAGCAAGTTATTTTGAAAACAAAGCACACCAAATACGCTTAAAACATGTATTAAATGCAATTATATTAACTTGGCAGAGAGGAAATATTTGTGCCTTGATAGAAAAAATAGAGATATTTGAAATTATATTTGTAACTTTTTGGGATAACAAAATTATAGAATTGTGTAGCTCTTATTTTGTGAGTTTTTTTATTTTATAGCAGAAACAAATTTACAGATAATTTTTTTAAAAAATTACTGATCTATACATAACAACCATAAGGTGAAGTGACTTGTGTTATGACATTGATTGATCTGTCTTGTCTCTGTTTTGTTTCTGCATAATAACTTGCATTCTGGGATAAGGAAGAAACCAGTCAATTTCATTGCCAAATGGAAGAAACCAGTCAAATTTTTTGTCAGATGGAAGAAACCAGTCAGTTTCATTGCCAAATGGAAGAAACCAGTCAATTTCATTGCCAAATGGTGACCGATTAGGACCATGCTCCATGGATGGCTGCACTTGGGGTAATGCAGAATAGGATTGATATTGGGTAAAAAAAATGTATATGTTGCAGTCTTGAATTTAGCTTATTTTACTGCTTATATTTTTTTCACTATTGGAGACAATATAAACTTGTAAAATTATATTTCTATTTATTTTTTATGAATATTTTTATTAGTCTATATTTTTCATCAGGTTTTGTTGGGGTATATTAGTAAATATGATACATTTCCATCAGTTCAGTTGTAATTATTATTATTATTTTGAAATTAAAAGCTACATGTACTGCTGAATTGTTTTTTCTTGTTTTATAACTGAAATCTAATTTTTGATGGGCACAAAAATGTGATAATCAATTCGAACCTCCAAAAATGCAGTAAAATGCAAATAAAAAGAAAACAAAAATATAAATTAGAAAGTCAGATTTTTGGGAAGGAATTTCTTTTGAAAATCTAAGAAGAACAAATCATTTAGGATTTATAATTTTACTAAAATGCACACAGAGAAATCTAGATTTGCCTGTTAGGACCTAACTTTCATTTTGGCCACAAAATGTTCAAGTACTGGTTTAGTTAGGCATATTTCAGATTATGCTTGTACAGTCTGGGACCCCAACTTTAAAGTATTGAAAACTCCAGACTTGAGCAACAGGGTTTGTTACATCCATTTATGGTGGAGTGAAACAAAACACATTTTCTGCATATCATTATGATTCATAATGCTTATGATATGACACATTATTGACCACTTGTCAACTTGATACATTTTTCATCTTTGGAATGACCATCAGTGGTTTGCAGTGTCTTTTTATGTGTGTGGACATACTGGTTGTATTTCCAGTATACCGATTACAGACATCTGTTAATATGCCATTCTCATCCATGACAAGAAAACAAAAATAGTTTTAAATAAACTTCCTGTAAGGTGTGTGTGATTTTCATTTAACCTTTAAGGTCATCTTATTACTCCATTTGATCAGATGCATGACTCATCTTTGCAACCACATCCTTTTACACTGCATAAATGCTTTAAAGACATAGCTTCATTTAAATTTGGAAAATATTACTGTGTTATCTTCAAAACTGAAGAAATACTGCATTTTTATTATGCAAGAAAATTTTCATCTAGATTTAAGTCTGGGTGTGTGATTGGAAACAGGCCCTACAGTGCACCAATATAAAGATTTGGATAAAGATTTCTCTTTACATGTTGTACCTAGGGATATGTTTGACCCCAAAAATAATAATGAGGAAGTTCATAAGGAGCAATAATGGTAATCAGAATATCTTTATGATGTCGACAATATTAAACTGCTGTAGTGTGAACATGTTATATCCAGACTTTACAATACATGAACTTAGATAATTTTAACTCAACCTAAGTTTGATAGCTCCTAGCTATTGATCTTTTCAAATAGTAGCAATAGTTAGACAAAAACATGGAGAAATGGGGGAAGTGTAGACGTTGGGGTGTGGAAGGGGTATAGTGAGGCAATTGAATCCATTTGATCCCTAATGGCCGCTTCATGAGGCAATTGTAAATTGACCTTTCCTTAAGATTTTATGTATAGGTATATTTTCTAACCCCCCAAAAAACTTAACAAATTTGGTCAGGAGGAATTGGAGAAAAAAGCAGCAATTGACCTGAACCATGTATGAAAGGCAATCGCAATGTGAATCGATTCTATCAATAATTTTTGTAACTAATGGAACATCTTCTTAAATGAATTTGATTTCAACATCTGCTTGAATGTTTTTAGAGATCCAATTAATGAGTTGAAAAAGTTAAAATAAAAATTCGTCGAGCGTAGATAAGGAGCTCATCATATGGTAGCATTAACATAACACATGTGGAGATTAGCTTTCTAAGGGATTTGAGTGCAGGTTCAAAACTTGTTTTGCTTTTTGTGTTGAGCTGTATTATTGTCACCAGATCTGAACAAAATCTCCGAGTACTGCCAGTATGATTATCTTTGGGTTTTTGGGATCTAGTTTGGCATCTTTTTAGAGTCTTCTATGTCATGCCTTGCCTGAAGTTTTCTGCTTAGCACTGAGCTTATTTATCTTTCTTTTTTTTTATTTCCATGCAAGAGTTAAGATGTGTGTATCCACTCTTCAATTTCTCTTCAAAGAAGGACCATGTTTCATGTACTGACCCATTTGATTTGATTCCAAGAAATAAGTCTCAAATGTAATGAATTTCTCCTAGATCTTTTCATAATCGACCTTTTTGTAAAGACAAACATTCTTTGATCTAATTTATTTCATTAACTGTCTCTGCTGGGCAGGAGGTACTTGTATATGGTATCGCCTGCACTATTGTGTCCACAGCAAAAACTTTATGCGGGCCCGCCTGGTTTCAGAGAGCCTGGCGGTAGAATTGGGTGGGCAGACTGGGTTTCGTAGGCAGCCAGTCTAAGAGATCAAAAATTCTGACTCCAAACCCGGGCAGATGAAGCTCATTAGCCTTGTCAGGCAATTCGTCTAGAAGAAGGAAATTGATTGTAAACCCACGAAGCACCAAGGAGAGTGCTGGACAGCCTTGGGGCGTGACGATACTGGGACCATGGATGCCCCGAGCATCCAGCATCCATGCCCCAGCTATTCGATGATGGCTACGCTGCCTTGCGGATATTTTCGGGAAAAGGAAAAGTTACGGGAGGAAATCCAGACAGAAAATCCGGAGTGGAGACCTTATGATGGCTGGGTGTCAACTACGACTTCATTCCGGCAGCTCCTGCAGCCGAACTGGTGCCAAATGTCATGCTCAGCATTCCTTTGGAGTCAACCATCAAGGACGAGAGGATGATACTGACCTCAGAGAAGCCCAGAATCTCCATACTCTACGCCCATGCATAATCCCTGGATAGGCCACTCCAGCCTCTCCCATGAGTGAGGAAACAACACGGAAGCTGGCAGTCTACGGGTTATAAGTTCCACCCGATTGGTGTAGGGAAGGGGCTCCATGGGTCAGCTTCCACGGTTGGTAGGATCATCGCAACCCAATAGCCAACTACCGCCCACATCAAGCCGGGCATCCCCAGGTCAGTAAGGTGTCGGCCCGCCAACGTCTGCCTGCTCCAGTGGTTGCCTGGAGCTCAATGTGTTGCTCAGTGAGAATCAGCCGCAAACTCCGCACCAGAAAAAAGAAACAAGAAACCAACAAAGAGGACTTCAGCTCTTCGATTCGCAAGCTGGAACTTGCGTACCATGTGCACACGCATCTCTGATGACCTCAGGGAGGTGGTCAACACCAGAAAGACAGTCATCATCAACAGACTGCTCACCAGACTAAATGTCAGCATAGCTGCTATCCAGAAAACCAGGCTCGCTTTTAGCGGATCCCTCAGAGATAAAAACTATACATTTTGGAAGGATAGAGAAACTGAGGAGCCCCGCCAGCATTAAATTGGCTCCGCTATCAAAAACACCCTCCTGGCCTCGGTTGAGTATCTCTCAGGCGGCACTGAGCGTCTCTTGTTCATTCGCCTTGCCACTGCTGAAGGTCCTGTCAACATCCTCAGTTTCTATGTCCCCACCCTCACGTCTTCAGAAGACACAAAGGATCAATTATATGGACAGTTGGACATACAGAGCAAAGGATGTTCTAAAGACGAGCCACTATTCCTCCTCGGAGACCTTAATGCCAGAGTAGGTGTGGACCACGAGCCATGGCTTTCCTGTCTCGAACATCTTGGCACTGTAAAGACCAACGAAAACAGTCAGAGACTGTTGAAGCTGTGCACATATCTTGACCTGTGCATCTTAAACACATTCCTCAAGTGTAAGCCACAACACAAAGTGATATGAAAACAACCCAGGTCTCATTGCAGATAAAAACTCGACTTGATCATCAACAACTCTGCTCTGAACAGCGTCCTGTCCAGTCCACCAAAAGTTACAACAGTGCAGACTGAAACTACAACTACGCCCTCGTGGGCAGAAGGGTGCGCATACATCCACACACGCTACACCTCTCCAAACCAAACGGTCTCCCTCGTGTTAACACTGCGCAGATGTAGGTCCCCTCCATGGTGGAGGATTATGTGTCCGCCCTGGACCAGGATGTCCTGGACCTGCCAGAGCACGATGTCACAGCCAAGTGGAACACCATGAAGGGTGCCATCTACAGCACAGCCATGTCCACGTTTGGCAAAAAGGAACGACCCAGCCAGGACTGGTTTAACGCACATCTTTCATGGATGGAACCAGTAATCGAGGACAAACGGGAAGCCTACATAGCTTCCAAAAATTCCGCAATGAACGCACGCTTGCTGTTCTCAGAAGCCCGAAGCACCACCCAAAGCATTACTAGACAGTGCGCGAACGATACTGTCAGCAACTGTGTGACGAATTCAGCGCAGTGCCGAGTCTGGAAACATTCTATAAGGCCCTTGGCCCTACAGTGAATGGAGTCGCTCCCCCCACTGAAATCGCTTACAGGAGAGAAGATCACAGATGACAGACGTGAGCAACAGATGGTCAGATGGGTAGAGCAATACTCAAAGCTGTGCTCTCGAGAAACGTCAGTCATCGACGTGGCCCTTAGCAGCATATAGGAATTGCCCACAATGGAGGAGCTCGACAAAGTATCCACCTTAGAGGAATTCAGCAACGCCATCGATTTTCTCCCAGACGACAAAGCACCAGATAGCGACATCATTCCGCCTGAAGCCATCAAACGTGTGAAACCAACATTGCTTCAGGCGCTGCATGAGCTACTCTGCCTCTGCTTGGAGGAAGGAGCAGTCCCCCAAGACATATGCCACCGTTATGACCCTCTATAAAACCAAGGGTGGCCGCAGTGATTGTAACCATTTTAGAGGGATCTCGTACCTGAGCATCGTTGGCAAAGTGTATGTCTGCATCCTCCACATTAGGCTGTATCTGCTGTTGGGCAGTGTGTACCAGGAATCCCAGTGCGGCTTCAGAGCAGGCAGGTGGACAACAGACATGTTCTTCTCCCTCCGACAACTCCAAGAGAAGAGCAGAGAGCAAGGTCAGCCACTCTACATGATGTTCATCGACCTCACCAAGGCCTTCGACCTGATCAGCAAGAACGGTCTATTTGAACTTTTCAGGAAGATCGGCTGGATTGAGTTTATGTGGTGAGCTATTCTCTTGTCTGCCATATCTTGTTGCAGATTGTTGTTAGGACTTTTATTATCTCTTCTCCTCCTGATTGAATGAGCTTTGCTGGTATGTTGTCAATGCCGGTTGACTTTCCATCCTTTAGTGATCTAACTGCAATTTCAACTTCTTCACGAAGAATGGGATTGTTACCAATTTTTTCTACCAGAGGGCATTTTAGTACTGCTGGATCACCTTGGGTCTTATGATTGTACAGTTCAGAGCAGTATTCTGTCCATCGCTTGAGCATTTCTTGATCTTTTGTGAGGCGTTTTCCTAATTTGTCTTGGATGGTAGCAATTTCCCTTGTTTATGGATTGTGAGATATTTTACCAGTTAATATGCTATTTTGATGTTGGTTTCTTAGATATGTGTTGGTGATTATATGTGTTTGTAGCTAGATATGTCTTCGTGATTTTATGTGTTTGTGGTTAGATATGTCTTGATGAGTGGAACACACTATTACCAAATATAACCTTATTTATGAAAGGCTGTATGAAATGTGACAAAAGACATCAATGCCTTAAATTGTGCACCACAAAAGTGTACAAAGTGTTCTTTTACATTGTCCTGGGCCTGTTTCACAACAGTTGGCCCTATTTTCAGTTGATAAATGCCGTTTCATTCTCAGGAAATTAAACATTGGCTTAATTGCTTGAGTCAACATTTTTTAAGATATTAAGTAACAAATGCCCAAAGATTGGATACATGAGTAGCAGAGCACCATTGATTAACACCAAGTGGGAATGCGTAAAGGTCTTTATTGATTAAAATAATTGCTGTTGGTGTTGTGTACACTCAACGGTGAACATTCTCACATGCTGCTTAGTAGAGACGATCAAACAGAAAGTGTCTTTGCAACATTGGATTTTTAATTTTTTACAAATCAATCGCTCTCCTTGCAGCGTTCCAGTTTTACAATAAAACTACTACTACTACTACTACTATTACTACTACTACTACTACTACTACTACTAATAATAATAATAATAATAATAATAATAATAAAAATCATCATCATCATCATAACTGAATCTGTTTTCTTTGCTTAAACATTTGAATAATATGGCAAAAATCAAGTGCAATTAAATCTGGTAATATTTAATTGGCTTCTGATTGTGACCAACCTTCGGAATATCATAATGTCTAGAATGCACACAGTACTTTGTCTTATCTTCAGATTTATGGACAAAACGAATAACATATTCTTGAGCTTAATATTCAAACAAACGCTTGAATGCCAAACAACAGTATCACAACTAAATTGATTTAACATATGATATTGGAATTCTTAACATAAAATATTGAAAATTTCTACCACCGCTGTATAATTTGAAAAATACAGTCCAAAAAAAGTCTATGTTGGAAATGAAAGTTTCGACTGCTGTTTAATTTAACATAAAAATATAACTATCAGCAACAATTGCTTGATTCAACATTTGAAATATGACATTGACATTGCAACACCCTCTCTTTCATCATAAAACTTGTGTTCGCTACGGTTTATCATACTATCGTAATGTCGTGTTAATAAATACACTCTGCTCCACAGCTTTTAAAAATGCCATGGTGTTACAGGTTATAAACACGTTTTTGAGATAAATTACATATCTTCTGAAATGTGCTACACAATTTTCAGAATACAATTGTTTATCGACGATTCACATTTCTAACGAGATTGATTACCCATATTTCATGTCACCTAGAATTGATGTTATGCACTATTACGAGCCTGAAAACCATTTCCAAATGTGGAAACGGTGCAGGAATAATATGCAGATTTTGGTGAAATGAAAAATAAATAATGTACATGGCTGTATTTGAATTTTATAAAGCTCCGATCTTTGGTAGTCTACATACATGTCTTGGTGTACCGTCTCGGTTTCTACATACATGCCTTGGTGCACAGTTTCTGTTTCTGCATACATGCCTTGGTGTACAGTCTCAGTTTCTACATACATAACTAAGTGTACAGTCTCGGTTTCTACATACATTCCTTAGTGTACAGTCTCGGTTTCTATATACATTCCTTTGTGAACAGTCTCGGTTTCTACATACATGCCTTGGTTTACAGTTTCGGTTTCTACATACATGCTAGGTGTACAGTCTCGTTTTCTACATATATGCCTTGGTGTACAGTCTTGGTTTCCACATACATGCCTTGGTAAAAAGTCTCTGTATCACATTTTCTCAAACTTGGATATTTAATATCTAGCTTATGATATTTCTGACAATATTAGATATTGTGCACACACACACACACACCTCTGGGTTTCTCAAAGATATAGATAAGACTAATTTTCGGAAAGTGCAGGATATTATAACCGTCCTTAAAATCTGCTTTATTTTCACTGGGGAAAAAACATTTAAAAAATTAAGCAATATGAGACATGTTTTTTATTTTAAAATGCTGAATTTAATTTCAGGAAATAAAAGATCGAGATGTTAACTCAAGGAAGCTAGCCAATCCGTCATAAAACTTTGCTCCTCATTTCGAGTAATCAATATTACTCTTGGAAATCTGATTTGAAATCGACAAATTTATTGGTCAGAATATTTTCAAGTATGATCTGGAGTGGAACAAAGTATAATGACGGAAGGGACAGAAATCTCCTGGAACACCGTTCATTTAACAATAAAAGCATACAGATAACCCATTCTTTTATAAATTTAAAAAACTTCTCATTCTCATGGTCTATCACTTGCAGATAACTGCCTTTGTATAACATGCATCTAAAGGTAACCGTGTAGATCCGTACCAATGTCTATTCTGTTCTCTGTACTTATGAGTGTAAAAGATGGGTAATACGATGCTCGTGAAGAGATTTAGGCATTGGCAATTATGGTTATGTGCGGTTTACTGTCAGATTCGCGTTGTGTTCCAGAAAAAATAACAACTGCTTGTTCTCTTATCACAAAATGTTACAAAGTCCTGAAGATTTCAGAGTACCAGCCGCTCGATATTCTCTTCTTGTTCCATCCATCTTTGTTTTGGTTTTGCTCTTCTCGTGGGCTCTTAAGGTCGACTGAATTGATGCCCTAATTGGCGAATGCTGCAAAAATAGAGCGACTAATTATTAAAAATGTTAATTACACAATTATCACTTCAGCATAGTACCTTTAGATAAATGATAATACTTGATAACTGATAAAATGCAAAAAAAGGGATTCCTTTAATTGCAATCTGTAACTGTTTTCGTATCTAAGATAGTATTCACCATAGTCTGCGTGTTGCACAAATTATTATGAATAATAAACTTCAATTTCTTTGTCGGGAGATTAACTGGCAGTATTCCTGTATAGTAAGACAAACCAGTTTTTGCTATTACCCATCGCCATTTTTATTTTCGAAATAAAAGCAAGTCACTTCCATTATCAGCTAATATCCATTTTATTTTCTGTTACATCTGACAGTATACATGTCATTATGTTAGTTATGCGTGTCAGTATGTATGTATGCATGTATGTATGTATGTATGTATGTATGTATGTATGTATGTATGTATGTATGTATGTATGTATGTATGTATGTATGTATGTATGTATGTATGTATGTATGTATGTATGTATGTATGTATGTATGTATGTATGTATGTATGTATGTATGTATGTATGTATGTATGTATGTATGTATGTATGTATGTATGTATGTATGTATGTATGTATGTATGTATGTATGTATGTATGTATATATTGTATGTATGTATGTATGTATGTATGTATGTATGTATGTATGTATGTATGTATGTATGTATGTATGTATGTATGTATGTATGTATGTATGTATGTATGTATGTATGTATGTAAAAGTAGATTGGTAGATAGTCAAGAAAGAAAGAAATCATGCAAATATATATATATATATATATATATATATATATATATATATATATATATATATATATATATATATATATATATATATATATATATATATATATATTGGAAATGTTTGTTACCCACTTGAATAATCTCGGGACTACTAGATTCAGATGAATATCGGCGACGGCGAGACGGCAAAGGATAGATTGCAGACACACGATGCACCATCAGTGGTTTCGGTTTGATGGGCAATGTTGGTGATTTTTCTATTAAAGAGAAGCAATTACATATTTCATCTTTATAATGATGCGCATGGTGGAAGCATTCGACAATACATTAACAGCGTAAAATGTATCATATTTCCTATTACAGACAGAATGCGTGAACTGTTTTGTGCTTATAATATAAAATTGGATTTAAACAGTATTTATTTGCACAAGTCATCGTAGAGAGTATATAATATATAACAATTTGAAGCTCTCACCTTAACAACAACATTTACTTATATATTGAGGCTCATTATAATAATGAAGGCATACTATTGCAAGTAATGAAACATGTTAATTAGCTATTTTAAGCAAATTACCCACACAATGTTGTAATACTTAAACTAAGCGTTCACAGCAGGAATATGTTACTCTCTTCTTGCAAATAAAAAAAAAGAAAAGAAAGGAAAAAGAAAAATAGAAAAATTATGAAGATACCATCATTGATAGAGAGCGGGTAGATAAAAGAGAACTTCAGCGTGGGTTGCATATATTTATTTGAATAAATATAAATATCCATAATTAACACCGGATTTAGCCATTTATGTTAGCATTTTCAATGTTATCACGCTTTAGTTGTGATGCTATACAAGATAATAACAAAATCGATTGCAATATTTGAAATTTCTAATCTGTTGAAATGTAAGTCGATACTATTGAGAAACAAAATGCATCATAAACACGTGTTTCATGTTGACAAAAATGATAATCTTCTAAACGATTTGTTAGAAGCAGATCTTATATATATATATATATATATATATATATATATATATATATATATATATATATATATATATATATATATATATATATATATATATATATATATATATATATATATATATATAAACACATAATACTATGCTATACTTTACATGTTGCTCTGGACTGCTCCTGTGACCTAGTGGCTAGAGTGTCCGCCTCGGATGCGTGAGGTCGTGGGTTCGAACCCGGCAGAGTCATACCAAACAATTATAAAAGTAATATTAACAATTGCCTCGCTAGGCGCTCATCATTAAGAGGTTAGTGTTAGGACTGGACGGCCTGGTGTCAAAATAATATGACCGGGTGGGACATCGTGCTACATGTCTGATACCCCAGTGCTAGACATCACTATAAGCTACCACACTGTAGACATTGTAGCGATATGACTGAAAAATTGTTAAAGCTATGTTAATAATCCAACATACACACACACAAACACACACTTTGCTATGCATCTGGCATGTAATGCTATATTTATGTTATGCTGTCCTTTGCTCTACCGAAGTATACTTCGGTGTGTTATGTTATTATTACCTGATGTATTATCATCTATGTCATCACACGTTTTTAGTAAGTGGACATTGCCGTTGAGTTTGTCTTTCTCAGTGGCCGGTGTATTGTGTAGACACAGTGTGGCCAGCTTGTTAATATTTGCCAGCTGTACAATTATACGGTGTGCCGTGTTTGTCATAACAAAATCAAGGATCACACCATGCATGTTGAACAGAGCTATCTGATTGCCTCTTGTGTAATCCCAAGCTCTAATTGTGTTGTCCATCGAGGCTGAAACAAATATATATGTCCAGTTTAACAAGTGTAAGAAAATTATTTTCTGAAATAAAATGAAATACTGATTCACTGTACAAAATTTGAATTGAATATACGTTAGAATATCGATTATTCTCTCGCACTGACCACTATAGTATCCCCCGAATTTGTATTTATTACAATAGTCATTTATCTATAAACAAAGCTAAGTCTGTCGATCTAGACGCCAAAATAGAATAGAGCAACATAAATTAGAAACAAAAGCAATCTTGAAATAATCACCGACAAGTTAAATTGGATTATGCATAACTAAAAACATTATTGAAGAGAGAGTCGGAGAGAGGGATATACGAAAGGAAAGAGAGCTTATTTACGCCCAAATCTAATATGTCCTACAGAAATTCCAATTAACCCAGCACGATTAAAGAGTCGGAAGGGCAATATCTAGTACAAGCCTATGTAACTAAATGTGGACAAGTGATCAATGGTGACTTGGCAGGTAATATAAGCTTGTCATCTACCGGCACAGGTGTGAACAGAATCCATGTCTGCCGAGCTTGCCCTGATCAAAACCGTTTGAAAACCGTTTGACACTTGGGTTCACAAGATCACACATAAAACGACAATGTTATCATTCCATCATAGGTAACCCAATTTAATCTCCAATGGGAAGCATTTAATGAAAGTAATATTAATAGTATCGCTTCTCCTTTTCTGTTTGAAACTGTAAAATGTCTTTGAAACATTAATATTTACTTAATTACAGGTACGTATAGTGAAATGTACGACTTTTCACCAATTTAATTTAAAAACATCTATTCGAAATTCAACTTTTACGCCCGAATTTGATTACTTGGACGAAATCAACACAGACGGGTCTGGATGATCGACGTTATACTGTTACACTTTTAACAGTTATCTTCTGTGCCACTTGACACGATTAAGTTACTAGAGAAAAGACTTTTAAAAAGCATGGCATTCATGCAATTTTTATGCTTTCCATGTTCTGCTAGAATTTCTTTGCATTTCTCTGGGCGTTTTAACCCAAACAGACAGAATTAGCATCGTCCCTTAGTTTGTAATTAAATTTACTCTCATTATATCTATGCTGGCAACATTTTCTACCGATACCAAAAAAAAAAATAAAATAGTCTTTTTATCTGTTAGAGCTTCATTTAAAATTTAGAGTACCTTTCGCAGTCGCGCAATGAACTCTGTCAAGTTCTCTACCCACCTGACCTTGAAATCAGTGTTCCATTTGATACGGAAGAGGAGGTAAAACAGCGGTAAAAATCCATATTATTTTTTTTGTTGAAAAATTGGGAGAAGGTGGTTAACCTATATATATATATATATATATATATATATATATATATATATATATATATATATATATATATATATATATATATATATATATATATATATATGCAATAAACTGTTAACGAATAGTGCAAATATGCTGATGTTTATCAATTGGCTTTGAGTAGATGTTTGTATGGAGTTAGTTTTCTACCAGTCTGGTTGCTGTATCCATGAAAACGTGGCAATTTGGTACATAAACACCAGTATCTTCTACCAACCAGTTTCATCCAAAACACTGCATTTGAAACATATATAGTCAGGCACTAAGGATACGCAGAATCTGCTCCGACGATGAAAAATTCCAATTATAGAGAGAAGGTAAAAGGCTGATCGGATACCATTTATCCTGACCTGCCATCCGGACAACCCCAAAGTATGTACAATCATCATTAAACACCGGCTCATCGTGGAATAGTGTGACACTCTAAACGATATGATCTTTCCAAACAAAACCTGCAAAATGACCGCTTCGGTAATCTAGTGGTTAGAGCGTCTGCCTCGGATGCGGTAGGTGGCGTGTTATAACCCGGCCGAGTTATACCAAAAACTTTAACACATGGTAATAACAGTTGCCTCGCTTGGCGCTCAGCATTTAGAGGTTAGTGTTAGGACTGGTCGGCCTGGTGTCACTGGGTGGTGGGACATTATGCCACATGTCTGCGGCATGATGCCCCAGTGCTAGACATCATTATGCAGACATCGTAACGATATGACTTAATTTTTATAAAAAAATCTACGTTAAAAATCTTTATCACGCACACACACACACGCACACACACACATGTAGTAGCATACCAAAGATCAAAATACCTCAAAGACACCCTAGTCAGGGCGAAGCTAACGCCAATCACTAACCAAGACCACCCTAGTAATCTGGCCCTTGTGACAATAAAAGACGCAAAACCTGTTAACATATCATAGCGATCAGACATTTTTTTTTCACAACGACGAGCGAAGCATAACGTGCGTAACAGAGAATGCAATTTATCTCATCACATGTAAGATCTATAGCCTTGAGTATGTCGGAGAAACTGACAAGCTACACAAAAGTATCAATCTCTACAGATATGATTGGATGACAAAGAAGCTGTACAGACGCCCGGTCGCAGAACACTTCTCCCGTGGTCACACTTTTAGTGATATAACACTTATTGTAGTTGCTCACAACCGTAAGTGGAGTTCCGAAACCAGGATAAAAGAAATATTAATGGATACGCCGCCTTAGAACATTGACATCAAATGGTTTAAACAAAGAAGGCCAGAAAAACAGTCACGCACAAATAAGATCATTTTGTAGACAGTACATTTTCTTTTAAATATTTCGCTAAATTTGCTTATTAGTCACCCAATAACATATAATTACTACTACAGCAATATAGGAATGAAAATATCAGGGATATAAGTTACATAAAATATACAAATGTCGACATGGAATCAGATCACAATTAATAGTTCCAGCTCAGTACCCCCGAATGGAGTCCCAGTCTAATTTTACAGCATATTTTACCTGTCTCCTGTTGGTGATGATACAAGAGTTAGATTAGACATTTTTGGTATGGATTTAAAGGTAATTGTTTATTCTTTAGAACATGAGCTTATAATGTGGTTGTCTGGATGTGTTTCTGCGACAGAGTACAGTAAGTAATAAGGTCTTAGTGATGATCCGGAAGTGAAATATGTGTCCATTGCACGTTGGTTTTGTTTTATAGTCCAGCCTCTCAAAGAAATGCCGGTGAACCTATGATAAAATCTTCACCGTGAAGTAATCTTTGAAGGTATTTTAGATTAACTTATAATTTATATTGATTGGCACACAGTGGAAATTTTAGTACTGAGAAACAAATGCAGAGAAAATAAAGTAAAATGAGTTGTGTTCTATGTCCATATGGTTCATGGATTTTTAGGTCAATACATATTTTTCAGGACCCGCAGCAAGTTGAAGTAATCTAGTTGAAACACACACACACACACACACACACACACACACACACACACACGCAATAAAGCTTTTATTCCTGTAGAAATAATCATTCAAATCTTTTAACTTCAATGATTTTTCTGTTTGTTTTTTTTATATCTTGTTTGTTTTGTGTTTGCTTTGAAAAAAGACTCATATAGAGTCGAAAGCGCTCAGGCTAGTTATAAACTAGTATTGCACTGTTCGTTGTCAGTTTATTATATTTTTCATAATCCATGACACACGAGATTCCTTGCTGGATCCATTGCATTCGAAATACTGATATTCGCCAGATGCTTATTGACATTGAGACGCAACAAATGCAAATGTGCATGCCTTGGAAAGCTTGAACTCTGCGGCAGAACATGCCGCTATGAATATTGCATAACACATGTTAGTGTTACGTACTGTGGCACTGGAGTCAAAATCACGTTATCAACTATGTTGGTCATTTGGATCTCTTCGTGAATATTATGAGCCGCGTAAAGCACAGTCGCCTGTGGCTACACAAATACCCGTGACTGCACAAACACATGTGACTGCAAGACTGAAACACAAATAAAACATTGCTAAGATTGCAGCAGTTAAACTATGTGATCCTAGTAATACAAAAACAAAATCATGATCTTGACGGACTTCTTCATAAGAGAAAGGCTCCACTTATATATGCATGTGCAGTGCGTTTCAGCTAAAGCAAATCACACACCAGCATGAAATTCGAATACCACGTCGCATGCGAAAAGTGGACATACTTGATTTACTGAGATCTATACCTGCACTAAATCAACCTGCTCCAGTACCGGTTGCTGAAACAGCAACTGTATTAACAACTAAAGCAAAATACGTGTGTGCGTATACCAAGAAATGCAACCCCCCCCCTGAAAAAATTGCTATATTGAACGCGTTTGAACAAAACGATCATCGTATGGAGGATGAACATCAACGTCGTCGTGTTAAAGATGAACAAAAACGTATAGCATCTTCTATTTCGACTCAAGCTGCTAAGCATGTACGTGCGAAACTCGGCAATCAGAAATACCTGAATTCGAATTTCACACACGTAGTGATGAGTTGGTAAATCACGTGGCAATTATCCCACCCACATACAAACTATGTAAAGATGCTCGAAAACTTCTAATATGATCCTAGGAATGACATCGATGTTACAAAAACTTTGGCCGCTCTGGAAATAAAGCAGATATTTTCTTTAATGTGTATCTGGTTATACCACAAAATCACGAGAACGATGGATTTAAATTAAACTACTACACTGTGGGTTTACAGATGTGCACGTACCATCCTGAATTGTAGCAAGATCAGCGCCATCAATGACGAAACTGATGTGTGTGTAATTTAGATTTTTAACGTAGCTTTAACAATTTTTCAGTCATATCGCTACGATGTCTGCAGTGAGACAGTTTATTGTAATGTCTTGCACTGGGGCATCATGCCGCAGACACGTAGCATGATGTCCTACCCAGTCACAATATCCTGACACCAGGCCGACCAGTCTTAACACTAACCTCTTAATGCTAAGCACCAAGTGAGGCAGCTATTAGTTCCATTTTTGTAAGTCTTTGGTATGACTCGGCCGAGGATCGAACACACGACCTTCTGCATCCGAGACGGACGCTCTAACCACTAGGCCACCGGAGCGATAAAGGTATTGATAAAATTCTTGAGACGTTGGAGAAAAACACCAATGTAGGATCGGAGTGGACTAATGAAAGATATGATAAAGTCCAGGAACATATTTCACCAAATCATCCGTTTCGTGGCTCCAGTTACATACCAGCACCATCTTGGGCTCAACCATGGTCAGATATAAACGTATAAAGACGGTGGCAGATGTTTTGACTGGGTAATTTTGTCGGCGTTAGAAACGGCTAGTGATAACAAGGACCTGACTCGAACTACTGGTAGCGCTTGAGTGAACTCAACCTTGTTGATATCGAATATCCCGTGCAGGTTACCAAATGCACACTAAACAAATTTGAAACACTTAACACAGGTATTGCTGTTGATGTATTAACTTGGAAGAAAGGCTTAACCCGTTTGCACTATTTTCATATCGACAACATGGATGAATTCGTACTGATTTAATGCTGGTCAGTGATATAAGACAATCAGAGTCGGTATCGCACGACGTTGCTCGATTACTTAAATGGCAAAGCAAGCATCTCCGTAAGAAATATGCATAAGTTACATTTATGTATTAAACAACCAACAGTTGCATACCAACCATGAGTTGTACTGTGGTGGGATTAGTGAAAAGTCGCAACAGACAATAAGCAATGTGAGAGAAATCTCCAATTTACTGTGGTGCAATGAAAGACGAATCTTCCTTATATCATTTACGCGGACTTTGAATGTTTCAATGTTGAAGCGAACGTGTCCAACAACCACCAAACAATACAAGTCGCTGACCAACCACTAATTGGATTTTGTTATGTAGTAATTAGGCATGACGGGCAAACTTAACCACTAAATTTGTATCGTGTGGTAAGGACTCGGTTGAGGTATTCCTAAATCACTCTAGATTATACTAAATTGAATTCGACAACAGCTCTATTCACCAACAGTCATGATTATGACCGGTGAGATAAAATTGTGTTTTTTCCTCAGACATTCATTGCTGGATCTTTGATGGTCACTTTGGGAATAAGATCAAAGTTCGCAACCATTGCCACATCACTGGCGCGTACAGAGGAGACGCACACAACTTTGTAATCTGAAATTGAAAATTTACCAAACCAAACGATAACCTTTGTATTGTTTCATAACTTGGGTAGGTATAATGTACACTTAATGATGCAAGCAGTAGCAATGCGTCAAAATCAATAAATAAATGTAATAAAAAACAATATGGAATAAGCTCGGACATTTACAGTTCATTGTTTCATTACAGATTCTGCTTTTGTCCTAGGACACATTAAGGAACAATATAGCGACAGAAAACTTCGCAAATACCCACAGGTAGTATGCAACCAATACTGCCTTGTTAACGAGAAAAAGTGTGAATCCATACTTCGATGTCATCGAATATACAAAGGAATACGGATCTGAAAACAAAGGCCACACATGCATTTGAAGAAGACTTTGTCAAACTCGTGAACAATGCAGTTTTCCACAAAACCATGGAGAATCTGCGACAACAAATCCGCATAGATTTACTGATAAATAAATTTGCCACAACACTTGTTTGAAAAACCATTTTCGAGCAGCACCATGAGTGACCTTTTCTACACTTGGTAATGTTTTCGAGGCGGCTTTACATCTCCAATACCCAGTGTTTGTATTAATATAAAAATTACTATTAATAAGTGGCGGTTTGCCCACGAGAAGCAGAACCTCTAAGAGTAATCTAAGCCTTCATACCGTCTTGATGGTCTATCAAAACCTGGTCCTGCAATTCAAGGTATGAATGAGCTCGACATAGGCACGTTGACGAGTACGGACATCGTTCGATGCTTTATAAGCAAGGTCATGTGGGTAACACTCATCATTACTATTCACAGGTACATCATCAGGTTTTGGTTAGATGCTAGAATCAAGTCGTATATCAACCGTGTACCAAGCTCAGAATGACTGTATCCAGGTGTTTATTTCACCAGGATATTTACTCCATGGTGCTCCGGTAGCATTATAATGTGACAGCGATGTCACTCACGACTTTGATTTTGTAAACGGAACTTTTAGTTCCAGCGATAGACCTTGAAGATCTAATAAACGTTAACTTCTTTTCTCCACATCAAACGCAAGTTTCAGTAATTGCAGCTCGTCCATTACGTGTTCGAACTCGAATTGGATTTGCGTTACATCCCTTTTGCTACATTGTACACAATATAAAGAAAATTGTTTTAAACAACATACAAGTATTCACTTGTATGACAAAAAAGGAAATTCACAGAGACTTTAAGTAACAAAATAGACTTGAAGAATATCACAGATTTCACTGTCATCGACTTTTCCGCTCAGGTAACACCCATACCATCGAAGCATGCTGATATATTTCCAAACTTGGTTCGTCAACATCATTGGCCATGTTGGATCAGGAAAAACTCAACTGTTGTTAAATTGTTACGATGGCTAAAGTTGTATATAATTACGCCATTGGCTGATGATCACATATTATATTTTAAAAGATTTTCAAAAAGCGTTTCATGACAGGAGTGGCAACGCCACCATTCGATGTCTTTTCCACTGTCGGTGAAGCAGCTGTCATTGTAGTATATGACGATTTTATGCTTGAGAAACAATTAAATCCCGAGCAAATAATTTCACGATATCAGCACCAAAACACCGATGTAATCTGTTTGACTCAACGATACTCACATGGGACTAAAATGTTATGTGACAACTGTAACATGCTGATGATTCGTGGCATTGATGTATAAGGCCTCGGAAGTATTCTTTGGACTTGGTGTGCGTCCGACCACACATTGGGTGACAAACGCTCTTGGATATTTGTCACAGACGATTTGGGAAGTCAAAGAAAACGTTGGTGAAATTTAAAAACCCTTGTCATACTTGCAAAAGACATCCGTTTACTTGATGAAGACGTTATAAAGACATTTGAAAAATGCATACGTGCCAATAACGTACTAGTCAGAGATGCAAACACTAGTTTAATACTTTAGAGGAAATATTCATCAGATTATCTTCAAGCATTCTCTCTCTCTCTCTCTCTCTCTCTCTCTCTCTCTCTCTCTCTCTCTCTCTCTCTCTCTCTCTCTCTCTCTCTCACACACACACACACACACACACACACACACACACACACACACACTTGGAAAGAGTACTTGGTAAAGAATGCTATCAAAAACATGATAAATACATGTAATGAAGTGGGGGAGGCATTTGGTACAAACGTTTAATTCATATCTAATGGCAGAAGAACTGAAGAAGGTGAACATTTATTGAGATAATATATGATATACTTCGTACCTCTAATATGGATACAACTGCGAGCGCATCAACTTTCTAGAGACCCCGATCCCGACATTGAATTAATTTTTTTTTTAAAGAGGAATATCTGCAAGGTATGCAAAAGTAATGACGTAGATATCAGAACAATTGAAACTTGCAGCATGTACACCTCAAAGCGAAGAGTTAATTCTGCCTCCATCAACAAATTTTTACCTGTACACCAATCTGAATTATTGTTAGGGCTATATCGATAGTATCTCTGATGGTGCTAGCAAATTAAATTCGATACGGGTACATTCAAGAGTGCGTTTCTATTCACATCAGCAACATTCAGCTACACAAAGCAATTTCAACACGCTTTGTAAACTGTATTCGGTGGCTATCGAGAATGAAATTCGAATTCGAGACAGTGCTTGCGAAAATTAAAAATCACCGACAACCCCGTGCACAAATATTGAACCGTGCGGTTGCGAATTTATACACAATAAAAGTCGAGTTAAACAATCTTTATTTTCGTGGACTATTATGCCGATCATCCACTGGTTGCCCATCGTATGTAGTTTGCTTGCCAGTTCATCGGGGATATAGACTGTGGCGACTGGTTAGGACCAAAAGGCCCCACCTCCATAATCACGCTCTATTTTGGAAATTTACAGCAATAGTTGAATGCTAAAAGATTTCGAATTCAGGAAACTCACCTTTGACGTCGTGTCGTGTCCCACAAATATTAATATTTTTACAATATTTCTAGTGACGAATACGATTAACGGGAAGACATTCAAAAAGAGAGCATGTATCACAGTCGCAATCAACTTACCTGAGATGAGGATACTTTCATCCGAGGTCAGTCTGAGATTTGAGACAGACTGGTTGTGTCCGACTAGTTTTCTGTCAAGTGAGCCAAGATAGAAGTTCCATACTATGATCATACTATCGTCTCCACCGGAAATAACGTTGACGTTGTCACTTGTTACAGTTATACATCTAACAGTCAAACCATGTTCCACCAAAACCTAATAATTAAAAAAAAACAAAACAAAAAAAACAAACAACATAAAACGCTATTTTCGATCTTAACGTTGCTGTCTGGCGTTTCTTTAATCAAAACATTTACCTAGTAATTTATAGCTCTTGTGGCGCCACAGTAAAGAAGAAGATTCGTGCCAAACTGGTCATTATTTATCTATATTTGAATATTAATATATTAATAGACGACTTTATGATTTTTTGGAAATATCTTGACTGTACTTTTTGTTTTCATTGACTTTACAATCCAGCTTTTTATTATTTGCTATGAGTATAAAGGAAACCAAAAAACGCTGTAACAATCCCTGCATTTTTTCTAAGAAAAGGAAGGGATTAATGCAACAGTATTATTTGCACGCGTGCGAAATGTCAATCAACTCTTTTTATAATTTTTGAAATAAGGACTTCAACACAACTGAACGTACTTGTCTGCACATGTGCATAACAGTTAGTGGAAGTTTGATCTATCCCAGGTGGTGTAACTGTGGAGCGTGGTACACTTTTGTATATACACTAGTAAATGTATATGTACAGTAATTTTAAACATTAAGCTGTGTAATGTCCATTTACTCCACAAGAAAAATTGCATGTATAATTTCAAGATTTTCTCCATACGACCCTTTATTGGTGATTAAGGTGCCTTTTACTTAGAAAAGCGCAGAAGTCTCCAACAGTGCAACATAATCCCAATTATTCAATCTTTCAGTCATATTTACATCAACTTTGTGACTAGTACGATAAATCAAGAACCCTCCGCCACCTCCCCTCAATCTGTGTTGATACTGATGGACGAGATGTGTGTCTGATGTCATCTGTTTATCACAATGTGTCATTTTGTTTCATGCAAATCTTTCCGGAACAAACTTGCGTACACTTTAGACACATTCCGGTAATTAGCAACAACCACATCGAGCGCGAAATTCAAAATGGCCACATGACAGAGGGTTGTGCTATTCCACGTCGATTTACAAGTCACCAAACATGGTGGCGCTCTACAGTTTCGTATTTTGCATAGGGTATTTTAAAGAAAAATAATTCCCCTCGGGTTTCCTTACTAGTTATACTGGCTGTTTAAAAAAGACATTGTATATCATAGGTATTGTTCAAACAACCTTTAATTCCCTTTATTTTGGTGTATGATTCATGGGATTAATATGGATTATAGAGGATACAGCTTGGCCTTACTCCAGGTATGCATCTTTCCAGAAAGTGATAGCTCCTCTTGCTTATTTTCACTTCTTGAACAGAGGTAAATTGTGAAAAAAGAGCCGATAACATTATTTTTTTTTGCATTATACTCGGTAATTCATTTATTTCACTTTCAAAAGCTGGTATTGTCTAGTCTGGCAAAATTCATTTTCCGTATTTTAATGGATGCTAAGGATAGTGAACTTTAGACAAATTCAGACGATTTTGGTGGCACAAGGGAGCAGTTACTTTATTACCAGCGTGCTAAGATCATTTATATTTCCAAAAGTACAAGATCCTAAGAAATGTCAGCCACATTACATCAAAGTAGGATAGAGGTATACCAACATTTTTTTTTCAATGTGCATTTTTTAAATGCAAGTAACTTCACCTTACATACACCACTCTCTCAAAAGTACATAATAACTGGTGAGCGCCCCCGATAGGATTTGCTCCGGAAATATAATGTTCGTGCAAACGAAATAACCCTTTAGCGGAAGGTAGCTCCACAGTCGCGAGGAATACCGTTAAGTGTATAAAATGATGTGTGCAGCCAAAATTGATTTCCGATTTTTCCAAGTTATAATGAATAAGTAATATCAGCCCATAAACCGACAATCAATATCATTATGGGTGAGGGACTGATTTATCAGCCTACGGTATGACTGCTCCGTTTGCCTAATTGGTTAGAGTGTCCGGCCCAATGTCAGCAAAATTTTACATGATACTGTATGTCTGCGGCATGATGTTCCAATGTTAGACAACACTGTAAACTGCCACACTGCAGACATCGTAACGATATGACTGAAATGTTTTAAAAGCTATGTTAAAATTTCACACAAGCACACATGCATACACGCACACACGCACACACACACACACACACACACACACACACACACACACACACACACACCAGCTGTGTAGTTTGACACTAACCTGAGTCAGTTTTCCGGTTTCAAGCTCCCAAATTTTGAGTGACTTATCTTCTGACCCTGTCACCAGATATTTGCTATCCTGTGTGCAAGTAATGAACGTGATCTTCTCCGAATGAGTTACCACTTTAACGTCAAGCCCGTGCAATAACTTCCAGATTCGAACACTAGAATATACATGACATTTTTACAATAATATGGATAAATCACGCGCGAGAAAACAGTGAATATAATTATTTGTTTCATAACATTTTCAAAGTATTAACAACAACCAATAGCAATGAATGAAACCAGAAAAATTAATAACTCTTTTAAAAAATAAATGTTATTGATGAAAAAGTACAGATCATAATGTTTATATTGACTTATGTGTGCTCATTGAAAAGGTTTATTATTCTGTATCATTTATAAGGCTGGCTGGGCTTTTAAATTGTTTAAAATCAAATCACATTGCTGCTATTTTACTCGCTCGTCAAAGCTTTACATATATATATATATATATATATATATATATATATATATATATATATATATATATATATATATATATATATATATATATATATACTGTATATATAAAGATATATCTATTCTGTTTTGACACCTTCTTTTCACAAAATACATTGCTCCATTCAAAATCGTTATTTTACGACAAATCTACTTGTTGGTCAAAATCTATGTGAGATTTGATCATAAATTTTTTTTTTAATTTTATTTTTTTTTGATGGTTTTCTTGTGTTTATTTCCTTATTTACCAAAACCATATTATATAGGTATCTCATCATTGCATACGTCCGTAAACCAAAGACGCAAATTCCAATAATTTGTACATGAAAAAAAAAGCCAACCTTTTATCCCCGACTCCTGAAATGATATATCGACTGTCTGGAGAAACTGTGTGGATGTGGAAGGCAGTGGAATAAACTTGTATGCTTTGAGCATCATCCGCACGCCACACGTGTAGCGTCTGATTCTTATCAATTGAGAGCACCAGCTTGCTATCTGACAGTACGTACACATTACTTAATTCGTACTCGTGATTCTGAAATTGTATAATGGACAAATTAAAGCCAAATGAAATAATTATTTTTAAATCCCTGCTGGTAAGCGATAATGTAAACACTAACGTTATAATTAATTTGGTTACATGTATTGTTGTTAGTTTTGGGTTAATGACATTTTTCAGCACAAGATAATCTATACATGACGGCCAGTATAACTGATTGAAGAGAAACCAGGAAACATCAGTTTCAACCATTGACCCACGGAAACAACTGGCAAGCTTTCTCACATACCCACACTGGCTGTGCCCGAGACTCGAACCCACGCAGACAGAGGTGAGATGACAGTGATTGGTAAAGGAAAGCGCGTTATACCATTCGTCCACCCGGTAACCCTGGTTATATATAAGAAAAAAAAAAAAAGAAAAGAAAATTCCCTAACTTTTCACTATGGCACAAATATGTGATTCACTGTACACTTTTAACCTACTTGTATTTTTAAATACGAAAATTAATTACCATTACGGAAATGAATACTTATGGTGACGGTGAAATATTCCATTATAATTGCGAGGGAATAGAGCCTTGTTCTAAATGAATTCAGTCAGAAACATACACAAAAGGTTTCTTTTCTCACTTTAGCATGCATGCATTGCCCAACAAAATCCGCATCCTCCAACGCAAACAACTAGGATTCAGATTAATTAAGTTAAAGCACATTGGAAATTAAATTTATTTTAAACAATTTTCAATGTATTCCCCTTCTAAGGTCTCACTGGATAGTTTCGTAGTTTGACACCCTCTAATTTTTAAGGTAGAAGGAATGAGCCTAATTATCACAACCCTAGCATTTATAAATTCACACATAAGCTAAATCTGTAATGTGGTTTACATTGAATTTGAGTTAGGCTTGTAAATGGGATGCCTTGTTGGTGACTGCCTGTCACAGATAGACTAACATCCAATGTGTAACTTGGGCTGCAAATGAGCAGCTGTCTTTGTATTTACATGTGTCTGCTACAGAGGTAAATATCTAAAAATCTACATGGTTGAGGGGTGATGAAAAGTATGAAAAGTATGTTAATTTGTTATAGTACTAGTGAACTTTCAAGATGAATAAGGTACATACTGACTCTGTTAGCCTGCTTCTCACAGGAACAGGTTGAAAATAGCTCTTTTATGTCAAAAATGAATGTAAAAAAGAGGGGATGGTAGTAGTATAGGTTCAGGATCAAAACCACGAGTTGCATAAGGCATTAACCTTAAAACCTTAGTCAAATTTCTTACAAGCATCCTTTCAACAAAAATCATTAGTTAGATTTTATTTGTATATTTATTGTAAAATTATTGTCATTTTTCTGCAATAGGTCATCGTCGGATGAAAATTTGCTCCTAAAAAAACTGTCATGTGAGACCTAAGCATTATTTCTAGTTTTTACTCTTTCCCTGGAACAGACATGATCCTGACAAAGTTACATTACTTACCCTGTAGATATTGATGGCTTTGGCTAAAATTAGATTCCAAACTCTCAGGGTTTTGTCACGTGATCCTGATACTATAAAAGTGTTGTCAGGAGCAACAGCAACACAAGTAATTGGTCCAACGTGGCCAATTAAATTATCGGCAAAATCACCAACGTCAAGATTCCACGTTTTCAGCAAACCATCCACACTTCCTGGAGTAAAATGTGCAGAGTTTATACGAACTTAAAAAAAATCATGAGGTAAGAACGTGCATATTTTTAAAATATTTTTTTCCTTAAATGGACAGTTTTTAAAAGAAATTAAAAAATATCATAAATTTGACATAACTTAGAGTTGTTAAAACAATTTACAAGAGCTAGAGACGAGTGCACTATTTTGAGTCTGGTTTCGTGTCCAGCTTGATAATATTCTTGTACCTAATTTCTAGAACATAATGCCTTTTGTACCTAATGTCAGGATTAAGATGCCTGTTTTATCTAATGTCAGGGTTGGATGCCTTTTGTAAATCATGTCAGGATTAGGATGCCTATTGCATCTAATGTCTGGGATGGAATGCCTATTGCATCTAATCTCAGGATTGAGATGCCTGTTGTATCTAATGTCCGGATTAGGATGCCTATTGCATTTAATGTCTGGAATGGAATGCATTTGTACCTAATGTCAGGATTAAGATGCCTGTTGTACCTAAAGTCTGGATTCGGGTGCCTATTGCATCTAATGTTTGGATTAGGATGCCTTGCGAAGATAATGAAAAAGTTAGAAGTTTAGGTTAAAAGTATGGTAATATTTAAAACTGACATTCTCAAGCATGTTGAAAATACTGACCAGTAGTCCAAAAAGACTTCATCAACTAATATTTAAAGCTAAGTTCAAGATAGTGACACATTCATTGACACTTAGTCTAAACGGACAATTAATATTCAAAAGCAGGATCGAGGTACTGGCATTTGTGTGGACAGTTTGTCCAAAAAGGCATCACTAATTAGCATTCACAAGCAAGTTCGAGATACTGCCATTTGCGTTGATGATTAGTCCAAAAGGATTACACCAATTAATATTCGCAAGCAAGTTCAAAATTATGCCACTTGGGGTAAACAAGTAGTTAAAACACTAATGATTTTATTTCTCTTCAGCTGTAACTGGTTCACAAGTTAAGTATTTGGAAGATGGCATATATTCCAACGGTGTCTTACATGCAGAATATCGACTATTTCAAATATTCAAAATGTGTATACAGCCGTATGTGAACTTAAGGAAAATAAAAGTACAACGTATAATTTGTCTGACAAATCTAGGTCATCGAAAGAGTGAAATAAAGCAATACAAAGTACGTTGATGTACAAGGAGAAATCGTACCTACAGTGAACGCCCTGTGCTTATGTATCTTCATTCTAAATAATTGTTAATTTGAACAAACTGATATGTATTGTATTATTATTATTATTATTGCTAATTTAAACGCTTCTATAAAAGTCTTTGCATTTACAGTTTTACTTCTACTAACATATTTTCCTTTCAGTTTTAAGGCATTTTGGGCTCATTAGCACTGATATTACACCAAACGCAAAAAATACAAAGAAGATAAGTGGACACCTAAAGAAAATTTAATTTGCCAATGATTTGTCCACCATGTACTTGCACCTCATATTCATTATTTGTCCGGATCTTAGTCTCTGTTATGGAAAGGTTTTAGGGCTTTTTTTGGCGTATGAAAATGAGAAACTGCAAACAGTTTAATTATAGTAATATCGTATTGACCACTATTAATATTGCATGCATTATTTTATAATAGGTTATTAATTACCAGATATGACTTGTTTATTGTCCTTAGTAATAGCCAGACAACTTATTGGACCACTATGGTAATCCATCTGAAGATCTGCTGCACACCGCTTTATTAGACTCCACACTATTACTTCCTCCTTAAATAGATTAATTTCTTCAACATTACTGAATATTGGACACTTTACTATTTGCTGTATAATGGACACTTTACTATTTGCTGAATATTTGGAAAGTGCTATTTTCTGAATATTACTGAATATCGGACACTTTACTAATATCCTGAAAATTGCTGAATATTGGATACTTTACTATTTTCTGAATAATGGACACTTTACTGTTTGCCGAATATTGGACAATTTACTATTTGCTGAATATTATTGACTATTGGAAATTTCACCATTGCTGAATATTACTGGTTATTGGTTGTTTCAGTAAGTATATGTACATTACGATAACACCTTCTGATATCGATGTATGTGAAACATTCATCCAAGTGCAAGTATAATTACAAAAAAGGAAAATAAAGACAACTGATCCGCATTCTTATTTCAATCATTTAATGAAAACACTGAAAGAATATTTTCTCTTACTTTCTGAGTTTTGTATCAAATATATCACTTTTTTACAGATCAAAACACCATATGTAACGATAGAAAATAATTTGCATGAAGCTGTTCCAAAACTCGAAATGCACACACACACAAACACACACACACACACTATATATATATATATATATATATATATATATATATATATATATATATATATATATATATATATATATATATATATATATATATATATATATATATATGTGTGTGTGTGTGTGTGTGTGTGTGTGTGTGTGTGTGTGTTCATTTTTTTCTCCGTTAACTTTAAACTGTCAGAATCGTTCAATATTCACCGATATTGAACACCTTCATATTGTACTCCGCGCGCTCAATTCAAAGGAACTATTTTTTAACGTAAACAATTTTTATGAATGAACTAAAGCATATATTTCATGGACTGCCACATACCAGCAAATGTTTCATAGACCGACAGATACAAACTGCTTTGGCATATTCCGCGCTTACTTTTTTGATACAATGTTTCAGATTTAGTTAGATATAGACGCTATACATGGGTCTTCATAATAACACGCAAGTTATACACATGAACTGTTTAATTTGGCTGGTAATAAAAATGGTAAGAAATATACTTACAATTTTACATCTTGAATTTCCTCAAAAAATACTTTCCTAGGTATGTAAATTTGAATTAGATGAGCAATGACATGGGTTCTCAAGGTTGATTACACATTTTGAAATTGTACTGTAATTTAGAGTATATTCCAAGTGCAGTTACATCCTCCTTACTATACTCAAAATGAAAAAAAAAATTTCATAGTATCTTTTCGATAATTGCAATGGAAAGGCTTCATAATTTTCCAACATTATGATCTGAATCATTCAATGAAAAGAAACACTCATGCCGATGTCAACACACTTCAAAACGATTAAATTGGCAGACGCTGCTGGAATCCGATGCAAGTCACTTGATATAAAAAAATCCAGACTATAATCAAAAGATTGCGTTTATTCGACAAAAATTTCAAAACGTATTCATTCCATATCAAATGGAATAGTTGTTGCAATGTGTATTCATCAACAATATTACTCCAAATTTCAATTTTAAGTAGACGAAACGCTATTTGATTTCGAAACTTACGTCTAGCGCGCGACCAACTTCAAATTTATATGGGCGGAGTTATGCGCTCACTAATAATGGTGTGTAATGATCCATCAATGCTTATGTATTTAGTTTGGAATACGGCATACATTTAGTTACTTTGTTTTTTTTTGTGGTGTATTTTTGTTTGTATGTTTAAACCTTGGGAAGAATAAGAAATGGGCATATAATAAAACGGTTACTGTATTTGTATGGGAAAATATGAACTCGTTTTGTCGGAAGGATATACTGCACTCCAAAAGTCGTGCAGTATATTCATCCAAAAATCTCGTTCATATTTTCTCATGCAAATGCGTGTTTTTGACTTGAATACACTTTTATTCTGACGATACTTTTCTTGAATGAATCATGAGGGATGGGGGTGTGAGTCTGGTGAAGTCAAAACAGGCTCGGTAATTGAAAGCGCTATTTACAATGCACACTATAAACGTGAAGAAGATTTAGATGTAAACCAGGCAAAATTTGGTCGATACCATTATTACTCGTACACACCTTGGATGCACTAAAAATCAGCCTTTCATCATCCGACAGGGAAAGGGAGTTTACATCAGAGTGATGTCCCCTGTACGTGGTCATCAGCTTTGTGGTTCGAAAGTTGAAAAGATAGACAAGCCCGGAAGAACAGGCCACAATGGCATGGTGACAATCACTACAGATTTTCACTCTTTGTATCTGGAAAGAACGAAACTTATTTTGTAGGACAGCAAATCTTAATGATAAAAGATTAACTACAAAATCCAACAAATAATGAACACATCATGTCATCAACCTTCTACAGATCTAGTGCTTTCTTGATTGAAAGAACTGTTTATACGAGTTAAAGCTTAATTGACAAGTATGTATGTATGTATGTATGTATGTATGTATGTATGTATGTATGTATGTATGTAGGTAGGTAGGTAGGTAGGTAGGTAGGTAGGTAGGTAGGTAGAAAGGTAGGTAGGTAGGCAGGCATATATATATATATATATATATATATATATATATATAATGGCACATTGATTAAGTCTTGAATTGAGTGCACATTGGTAAAGTCTTTAAAACGGAATGAAAAGTGAAATTAAATGAATGAAAATAAAAGGATACCTTTCCTTGATGCCCAGACAGTTCTTGTATCCATGATCCAGTTGTGAAGGAGATCACGTGTAAACCACCGTCCTCTGAACCTGCAGAAAAGTTTGTTTCTGTCGTAATTTCAATCCCAAAATTATGTCTCGTTGACTTTTGAATAATTATTGGCCTTTCAAGCATTTGAACTATATATATATATATATATATATATATATATATATATATATATATATATATATATATATATATATATATATATATATATATATATATATAGATGCAATAAACTGACGACGAACAGTACGAAACTAGTAACTAACTAGCCTAAGCGCTTTCGACTCCCAATGAGTCTTTTTCAAAGGCAAATACAAAACATAGTTACGACAAACAAATAAACACAAAAACGTTGCGTTTGTAAACCTCTACATTTCTATCTTCACATGTGCTAAAACTATAAATACAACCAGCTTGTATAGACTAGTTGCGGAAACTGAAAACGTTGTATAATTCCCTAAAAGTCTACAAGCCAAAGCGACATCTATTTTTACTTTGTGTACATATGTAACGCAGATTATATCCCGGATATTTGGTTCTATACCGGTTATTCTTATAGTAAAAATTGAAGGATAAGAAGATTTAGAAAATGTTAAATTCTACTAGTGCATAGTTTTCATTTTCTAGTCTTCTTGGTTTAGACCGCTTGGTTTCAATGTTCTAAGGCGGCGTATCCAGTATGATTCCTTTTCCTTCCTGGTTTCGGAACTCCAACTGTGGTTGTTGGCAATAGCGATAAGTATTATATCACTGAAAGTGTGGCCAGGGGAGGAGAAGTGTTCTGCGACCGGGCTTCTGTACAGCTTTTTTGTCATCCAATCAGATCTATGAAGGTTTATCCTTATGTGTAGCTTTTCAGTTTCTCCCACGTACTGAAGGCCACAGATCTTACATGTGATGAGATAAATCACATTCTCTGTTTTGCACGTTTTGTGTGGACCATGTATGTTTAGTTTTTCTTTAGTCACTGTGCTAGTGAATGTCTTGGTCTCTATCATATGTTGACAGGTTTTGCATCTTTTATCGCCACAGGGTCCAGATTGACTAGGTTGGTTTTGACTAGCGATTGTTGTTAGCTTGGCCCTGACTAGGATGTCCTTTAGGTTTTTTGGTCTCCGGTAAGCTACTACAGGTTTGTTCGGAAGTATTAGGTTTAGTATGTCTGACGATTGCACGGTTGGCCAGTGGTTTGCGATGATTGTACCTACTTTGGGATTGTCTGGGTGATAGGTCAGAATAAATGGTATCCTATCAACCTTTTCTTTCTGTCCATATCTGAGTAGGTCATCACGGTTTGTTTGTTTGGCCCTTTGGATTGCCTCCTCAATCAGGTCTTTGTCGTAGCCTCGGTACATTAAATGTTTAGCCAGCTCTTCAGACCTTTCTATGAATCTTTCATCGTCGGAGCAAATTCTGCGTATCCTCAGTGCCTGGCTATATGGAATGTTCTTAATGCAGTGTTTTGGATGACAGCTGGTTGGGAGAAGATACTGGTGTTTGTCGGTTGGTTTCGAGTAGATGTCTGTGTGTAATTTGTTTTCCACCAGTCTGGTTGTTGTGTCCAGGAAAACATGGTTTGAGTTGGAAATTTCTGCCGTGAATTTTATTGAAGGATGGAAGTTGTTTGCCTTTGAAATGAAGTCATCCAGACTTTCTCTTCCATACTGCCACTTCATTTCTATATCATCGATAAAGCGTACCCACTGGTATGGTGTACGCTCAACCGATGCTAAGAGCTTTCCCTCAAGTTTTCCCATGAAAATGTTAGCATACGAAGGGGCCATTTTAGTACCCATTGCAGTTCCATTGATTTGTAGGTAGTTTTCTTCATTAAATTCAAAGTTGTTGAGTTTTAGGACAAGCTCCAGGAGTTGGATTAAGAAGTGTGTGGGTGGATTGTTTACAGTTCTTGTTTCCCATGCTTCGCTGCATGCCTGTAACCCTTCGTTGTGCGGTATGTTGGTGTACAAAGATGTGACGTCTAAGGAAGCAAGTAATGTATCTGGCAGTAATGGTTCACTACCTTTGCTTTTTATGAGATAATCTGTCGTGTCTTGAAGATATGATGGTAATTTGTGGACATGTGGTCTCATGAAATGATCTAAATATTCTGATATCCTTTCTGTGGGGTGCCCGTTACCTGAGATTATAGGTCTGCCAGGGTTTCCTTGTTTGTGGATTTTGGGTAGAAGATAAAATCTACCTGCTCTTGGGTTTTCTGGGCTTAAGTAGTTTTTGGTTTGCTGGTCTATGTGTCCGCTTTGGTACGCCTCGTCAATAACATTAGTGATGATTTTTGCATATTCCAGCGTTGGATCATGGTCCAGTTTTTGGTAGAACCTAGCGTCACTTAGTTGTCTACTTGCTTCACTAATGTAGTCTTCCCTATTCATAACGACAACAGCGGAACCCTTATCTGCAGGCTTAATTATTATGTCTGTTCTGCTTTTCAGTGAGTGCAGGGCATCTGTTTCTTCTTTTGTCAAATTAGAATATTTGTTAGTATGGTTGATATGTCTGGAAATATCGTTTTCAACCGAGTTGATAAAGGCTTCCAGATTCGGAATTGAACTTTTTGGTGGGGTCCAGTTACTTTTCTTTCTAAATGTGGGTTGGTCGCAGCTTATATTTTCCTTTGATTTGCTTGGTGGTTGCAAGGCAAAATGGGCTTTGAGTCTTAGTCGGCGGATGAATTCTTCGGTGTCATTCTTAAGCTTCCCTCTGTCGTATGTTTTAGGACGGGGACAGAAACTCAAACCTTTCGATAAAAGTTTTATTTCTGCATCAGTAAGTTCTAAATTGGAGATGTTGACTACTGTGTTAGTAACAGTTGCATTAGTGTTTGTTACAGAGTGCTTGCGATTCTTCCTTTTGCGACGATTTTTCTTCTTACGGTTGTTTTTGGAAGAAATTTCGTCAATTGAAGTTTCTTCACAACAGTCCATTGGTTGTAGATCATGACTTCTAAATTTTCTCTCTCTGACTTTGTATAGTTTCGAAGGGAGTCTTTTTTCATCTTTATTTAATTTGGAGTAAAACGTTTTCAATTGTTCTTCTGTTGAGACGGAATTGAGCTGATGTTTTAGTTCTTCAATGGTTGCTGATTTGGCTAGATATTGATGATTTACGTTTTTACTAAGTAGGGCTGTGAGTTTCATGGTAGCGTCGTGAGTTATTTTATTCCATCTTTTGTTGAATCTGTTTGAACTCTTGCCAATAATTTGCGGTTTCACATGAATTTGAAGACCTTTAGTGACTGTATTTGTTTCGAGGAAATGATGCAAGAAAGTGCAATGATGCTTTAGGCGAATTAAAGCATTAGTTTCATTGCGTAAAGTTTTGAATGTTTTCTGTATTTGTTGAGACATCGTCTCCATTCTAAGAGATACGGCAACAATTTAAATATAAGAAGGAAACAATGGAACGGATACAGTAACACTACATAAATACAAGACAGAAAAGGGTGTTAGATCACACCAAAGGTAGATCGAGCCATACGAGGTAGGTAATATAAAGAATACAAATCATATGGCGAATAACAACCCTCTCAAACGTACTGGATCCACCAAGGGATCACGTCTGTCAGGGATTAATTAAAATAGATGCAATAAACTGACGACGAACAGTACGAAACTAGTAACTAACTAGCCTAAGCGCTTTCGACTCCCAATGAGTCTTTTTCAAAGGCAAATACAAAACATAGTTACGACAAACAAATAAACACAAAAACGTTGCGTTTGTAAACCTCTACATTTCTATCTTCTATCTACCTTCAGTACGTGGGAGAAACTGAAAAGCTACACATAAGGATAAACCTTCATAGATCTGATTGGATGACAAAAAAGCTGTACAGAAGCCCGGTCGCAGAACACTTCTCCTCCCCTGGCCACACTTTCAGTGATATAATACTTATCGCTATTGCCAACAACCACAGCTGGAGTTCCGAAACTAGGAAGGAAAAGGAATCATACTGGATACGCCGCCTTAGAACATTGAAACCAAGCGGTCTAAACCAAGAAGACTAGAAAATGAAAACTATGCACTAGTAGAATTTAACATTTTCTAAATCTTCTTATCCTTCAATTTTTACTATAAAAATAACCGGTATAGAACCAAATATCCGGGATATAATCTGCGTTACATATGTACACAAAGTAAAAATAGATGTCGCTTTGGCTTGTAGACTTTTAGGGAATTATACAACGTTTTCAGTTTCCGCAACTAGTCTATACAAGCTGGTTGTATTTATAGTTTTAGCACATGTGAAGATAGAAATGTAGAGGTTTACAAACGCAACGTTTTTGTGTTTATTTGTTTGTCGTAACTATGTTTTGTATTTGCCTTTGAAAAAGACTCATTGGGAGTCGAAAGCGCTTAGGCTAGTTAGTTACTAGTTTCGTACTGTTCGTCGTCAGTTTATTGCATCTATTTTAATTAATCCCTGACAGACGTGATCCCTTGGTGGATCCAGTACGTTTGAGAGGGTTGTTATTCGCCATATGATTTGTATTCTTTATATATATATATATATATATATATATATATATATATATATATATATATATATATATATATATATATATATATATATATATATATATGCACACACACACACACACACAGAGTCAACGTCGACCTATTGTGGTCAGAGTTATGAGTTATAAATTTACAATTGCCTGTATAAAAATGCGATCTACGGAGAAGGAGTCGGTGGTGTTAATCAGGGTCTATACAATAAGATATCCCCAAAAGCGATACCGATTCTAAAACAGGAATGAATGCTATTGATGTTGTTCGTGATAAAGGTATTTGAACTGATGGTGATGATGCTAGTAAAGCGTTTATTGCGATCAAGAACGACTTGCACGATTAATACGTAGACGAAAACCACAATCAGTTACTGAAGTGATGACAAGTTTCAGTAAAATAATAAATTAAGTAATCAAGCTGCAAATAAACGGTTGAAAGAACTAGCTGATGCACCCGACCACTGTCAGAGAGAGAGAGAGAGAGAGAGAGAGAGAGAGAGAGAGAGAGAGAGAGAGAGAGAGAGAGAGAGAGAGAGAGAGAGAGAGAGAGAGAGAGAGAGATCAGCAAGTCTCGTAGCCGGAAGTAGCTTTCGTGTTAGAGACGATAATGAATTAATAATAAAAATGTTTAAGCGTGTATCAGATCTTGCATTTAACATGGATGTCCATGTCCTTAAAGATGGTCGATACGTGATTATCAATATTATTCGTATGATGAAAGAGATCCAAATTAGAGTGGGCGAATTGAGCTACATGTGATATTTCTTGCCCAATAAAGCCTTTATTGAAGTAGAAGGCGAAATTCTGAGAGTCACTGATCCACCTGCTGCTTATGTGGGTGAAAGTAGAGTTGTTTTTGTTAATAATGACATCATGTCGTTGTTCAGCAGGGCGACATACAGTATCAACGGAAGAAACATTGAATCATGCCTGAACGACGTCGACGTTGCAATGACACTAATTGGTCTAGCAAGATATTCCGATGATTATTCAAAATCAGCAGGTCTATCAATCATGTTTGCGAAGGATACCACTGATCATCCCAATAATTGTCCGCATCTTTTGATTTAGATACAATTAACACATGCTAGTGCGGTTGATCCACAAACCAGCTGAAATGATAATTCTACCTGCCCTTACATTTTCTACGTTGCTCTGCATAAACGAAAACTTCAACTTAGGATTTAATACACGACTATCAACGCTGACAGGTGCCAGTAAAACATTTCATGTGTAAATCCATTGTCCCACATCTTTAGATTTTGCAGAAGTGTCAGAAGATTATTTCGAAGCCAAGCATACAGTTGTACTTGTAAGAAAAGATACAGACGATGATGCTATCTGACACCCCGCTGATACTGATGATGGTAAAGCAACAATGACAAAACTTTTATTGTAGATGACAACAATAACACCGTCGATGACCAAAGAGCAACGATTGTAATCGCTTATGAATCAATGTGGGAAGTCAATGTTGTCTTGGTTGACGATAACCACAGATAGTGCTCAGAGTACAACTGCTGGTACATTTGCATGGCAAATAGCATCACAGTAAATGTGTCTCTGCCCAGCGACATATATGTACTGTATTACTTTTCAAAAAAATACAGCAGCAGACAGCATCAGACTCACAAGTATATTTTCAAACACGCAAACCAATGATATTTGACAAGCTTGGTATTACTGAAGTTTCATTAAGGATAAACGGACATCAAGAATCCTCCGAGGGCATATTATTGTATTTTGGAAATAATTATGTTGCATGTGCCTATCATCGTTTGTTGACATTCATGGGACGTGATCAAAATGTGGATTCTGTTCTACAAATATCACAGTTGGATTTTACAACATTATGTCCGATGCGATAATTCTCATTGGACCATTTGGATTTATTACGGCAATCTGTTATTGACATACACGTCCGAGCTCGTGTAACACGCCCACCACCTGCTATACCTGGTCCACCAATTATTTCTGGTACCTATAGGGTAATCGCATTATAATTATAAGACAAAACGATGTTGCTTGCGGGTTGTAGTGGTTAATGCTCCAGTAGAAAACATGTAAATGTTTTCACATTCAGTAATTAAATTGTTACATCTTCCCTTGAATGTTACTCTGATTCCTGGTCAGATTTCAAAGCTTCAATCGGCAGCAAAAAACCTCATTCTGGAATAAAAAATAAAAACGTTGAAATCCTCGGCGTTTCACGAACGTCAACTCAGATACTTTAATGAATGATGACAAATGATCAGCGACTAGTGTACTACTCAATCTGTAAAGGACACAGCAAAAATGAAATGGTGGGTATATTTTCAGTTCTTGCAGCTATACCGGCATTGATAGCCGCTGAAGCCCCTACTGTTGCAAGAGCTGCTGAAGATGGTGCAGTTGGAACTGCTACTGGAATAACATTAAATAAAGATACAGGGCAGGGATGAAAAACTTCTTCCCCTCAAAATGGGACAAGGTCTTTGGACTGGGATATATTTTCACTACTTGCAGCTTTGCCAGCAATATGGCCTCTCAAGCCTCTGCTACTGATAAAGCCATTCTCGAAATGTTATTAAGGAGAGCTACAGTGCACAAATTATAAACTTCTTCTAAGAAAAAAAAAACGGGGGAGGCGGGGGTCTAAGATTGCTCTGAACTCAAACTTCGTAGTAGGTCGGAGTTGCAAGGAACGTTTCGTTGAAACATGTAAATCTTCATATGCCTAATTTTGATTTATTTGAAGTTGCTCGTCGAATAAACATTAAAAACTTCCAAGCGTTTTTATGCGCGATCAATTGCCTAACAACTAAATAGTGCCGAAACTGGTTCTCATCAATTTGGACTCGCAGTCTTGTACGGGCACTTACTGGGTTACCTATGCTGTTGACAGACGTAGTATTGTTTTTTTTTTATTGGTATGGGCTTGCCCAGCAGCTAGAATTTTTAAACTATAGCAGTATAATGCAGAGCGTCTCGCCGATCTTGTATTCCACGTTGCCAAAATAAAAAATAACAGATGCGCCTGTATGTGGACTAGAAGTACTTGCTGTACTTGATTCTGTATCAAGATCGCCCCATCTCCCCCCCCATAAAGCTGTGCTCGAGTATACAATCATATGTTACAAACGTTCGTTGTTTAAAAAAGTTAACGCTTTATAATATAGTAGATATCTATGGGAGATATTCCAGAGCTAGAAATGTGGGGTTTAAAAAATCTTAGTCTAGGCAACTCTGTTTTGTCCAAAATATGCCACTAAAAATGAGCCTTCTGATCTTACGAGTCTTGCTGGGGTTGATCGAGATGAAGTGGTTATTTTTCAGGACCACGGCAGGATAATGACATCCAATGTGAAACTCTCTGATATATCCGACGAGATATTGAGGCCACATCTGATAATCTTCCAGTATTTATTGATGATGGACAAATTTGATACTTTAGTGCATCAGTCTCAGCTATCAGAAACGAGATTACAAAAAATGCTACCAAGTGTATATATTTGGCCGATGCCACAGTGACCGGCGAACTCAACATGAAGAGAAATATCATTGTTAATGTGAGAGAACCAGAATTGGGCGAAAAAGCTGCAATAAAATTATACGTCGACAACAGTGACAATGCGATAGGAACTACGTTGATGATACTCAATGAAGGATTAGCTGATGTTAGATCAGATTATACTGGCCATACGACCACTTAACGACTTTTTGCAGAGACTTAAAAAGTACTGCCGTGGAGTTCATATAAAAAAAATAAGCGATTAGTTTCCCGCATATGACCCCTCCCATCAACGTTGCATACACAGTATCATCAGAACTCGCCACATGGTCACAACAAAATAATACCCTCAAACATACCCCTGAGGTTACTGAGGTATATAGGCTGTCCGTGTTTAGTGCTTGAAAATTTAGAATATTTACCACATATCCATGGCACCATTTAACCGACAAATATTCAGGAACTGTATCAATTGTATTAAATCAAAATACTGAAGAAATAATTTTACTTGAACAAGCTGATCAAACTTAACCGTAACCAATTACTGCTGGTGTCTGGAATTTGTCGCATCGGTACTTTCCTTGGTCACTTAAAATATAAATTACTTAAAGTACTAACTTAGATTCGATCAAACCCGTGAATGACAACGATCGCTAAGCAATATGATAGACATGTATAAGGCTAAGCAAAAAAAACCAACAAAACAAAACAACAAAAATAAAAACAAACCAATGCCCATAGACGTATCGTGGTTATTGAGGTTGCTGTGTATACTGCATCAGCCATAGTTGCTGAAACGAAGACGTTAATCGACACATTATCCGCCACCTACGTGATAGCCCAGTGGTGATAATCGGTACGGCTGTTATAACAGGAGTTGCTGGCATCGCTAATATCATAGCCAATACATTATCGACATGAGCGACTGATAAATTACATGAGTATACAGAATTGCTATCAATGGCAACACATGCGTACGCAAGATTATCATCGCTGATGTTGTCGGTGCTGAACGGCTGCATAATTGCGGACTGCTAATTTGATACGACGATCAAACTTTATTATGAACCAATGGGGACACCACCAGCGCCCCACAACTACTAGCCTCGGGAAGACCCCAATTAGAATCAATGGTGTAAAATAATCATTAATGGTGATGGCAGATGGTGCAATTTGAGGATTACTAGAGCAAATAGCTGCAAATAGCACAACGTCTACCATTACAATGTTATCCGCGACTTCAACGCAACCAGAATTTGATATTAGTTTTTCTACACCGATTCGAGTCCCGAACGGTCGGTCTATTGATACAGCGAATCTCCATACTGCTGGTTAAAAGAATCTGTCGATTATTATGAATAAATGCTTCAAGATTACAGGAGAACCGATGAGATGTTGAAAGAATTTAAAATATTGATACGACTGCAGCCTAATAACGTCCAGTGTTCGAAAATGCCTAAAGTAATTCCAGGAACAACATACGAGGATTTTTTTGGAAATTATGTCATCCTAGTGACCTGGTAGTTGCATCACGGAAATGTGTTCGTGATTCACTTCAGCAATGATTATTTCTGATTCATCAAGAGAATATCCGGATGTATGTGTCCCTTTTTCTTATCGCTCGGCAGACACGCTTAAACAAAATATTGATGTTTCGATTCCAGGCACAAATGAGAAACAAAAACCTGCATTGAATAATATTATTGTCGTCGATGTGAGTGTGGATGAGGAAGCACTCGCGGCTGCAGCATCGTGCTGGACCCTAAGATATGCTATAACTATTTATTCATCCCAGGGATTATCTATTTCGGATATTACGATTTGGATTATCGTTGACCGTATCGAATGGTCAATTTAGTTTATCTAGCAGTATAAAGAGTGACAAAAATGTCTCTACGGAGGCTTATCCCTGAATTTATTCAGGAGAACTGCACCATTGTGGACATGGATCAAACTCGGAGTAATGGTGATGATATAATAAGAAGGGAAAAATTAGCTGGGTATCAACAAAGTGACACAAAGAAAAACAAGGGTGAGTTTAATCTTGATGTGTGGATGATCAGGACACTGAAACAACTACAACATAATCACTGTGCGAGCTGTAACGCAGAAATGTTGTGGCAGCAGTATTCTTATAATAATCCAAGACAATTTACCATGGATTGAATTAATAGTGGTCGTGGCCATACCCGTGGAAATCTGATGCTGACCTGTCTGGAGTATAATCGACGTAGGGGAGCTAGTAAAGGGGGTATTGAACCTTCACTTTCGGTAGCTGGTGGCAGTTGAATATCTTCATGAATTACTTTTAATTGTTCACGGAGTTGAATCTAATCTGTAGATTGCATGTCTACCCGTGGATCTTGCCACGCTAAAAATATTAATGCGCGGTTACACTCCAGATTGGGTCAGTCGCTATTTTTTTTCCTACCCTTCCTTCAAGCAATCCAGGCTCATATATTTATGAACTTTACATTACCTAGCACTGGTTGTTTTGAAAAAAGTCATGTCATTGTACTGGTATGCTTTGATGGGTTTCATAGAAATTCCACGTGTAATTTCATTATTTAATGCGGCTATCACACTTGGAAATCTTGCAACCCATTCGCGACATCTTGCGTTTGTGAAAATTTATTGAGCTTATTGATATCCAAATACTCACTCAGCCAGTGTTCGATTAGATCGTTCAACGATCGCCTGATGACGATGAATTTTTGTATGCCCTCGTCTGAGGGCACGGATCCTCTTGTAATTTTCCAAGAGAAACAGCGATATCACCAAGTTTTTTTCACGATACGAAATTAACTTTTTTTGTGCTTCATTTCAAACACTTCCCTGTAAGTGCGCGCCTCTTATTCATTGTCGTTATTGTTGCTAATTCACTAGTATTAAATCCTTTGCACCGAACACAATATAAATTCATATTATTTGTTATATTTGCACTAATATGGATGTCGTTGACTTTTCAGCGACATGAGAAATAGAACCCGTCAAGCACCATCCAGCATTGCATTTCTATTCGAGCAATTATTATAGGGCCATCTGGGTCTGGAAAGACTGAGTTAATACTCAACAATGAGATGGCTTAAGTGAGATAAATTATATTTAATGGCGCCATCCGTAAATTATCAGCAATACTACAGTGTGCAGACATTTTAATAATAATAATGCGAGGGACACTGCATCCTATGAATCAACCGGGGATTATATTATTGGCTTTATTACTGATATCCATGAGACTCTTGATGGGGAGGATATCATCCATCTCGTAGTGAATGACGACGTGGTGTTAGACAAACAAATCAAGCTCGGATATGTTCTCGAGAGAGACATAAAACATTATGTACGTTACTCAACGATATACTCAAATACCTAAAGTCATCAGAGATAACTGCAGTCTTCTGGCTGTATTTAGTGGGGTTGAAATCCACACTCTGCAAAATATTCATTGGGCTTGGTGACATTAATATAAACAAAATTAAAAGCTTTTCTCACAAGGATTTGTCAAGATAAATTTAAATGACCCCAGATCGAGGTATAGAACTGGTCTTGATAGAATGTTTGGTTGAGACAGCAACCCACATCCTGATTTATCACATAATTAAGATAAAGAAAATGCGGGCGACTGCACTTAAAACTAACCAGCTCTCAACGGTCGGTAGCCAATGAACGTACTCGGCGTGGGAAACATTTGCCATATATATATATATATATATATATATATATATATATATATATATATATATATATATATATATATATATATATATATATTACCAGTAACCAGCGGAGGCCGGGCTATCGATTCAAAAACGACTATTGGACAGCAGGCAAGCAAGACGGACGTGTTTCTCGCTGTTCCTGAAGAATCACACTAAAGTGAACCATTCTCTCTATGATCCTGCCTATTCATTCGGAATTATTCTATTGACAAAGGAACCTTTTAGTGTGCCTATCCTGAAATATTGTTTTACAGGGAAAAACTATTTAATCACATTCTTCTCTGGACTTCACGGACATTTGATTCATAGCGTGGAAAAGGTAACACACACAGATATTAGACACTGCCACTAACATCTGTGATGCACACTAACGCATACTTCCTTTCCCTTCTTACTTCCTTCTGCTCCCGCAAATCCTGTTTTTTATTAATAATCATATCTCCGACACTAACATCTTCGATATTTCAAAAACATCCGTTCTTTCCTCTTTCTCCCCGTCCTACACTTGGATCTAGCAGACGACACTATCAAAAGGTCGTTCTACGTCGCAGTTTCGACTATATTTAGGAGTCGGTTACATGTTGTTAACCACTGATAATACCGGACATATCAGTCAAGTCAGACAAAATGGCCAGGACAAAGCAGACAGCTATGTAAGGAAACCATTTTTCACTTGATGATCTTTCTAGTATGTATTTTGTGTTTAAACTTTAAGGATCTGTGGTGAAAGGTGCGTTTCACCAGGAATCCTCTTTTGATAATTTTTGTAAAATAATTTTGTTTTGTAAATTTATGAATGGATTTTCTTATAGTTTAAATATTGATGATTTACTTTATTTACTTTATATTTGTTTTTGAATTACATGACCGACTCATTTTCATGACAAAGTGAGTAGAAGTCTTGTGAAAATATACAGTGGTGTGCGACCTGCATTGAAAGATTCCTTCCAAACTAACAGTAGAGTGAGACTTACAATTAAGAAATGGCACAAGCACAATTGGAGGATGCGAATCAATACGGTTCGAAATTGAAGGACTTTTTTTATTGTCCCTATCCTGTTCCTGTTCTTGGCTTTGTCAAAGGACTCGCCCGCCATCCCCTTCCAAATTTCGTCACACCAATTAAACGCTCGAGGCCTTTCTTCGACCTACCAGAAAATCCGGTTGCACCAGATCTAACTTGGAAAAACTCAAAGGCTCAAATTACACAATATCTAAAAGAAATACGACAAACCACCAGTCTTCTGTCATCGATGGTATATACTCCTATCCCAATCCAACAACCAACAGAAGATGTCGAACCAGTCCACCCACATCTTTCTATCAACCATACCGGCTTCGATCGGACCTTCCATTCTCATCCAGATCCTCCTGTCAAACGTACCTGCTTCAATCTGACCTTCCATCCTCATTATCTTACCTTATATCTTAGCTGCAAGAGCTCTCGACTTGATTCCGTCCCGGATGCTGCCATTGACCGCGTCTTATAATGTTTCCAACCCGAACATTTTTGTATTGTTCGGCGGATAAATCAACCAATTATTCTTGAATGTTCTACCAAGCATCAAATCTTGGCTTACAAAAAGTTAAACGTATTATGGATATGCCAGTCCGTATTGAACCCGATCGACTCTGTCACAACAAGACGGTTACCTCTAGAAATAAACAATCTCCAAATTCTCAACCGACTACCACATCATCTTCAAACCAACAACCTTTCATCCCACGAACTCAATCTATAACTAACACTACTCCCGATACCATTACAGTTCCTCCTGGAATTCTTTATCAATATGCAGCTTGAATTGCAGAAGTCTTCGACTGCTACTATCCATACATCATCTTGGGTGCCGGATATTATCTGTCTTCATGAAATAAACCCGCCTCGTACTTTCACTACTCCGCCAAAAATTAAAGGATATACAACCACCTACCCTCAGCAACGCAAATATGGTACACAGGGTGGAAGACTAGTGATTTATGCCCATGACACCATTACTGGCACACAGGCAATTTCATAGTCTGATTCAGACCTTCATTTTTTGGTCGAAATTCAGGGAATTCAAGTTACTCTCAACAACCGCACCATTCATCTCTACCATATCTACGATCCCCCGGGACATATGCTTAATCCAACAATATATATGAAGCGCCTTCTACATAACTCACATGTACCTCTTATCATCTGTGGCGACTTCAATGCCCACCATGCGGACTGGGGCTATAAAACAGCAAACACCAGAGGAAAACGTCTCCACGAATATATCAATCTCCAAGAACTGGACCTCCATTTAATGAATGATCATACCCCTACCCACATGGATGTTCACGCTGGACAATTTTCAATTCTTGATCTAACTTTCCGCCTTGTTACCAGATATTCATTGGTTAGTTTCACATGAAACCACCATGGGCAGTGACCACTTTCCTACTCATCTCACCCTACAACTAGAACGTGCTACAGCAAATGTCTCCTTGCCACCAAATTGGCTTCTCCATAAAGCCGACTGGGACCTCTATAAGAATCAATTACACTACGTACTCCAGTACTCCAGGCGGATATCCGACAACTGAACTCAGAAGACTACTACCAATATTACATCGCCACCATTACAATATTAGCGGATCATTCTATTCCCAAAACCAGTGGCCGTAAACCCAAATATACAATGCCTTGGTGGAACGAAGACTGCCGTACCGCGTTGAATAACAAACACAAAGCCCTCAATAAATATCGTCTTACCCTGTTCCTCGCCGATCTATATTTCTACAAACGCTACGAGGCTATTGCTAAAAGAACTATCAAAATCTCCAAACGTGACTCATAGCAAACCTATTGCTCTACATTGAGCTCCGAATCTCCATCTAAGGAAGTGTGAGCGAAAATCAACGCCCTGAACGGCAAAGTACGTAAACAATCTCTACGTATTAAATCTTCATCAGATCAAACCATGGCGGCGACTCTTGCTCAACAATTCGCCGATGCATGTCATGATTCTAATCATCACACAACATTTCACTCTCGTAGACAACAATTGGGGTCTAAATTTCCTTACCTCTTCAATGACCAAATCGACGATTCTGCGGCTAATCTTCAACCTCTTAACGATCTCTTTACCATTCATGAATGGGACCAGGCCATCAAAACAAAAAACAAACAAACAAAAAAACCCCCAAACAGAACCAAAACAAAACAAAAAAAAAACATACAGCACCAGGAGCTGATCAACTACCCTGTTTATACCAACACCTTCCGAGGAATATGGAATATATTGGACTCGATCTCCTCAATTTGATCTGGACTACGGGGAACATTCCTCTTTCAGGGAAACAAGCTTTGGTTATCCCTATTCCAAAACTAGACAAAGATCCCACTCTTCCTACATCATACCGACCTATACCTCTTACTTCTACTCTGTGCAAAATTATGGAAACCATGGTCGTCAACAGGCTATCTCTTCATCTTCAAAACAACAATCTTCTTTCTGACAACCAAAGTGGTCTCCGGGCCAGATCAACCATTGACCAATTAATTAGACTAGACGCGGATATCAACCTTGCTTTCAACTGTAAACTGAAATGAAATCGTCATGTGATTGCAATTTTCCTGGACCTAGAAAAGGCGTTTGATCTCGTATGGATAAAAGGTTTAATCTCAAAATTAAATCACTTCGGCATCAATGGTAGATTGCATCGTTGGATTGTGGAATTTTCTTATCGACAGAACTTTCAAAGTTAAAATTGGCCAATTTACCTCTGAACAATATCAATTATGCAATTAAACTCCACAAGGCAGCGTTATCAGCACCTTGTTATTCAATTTAATGGTCAACAAACTTACCCAATATCTTCCCAAACACGCACAGCTGTCCAAATTCGCTGATGACAGCTGTATCTGGCTGGCTGGTAACCATACGAACATTAAGAAACTTCAACAAGGACTCAATGTTGTTGACCTGTGAGCTGATAACTGGGGTTTCAAAATTTTCAGCACCAAAACCAAAGCAATTCTTTTCTCTCCCAACCGAATTCGACCACCCACTCCGCCACAAATTTACCTTCAAGGACAACTTCTTACATTTACCAACCAAAACTGCTTCCCCGGACTTTTCTTTGTTTGCAACTTAATCTGGCGACCCCATATACAAAATATTTTAACACGTTGTCAGACTGAACTCAAACTTATCTACGTTATTTCCAACACCGACTGGGGTGCGGCTCAACACACCCTGCTGATTGTTTATAGAGCTTTACTCCGCTCCAAAATTGATTACGCATGTCAAATCTACCAATCTGTCGATAGTACTCTTCTACGTCGCCTCGATGCAATTCAACGGAAGGCACTACTGCTCTGTATAGGCCTCTTGCTTAATACCACAACACTCGAATTGCAGATCATCTCCGGAGAACCACCCCTCTCCATACACAGGACCGAACTACTCCTTAAATACGCGGCCATGGTTGCTGTACATCTTTCACATCCAACCCGGACAGCTCTTTCGAAATGCCACTCCAAATTCTTTCCAAAACGTGTCGCAAATCCTCCAGCTGGACATATCAATCACAACATCTGCTACTGCAGCTTCAAACTGATCAGATTCTACCCACTAATCTGACCCCATGGAGAAACACACCGCCTAATGTGCAACTTGCCATCAAACAATATGTCTCAAAACTTGTCAGCCTATTGAAAAATCTAACCGCTGTTAATCACTTGCTTGATGATCAATACCGCCAACATATCAAAATCTACACCGATGGCTCCAAGCGTTCCAACGATCCTCGCTCAGCGGCAGCTTTTGTCATTCCTGAATTCAGGGTGTCTAATTCGTATCGTTTACCTGACTACTCGTCAATTTACACTGCTGAACTCTGGGCTATCCTGCAACCATTGATCCGGATACAACAAGATTCCAACAATCTCTACCTAGTTATAACAGACTCATTCAGCGCTGCTTAGACTTTACTTTCTTCTAGATCCATTAGTCAACCTAATATCTTGATTGAAATCCTAACAACTCTCCAACACATCTGCGCAGACGGTAAAACAGTTGACTTCTTGTGGTCTCCTTCTCATCTTAATATCAGTGGAAATAATGTCGCTGACCTTGCAGCGAAAAAAAAGGATTGATCAAATCGAGAGTATAGCTCCTAGTGTCTCTAAAATTTATTTATTCACCCGGACCTTCTGTAATGGAACCTGGCAGTCTGCATGGACCGATTCAGTTAAGGAGAGATTTCTTGTTACCATTTTCCCCACCGTCTCCAGACTCAGTTTAACTTCTAAACAGCTTTCTAGGCATGATTCGTTGATACTCAACAGACTGCTCACAGGCAAAACTAAATTGCCCACCAGCTTTGGAAAACATCTCAACAAACCTGCTCCAGTGGAACTAGTGTGCCTTCGATGTTCTACACCTAACACCATATTCAATCTCATGAACTCCTGTGAACTCCATAGGCTACAGAGAACAGATCTCAACAACGCCCTATTACGCATCGGGGCTCCTACTACATATCCTGATTGCTTCATAAAAGAACTTAATCCCAATCAACTTTTAACAGATGGCTTTATTATCACTTTCCTGAAAAAGTATTCAGAAATAATATCTGATGTAAATACCAAGTAACATTTCATACCCCCTTACAATTACTAATATTGTCTACCTTTTGTACTATTGACATCTAGTTACCTTTATTTACAATGTTCATTTCCCGACGATAAAACTTATTCGTTTCATTCTCCTCCTTAACAATTGCTTTATCAATTCACTTCCATTCACATCTTCTTGACGTACAACTGACTAACTTCACCTTCACTGATATCGACCCAGATTCCGTTTGGCATTCTTCCCTCTTCATGTATCGCCCACTGCACAGTCATCTTGAACAACAGTTACAACACCTCCTCAATGAGGTTTGTTCTCTACATTACCTCAGCAAAGTTTTAAGGCAGCCTTCATATATACCCCATCCGCTGCACAACCTTCTTGAACGAAAGGTCCATTCACTCATCAAAGTGTTCTGTCTGTTTTCAACACCATTTCACCAATGTTGTCTGCTATCAACACCAATGGTTTACCCTTTACAAGCAAGGGATTGCCCAAAGCACCTTATGTGCTATCCCATAAAACACTCCAGACAACGTTATCCTTTTCGATGAACAGGATACCCCTCAAATATGGGACACCCCCAAGCAATTTTGCTGTCCCACAAAACCCCTCTGCCACCGCTGTCCGTCCCTGCAAAAAGATTACGCTTTCTATTGCCAATCTCCACTTCAAAATGCCAAACACTTCGAAAATTAGGTGATTATACCTTTTCCCTTCAGAAAAGATTGTACTTTTATTATTCCAACCGTAATTCAACAAGGGAAATAGACAGCACTACCTATTTCCCCGTAATTCTCAATTCCCACCCGGAACACCTTGAGCCTACTCGATGAGCCTGGCTTTCCTATTTTATGCTTGTTCGTGCTGTTTTGTTTTATGTTCTTAATTATCACATTGGACTCTATTCTTGACCCACTTGAGCCCATTTCGGACTATAACTTTAGCATGGCCCTTAAAATTCTCGATTGGTAATTAATAAATCACTCATGCTTCAAACCCAATTTGAAATAAAAAATTACATAGGGCGCACTAGCCCTTCTAATTTGACGTACCTTTTGACCAATTCCAATATGCTTAGTATGCTAATCGATACACTGTTGAACGGTAGGTGGATTCACAACCTTGGAATATTTGAATCGTATGTGAGATACACATGTTTGGCTTCTTTTATTTTTTTTCCTTCCATAACGGGTAACACTTGTACCAATTCAACATCGTTGTTTGCTGTTGGTATATTTCTGCAGCCTGCTGGTGTATACTGTGACTGGATGGAATCGTCAGACATTACTTTTGATGCTGTTACTTCCTGGAACCCTGCTCTGTTAAAAATACAAATACGACAACATTTGAGCGGGGTCCTGGGGCAATCTACTACTTCTACTACGGTTTGATGCTGCTACGTCCTGGAACCCTGCTCTCTTAAAAAATACAAATACGCCAACAAATGAGCCGGGGGTTCTGGAGCAATCTACTACTTCTTCTGCAGTCTCCTAGATCTTCCATGCTGCTACGTCCTGTATTCCCGACAATTCTGAAAAGAAATTACAAATATGCCAAATTTCAAATATGCCAAATTGTAGTGGAGCGGGGTTCTAGGGCAAACTCTCCAACAACTAGATCTCCTTAACGAAACAAGCCACATCATAAATTGTCCTTTGGTCGGTGGTTCCTTGGTTTGGTGGTTGCTTTCCTTCTGTCCCTTGTCGGTGCGGCTGGTTTGGGCGGTGTTCTTTCCTGTGCGATCTACTGTGTTGTCAGGGGTCTTAAGGTCAAGTCAGTAGCGAAAAGGCCCATTCTAGGGTCAAGTGCCTCCCTGTGGATCTGGGCTGACGGCCAACCACGGGTGGGGTTATTGAAGTCCCCTGACTTCGGGTGGGGGCTTCTGGTCTCTTATGAGGCTGTAGCAGTCTCCAGGCACCAGGCGACTATAATTCCCTTAGCAAGCAAGCAAGAAGCGAAGGCCGGGGTCTTGGCGTGCCGGAGGTCGACGGCTGGCGAAGGCGGCGTTCTGTTCTGTTCAGGAGGTAGTCAGAGGTCTTTAAGTCAAGCGAAAAGGCCCAGTGCCTCCCTGCGGATCCGGGTTGAACGCCAACCCAGGGAGGTTATTGGAGTTCTCACCTTTTGGGATGGAGCCTCTGGTCCCTCACGGGACTATAACAGTCGCCAAGCATCCATTGCACATGCGACTATAATTCTGAACACATCGTTTAGTTTGCTTGCTTGCTGTACATAGAATTTTGATTTCACTTACAGTTGGTGAATTTGGGTTTCCCATAGCAGCTGACAGCATAACTGTCTCGAGTTCTATAAAAAGTCTCTAGAAATGTATATACCCGGTATCGCAGCACGATAGCGGACAAATACACGTAGAAGCAGTGGGTTTGCAAAATAAATACCAAAACGAGGCCGTAGGTTCCGCCCTCCCTCCTGCTTATATATATATGCGATCCACATATGAAAAACGTATCAAATCTACCACATATATTTCAAATATATACGTGTAAAACATACGCTAACAAGTCATAATTGCACATATTGTAACAAACCTAAAGTATGTGCTATTTGCATTTACGTGTCCGCATATAGGTTTGTTAGATTTTGCTGATTTCGCATTTGACTATGAAGAGTCAGTGTTGAGAACATCGTGTTTAAACCGAATAATTTGGTCATTCATTAGGTACATTCCTATTTCCTAATGAGCGGTATTTACGGCACATTATGCTAGCACGGATTAGTTTCCTAAAATGGCCTCAATCTGGCCTCAGATATTACGAATTCTCGAAATATTCTAATATATATATATATATATATATATATATATATATATATATATATATATATTCAAAACTTAAGATGGGAATAATTCTGTCTATTGTACAAGAGACTTGTCAATCAATTTTGAAGCAAAATTTTTATCAGAGTTGTGTAAATCTCCATTAATTAAACTACTTGATAGGTATAACTCTTGAATATATTATGAAATTTCCAGTTATTTCCATAGCAAGAGTGTGTTATTTTCGACCAAAGAAAAAACAGCTAGGTGACTCATTTCGTGTGGATCTAAGAAATAGTGATTGGTCATTGGTCACCACTTCGACTGGTTAGGCGATATTCAACGATATTTGCTATATGTTTGCCAAGGAATCGCATGAGAGTTGTAAGCCACATAAATCCTTGACAAGAGAATATAATTCTTGATTTGTATTTCAAAAAATAAATGTTTTTCAGCCGTAGCATCTTTTGCCCTGAAGTGCACCTACCAGTGAGAATAAAGGTGTTGTCTTCGGACAAATCAAGGCAGCGAATTGATGTAATCTGACCATTCTCAATCAAGGATAATCTCGACCAATCATCGGTGCACCAGGTCATTATCATTCCATCTGCGGATGCTAAAATAAAAAGTGATTAGATAACAGTATAGAAAAGATCGCCCAAACTATTGTACGTGTACGTGATAATAGTATATACTGAAGCCAATAAATGACAAAATGCGCGCGCACACACACACACACAGTGTTCAGGACAAACGTCCTGAAAACATTGTGTTTGCATATTTTGTCATTTATTAGCTGCAGTATATACTATTATCACGTACACAGAAGAAGGGACCAGGTTAAAATTCTCACAACTTAGATGTATGTATTACCCTAGCAAACAGATGCACAGTTTACGATAATGTTCTCAATATTGTAGATATACAATGAGCAATTTTGGCAGTAATCATCTTTACTTATACTATTAATCATTTGGTCCATCTTTGCCATTTGTTGGAGCGATGGTACAAGTGGAAGCCGTGCAAATAAAGACAGTTGACAGGTGAAAAGGTAGGTCGACAACTTGACAGTACCCACCTCCTTGAGGAATAGACAAACGGGGATTTTACTGTCCAAGATATCGCTTGCACTTGAGCGGGAACGGAGAACAGATGAGTCGGCGAAAATAATTACTGTAGAGAAATATGGATAAATACAGACATACGGCACTGGGGGTTGTTGTATACCCATATAAAAGACTTTCACCTATAGTAATTAGTAGCAAAAATAGGTGTGATGCAGTGACTGGGACAAACAAAACTTTGATTGAGTTACTTCGCAGAAGGCAAATCAATAACAGCCTTAGCAATGGCAGGTCCCGATTGGATCATTTACCTCCCAACCCCTTCCGATTCACGCGCGGAGACCCTGTGAGCACGGCATTTGAAAATAAACTTTTAAACAAGTTTTGTATGACATTAAACTTAGAAATATTCTTCCATCGATTTAAAATTCTAGATATATTTTTAAAAGTTACTAACTCGCGAAAACTTATAAAATCGAGGCCCGATCGACCTAAGGTCGACCCTGGGACAAAGAGTTCAGATTCATATTGAATCTAACAATGTGTTGGATGCTCTACTGCCAAGTTCATGGAAGACCCAATTAGGCACACATAATTCAACAGTATACATGGCTTGTTCTGCGCAGAGATGTACTTACTGTTTTCTATTTCAGCGTGAACAACGGGGGTAGGAAAGGGGGCAGCACAGAAAAACGTAACGAAGGGTCAAGAACATTTCAAAAGCAGTCGTAAGAGCCCATATGAGATATCAGCTCTATAGCATGTGCCTCTGAGAAAAATGTTATGAGCCACCACATACAGAACAAACCCAATAAACAGAGGAGTAACTCATAAAGAAGACGATCATTAGTCCGTTGGACAGAATAAAGTGGATTGCATCGACTGGTATTAAGGATACGACAACTAAAGCATCGCACAAGAACACCACGCTTCGGGAATCTCGGCAGAGGAATATCTTAACGAGATTTTCGGCCAGATGCACGGATACAAATGCATGTCGAAGTTAACTGAGTGCCTTCAGGCACAATCACAAGTTACTCGCGAATGAAGCCTCCACGAGATCATCGTAACCCGAAAGATGGTATATAGACGTCCGATATGCAACGTCTACTATGTCAGTCAGGTTGAAAACCTTTAGCAGCCTTACAAAAATAATGGCGTGGTATCGCCCACCTTCTACCTCTTCAGATGCTTATAGGTAGTGCTCTAAGATGCTTGAAGGTAGGTGTTGCTTCACTCCCACCCGCCACGTCACATAGACGCAGACGGATTCCGCACCGCTGTTCTACGAAATGCATAAATAGGCCTCTTACCTCTGCGCCGCGTTATCTCGTCGTTTATGGCCGCCACAACGACCGGAAGACACAGCATCCACTCAGTGCTACGTGCACTTGTATTCTCGCTTCTTATCGTTCCAACTGAAATAAACATCGCTTGAGCGTTTTAGTGTTTAAAGAGACGCTTGACTAGAGTACGATTAAGTCATTCCACAGTTCCATGTGTACTGTGGTCGCAGGTTTCTCTCAGCATCTCACGCACGCTGTGACTGGCGAAGGGTTGTGACAAAGCGCCTATAAATATCCGGTTAGGGTTCATCATGGCTCTCACGTGTATATGCGTGACAGGACGCCAAAGCCTCGGTATCCTTGCAACAGATGGTGACGTCATCCACTGAAATAGCCTAATTGTGCGTGTATCACCCATGCTTGATGTGTAACAGAAAGAAGAGATCGGTCTGATGTATCTAATTAAGGATAGAAACATTAAACTGCAGACTGGCAATATTACATTGTACTGGCAGGTTTATCTGCTCTACAGTCCTGCTTTTCAAGCCACGTCCTGCCAACATCTTCCGTGACTGGTGGCTTCTTCCAGGTCCTTGACCCAGCCAGACCTTCCGATAACCATGCCCGCTGTAGTATATATCCGCAAGCATAGTATTGATCATGTTCTGTGGTTTTAATAGTTACAAACGAGCAGCTCTTGCTTCAATTTGGCAGCACAGAAAACGTACTTGAACTTGCTAAGTTATAAATATCTTCAGGCAACATGGCCGACAGTAGCATTAGACTGCTTTTCTTTTTGTCAGTCAGGTATAAATAATTGTAGATGTTTCTGTGATCCTACGTTTATAGGATGACCAAATTATGCGTTGTATCATTACAGGCCCCTTCGTTTCTTCCAAGCATTACTCTTATATTTTTTATACCTTGGTAGTGGTTTCTATGATTGTATTATTGGTGTTTGACGCTGCTGAGCCTCCGCTAAAAGCAACTGCAAACGCCAAGCTAGCAATACACAGCATAATGATACCATTGCTGGTGAGGTTTGAAAATCGGACAGGAAGCAAATACATTTTGGTTTACGGTGCTTGCGTTCTTAGTCACAACAGTTGTTCTTCGAATTCTCTTTACACCTAGCGCGGTTTCTTTCCGTAAGGAGACATACTTAAGATTAAAAACGTTTGGTACTATATGAGTTCATGCGTCCTTCCTCTAGTATGTTAATATTCATCGTTGTGTCACACGAGTGCTCGTTTAAATGCGTATGAAGGCTTTGAAACGACCAACTTTAGTGATCGTAAATATGTTTTAACCGATGCAAACCAAACCATTCTTATCAACTAAGTGAACGAGACATAAGAGAAACACACAGAAACCTCTTAATAGGCCAGTGGCAACCAGGTGCCACATTTGTAGAAGCATTAAGATGCAACCACAAAGAGACTAGAACAACACAATAAAGTTCGGTGCGTAACGTAAAACACTGGCATTTTCTTTTGATGCCTACACGTTCTGCATGGTGATGTTTTGTGCTGCTGACTCATCTTACGAGGGCGGGCTAAGGCCGATCTGTTCATGGTTTCGGTTGTTGTTGTGGTATGCTAGCACTGATAGAATTGCCAGCAATGCTCAGTATCTTTATCGAACTAACATTGACGTTGATTCCTTCCGTTATCAGGTCATCTGCCTTAAGAAGCTTGTTGTTATACTGAGATCCAGTTTTAAACTTGGTGTCATGTAGAGGCCGCACCAAGAACGTAATCCAGCTTCCTACTAGCACATTCAAGCAAATCCTGGTACTTATTTACCAACTCAGGTCATTCTCTATGCGGATATCTATATTTTCTATGTTTGCAAGAAACTGTTGTTATACGATAAAAGCGTTTCCTTACTTCACTGTCGAGGCAAACATTTGAGTTTAGGATTGTCCAGACGTAAGTCTGAACGCTATCGTTGAGACTCTGCATGGCATGGTGAAATCTTGTGAATTGTCCAGATTAAATACACAAAGCCGTTGTTAGCCGTGCTATCTGGTGCAAAATAATCAAAGTGCATCATCTCAGCATACCTTTCGAACAACAATCTTAGGAGTTTCAGTCAGAACTTCGCATATTTTCGCTATCTACGAATCACCATAAAACGCCCAATATAGTTAAAGCTGAGTTATTGTGGCAATATTATTACTACTGTCAATGATCGCACAAGTGCATACAATGTAATGACCAATATAAAACTGGGAAGGGTGATTCTAGAATAGGAGACACGAACTTGTCCTGGTACCTGTGTTGAGCTTCAAGAAATTTCGTTCAGATTATGACTTGACTTCGCTTTGTAAAATCAGAGTAGTTGTGAGTTCGGCCTCAACAAATCCGCCAGTAGACATCACCAGTCCCGATTGATTTGGCAACAGCTGCCATATCTGTATTGCCGGAGGGCTATAAAGCAGTGACCTGGTAGTCATCATCACATTCATTAATTCAAACTATCAGGCTCATCTCGATACGCTCTCACCCCCCCATATTTGGATGCAAATTTACAGTGTTTATACAGAGCACACACACACACACACACACACACACACCGGTCAATAAATCAGTGTTGATCAACGACCCACGGCTTTATGAGTCCTACAGGGATACGCATACTTTTCAATCCACACTGGTGTATACTACAGAAGACGGAATCCAGAAGCTCTGAATATGTATTTTAGATGAAATACAATAACTGGTTTATGGAGTGTACGATCACCTTTAGAAATAAATTTACATACTCGTGCAGTCGGAATAAGAAGCATGTTATGAGTCTACCTAGTTTAAGCTGCTTGAGTAACCGCCCCAATACCGTCTTCTGGCCATCACCCCATTTAATGTTGCTGCAGAAGATCACATAAATGGTAAATTTTTCGTCACAGTGATTGAACGACCACCGCACACGCAGGCACTGTTGCCGCCTTAAAGGTCGTGTTGACGAAATCAGACAATACCACGTCTGTCGGTGAATTGCCGCGATAAGCACTTTGAGTTACTATCATTGGTATTGAGAACAAAACTTTATAATGCAGGTTGTTTTATGCCGCGATAAGAGCGTTGAGTTACTATCATTGGGACTGAGAACAAAACTTTATAATGCAGGTGGTTTTACCCTCAACAACAAGAACAACACTAATGCCATCCTATGGGCTGGAATTTACTTTATTAACCTCCATGGAAATCGTGGTAAAGGATTATGGGCAACTCTTTGAATCCATGTATGTGAGCCTTCCTGTGGATGAAAACCACCTGTTCAGATTAAAGGGGAACGAGGTTGCAAAGCAAATGAACATCGAGCACTGGGGATATCCAAAGCATTCTAAATCTACTCGCAAACAACCTGGATCAATTACCCTCTTGTAATAACATCCAAAGGAAGTGTTGTGGGGAGTGTTGGCCGCGATTGCAATTGTAATAACAACATTATATTTGTCAATACACCCTCAGCAATGTCCTTTCCTTCAAAATATGTAGTACCTCTCCATCACTCGCATCACCAGAAGAAAAAAAGATCGATTTTCAAAATAATACCATTTTGTAACACAATGTATGATCCTGGGTAGTAAGTGTTATTTCGTAATTGCTTTTACCTAAAACGTATAGCAAATGGCTATTATTCCCAACAAACTTTGCTTTTGTAACCGTGTTATTTTGAAATTGACCTATTTCCAATGAGAAACCGGGTCAATTTGTGTCTTTTCGTTCACGTAAAGTCAGAAAGACAACATGTGAATCAACAATTAACATATATTTATATTAACGTAATACAGAAATGACCACAAAAGATTTTGAAGTGAGTAGTTTTTCGATATTTACCATTATACAGCAAATCACTTTCACGAATCAGTTCCCAAATGTAGTCTCTCATCATGTTCTCGTTATACTGTCCTTGATTGCGGCGCTCAAAGTTCAGTATATCCTGGTGGAAGCTCTCGCCTTGTTCCTCCTAGTACGCTCACAAGTTCTCCTTTAATTTATCAAGATGAACATCAAGGAGGTGTACTTTAAGAGACATCCTACAGCCCATTATGCCATAGTTCTTTAGCTGAGTCTCAACCAGATCCAAATTGTTTTCGGCTTTGAGATTGCCCAGGAAGCCCCGAACCACTGCCACAAAGCTGTTCCAAACCGTTTTATCCTAGCTAGCGAGCTTCGTGGGAATTTATTGCACACCAGGATCTTCTTTATCTGTGGTCCGACGAAGAGACTGGCTTTGATCTTTATTTCAGACAGCTTAGTGAAGAAGTCTTGAAGATACTTGAAGGCAGCCGATGCCTTATCTAGGGCTCTGGCAAATTATTTTATAAGGCCCACTTTGATGTGCAGTGGTGGCATCAGCACCTTTCGGGGATCCACAAGTGGCTCCCACGTGATGTTGTTCCTCCCCACAAAGAACTTAGTCCGTTGTGGCCAGTGCCGCCTGTGGTAATCCGCCTTGGTATCCATGCTGTTCCAAAAGCAAATATAGCAGTGAAACTTGGTAAAACCGTTTTGGAGACCCATTATGAATGTCACCATTTTGAAGTCTCTGATGACCTCCAAACCGTATACATCATACTTCAAGGCGTCCAGCAAGATCTTGATGCTTTTGAAATCCTCTTTGAGGTACACTGAGTGAGCCAGTGGAAGAGATGGGTACCTGTTCCCATTATGGAGAAGTACGGCTTTGAGACTCCTGGATGAGCTATTAATGAAGAGGCGCTCTCATTCTGGTTACAAGCGATTCCGATTACCTCGAACAGACTGGTCACATCGTGGCAGAAGCAAAGCCAATCTTGGAGGGTGAAGAAGCTAGATAAAGCTTTGTGACGCTTCCTCTGATCTGCTACTTGCACACTTTTATCCAGCAAGTTCCACTACTTGAACCTAGATGTCAAAAGCTCAGAATTGTACTTGGTGAGACCAAGATCTCTGATAAACTTGTTGAAGTCTTTTTGGTTGAGATAGTATGGATTTCTCTGTTCAGCTCCACCTCCGAAATTGTTATCTGGATCTACAACATCTTCCTAGATCTCTGATTTCCTGCTCTCTTCTAACGACGGCTGCTTCTCTCCGGACGAGTGGGTACGGAGAGCTCATGGCAGTGTGGGAAGGTCCCGATACTTGATAGCAGAAGCATTTTTGGCAGTCAAACATTTGGAAAAGTCTACCATGCAAAAGTAGCAGTTGCTTGAGTGGTTCTCTTTTCTCCTATGTAGTATCCTTCAAAAATATTTTTTAACTTATAAAAATACGTTTATTTCACCCATGTCTTGTCTTGCATTGTTGGGGACACATTGGAGATAGCGTTATTTCCAGATCAAATGATATCAAACAATTTTCATTGACATCATATCCGTATCCATGTTACGAGTAAGCTAATGCGACAGGTCATAAGCGAGCTAACTCGCAACCCTACCCCTCTAGATCAATTAAAGTTCCGTATCACATTGCTTATACAGGAATTATAATTTCGCGATATTAACATATACAAGATTCACAAGATTTTAACACAAAAGAAATCTGAGATTGAAACCTTCCTTTATGCAGAGACTGAACAGCGACGTGCTCTGTACAAAAAGTATGATGTGTCTCAGGACATGCATGTAGTGGCGATAAACGAGGACAATTAAAATACGGACTCAATCGCACATGGCATACACATCGGCTGTAATCAAGGAAGCAGTAAAAAAGCGAGATAAAAGCTTGCGAAAGAGCCGAAGACAGAGAGGATATCAAATCATCGCTGGGAATTTATTTTCATTTTCAACTATATGTGTTCTTCTTTGTTTTTTCATCCCTCCGGAAAAAAAAATACTGCACATGTTCTTTTTTCGTTGCTTCCAAATAGGCCGCCGCCATATTGTTAGCACGCATGTAATAAAGATTCCTGTCGTTCTATCAGATAAGAGATGTTCTCGTGCAACGCTTTTTTCTTCTATGGTGAAATTAAAGGAATGGAAGCCACCTCACGGGCCATCGCTCCCATCTGATACGGCCTGCTCAATCTTTACAGAATGCCTGGAACTGTCATTGCCACTGTTAAAATTTGTCAGAACGACTGTCTGTTATGATGTGTAAAGTCTAGACCCAACTACCAACAATGCCACCAAAGTCAAACGCATCAAGTAAACACAGATGCATATTTTAACAACAATACATTTGAAATTTTGAACTCTCAACTGTCCTAACAACCCGAATCCGCGGTGGCTGAGGTGGTGATCCAATGGATAAAAAGAAAGTTTATCACAAATTGGTTAAAAACGTTCATTGACCTCCCACTCAATCGTATTATGTTAGCTAAAGGTTACTCCGTCAATGCCATTTTATATTTTGCATATGTAAGCACAAATGTATATAAGTGCTCGCATATCTTTCTAAAATAAAAAAACACCCAGGTTTGAGAAAGCCTCCAAATAACGAGCCGTATTTTAAGCTCCAGTTTTAATATGAGCAAGTTTATCATTGGCGAAGACATTTTCTTTGAAATAACTTGACCAAACTTTAGGGTCTCTGCCGTTGATTTAAATTTAAGAAATAATTTGGAAGAAAACCTTTCTTATTAGCGAAACGAGTGCGCAAAATTTCCATATACTTCAACTGAACACACGATATGCAATGCAAGTGGATAAATAACCACACCGAGAAAAAAACCCCATGGATTTACAGCTAAGACAAGACAAAACCAAATGTCACTCATCTCATGAATGTATATTGTTATCCCAGAACAAAGAATTTACAGCTGAGTCAAGACAGAGCCAAACGTTTCTCGTCTCCAGAATGAAAATTATTATCCCAGAACCAAAAATTTACAGCTAAGTCACGACAAAACCAAAAGTTATTCATCTCCAAAAGGAATATTATTATCCTAGAACCAGAGCAATAAAAAGAAACTAAAATTCATACAAACACTTTACGACCAATTTATATAAGACCCTGCAAAGTTCATAGTGAAGATTATTTTCGAGGAAAGATCTATTTGGATTATCGCTGAATTTGGATTATCGCTGAATTTGGATTATCGATAATAATTGTTGGACACTAATAAATTTTCGACAGCAGAGTTTACATGTAGCATGCTTTCATGTACACAAATTATCATTGGCCTTTAAGAAAGAACTGATCGACAACAGTCAAGTATAAAGACTGTAAAGACCCAATTTGCCCCGTCCCAGCGGTGGAGAGGGATGTGGAGGTGTGTCATTCTGCCCAATAATCACATCGTTTTCTTTTTTTCTGTCAACTGTCGTTTGTCAGAACGTTTTGCAACTGTGTCGTAACTCTAACAAATGTCAGATAATTGGTCCAAACCACTGTTAATAGAGTTAAAAATGATTACTGCCTGCTCATACTGGTCTTAATTTGCATCTAATGCTGTTGATGCAATGGTGTTAGAAAATATTCTATGTCCAATAGATATACATGCTAATCATTCACGACGGAGGTAAGTAGAATTTAAGTTTGGGAACTCATTTATGTTCCACAACTTGTAAGTTTTGGTAATAACAATCATGCTAAATCTGTTTTTTGTATATATATACTTTCGTTTCGTAAGATCATGCTCTCATGCACGTTATACTTGATGTATTAGGTTTCTGTCATAGTACAGATTTCACGACCATCAGAGTTACATTTTAACTTATTTGTAACTATAAAATGCGCTTTCTGATCGGTGTAACGTCAAAATTTCTGACACTTTGAAATAGGTATGTATGTAGGTAGATAGATAGAAACACTGATAAAAGATAGAGAGACAGTTGTGTGTCTGTGTGTATGTGATTTTGATTTTAATGTGGCTTTAACAATTTTTCAGTCATATTGACGTCTGCAGTGTGGCAGTTTATAGTGATGTCTAGCACTGGAGCATCATGCCGAAGACATGTAGCATGAGGTTCAGACCAGTCACATTATCCTGACACCAGGACGAACAGTCCTAACAATAACCTCTTAATGCTGTGCTTCTAGCGAGGCAGCTGTTAGTGCCATTTTTATGTCTTTAGTCTCACTCGGCCGGGATTCGAACCCCCGACCTTCCTCAGCCTGGCAGACGTTCAAACAACCAGGGCCGACAATAGGGGGGGCAACCGGGAGATATATACCTGGGGCTCGGGCTGAACAACACATTTTAATTTTATAAAAGAAACATTTTGTTTGAACAAGAACTAGGAGATGCCCAGATGTTTCTTACCCCAGGGTCAGTTATCGCTCTCTACGGCCCCGGGTTTAAACGATCATGGAACACAATTTTAAACATCTGCGTATATTTACTAAAAGAATGGCATAGCAACAAATTCAAATTATAAATGTATATTGTGTCGTTGTAGTTGTTGCTGTTTGTTAGTTTGTTTTTAATTTCTTCTAATTTTGTGAGAACAGCTTTGTTCTGAGTTCACATGTGTGAAACTGCTGCGAAACGCAAACAAGACAGGGCCAGCCAGGGAACCCGAAGAACACTTCTTAATTTTATAACAGAACAATTTTGCTTGACCAAGAACTAGAATAAGCCCAGTTGTTTCTTACCCCAGGTCCCATGATCGCTCTCTATGGCCCTGCAAACAACTAGTTCAAGGATCGATCAATCGATCAAACTACCAACAATGTCACCAAAGTCAAACGCATCAAGTAAACACAGATGCATATTTTGACAACAATGCATTTTGAATTTTGAACTCTCAACTGTCCTAACAACCCGAATCCGCGGTGGCTGAGGTGGTGATCCAATGGATAAAACGAAAGTTTATCACAAATTGGTTAAAACCGTTCATTGACCTCCCACTCAATCGTATTACGTTAGCTAAAGGTTACTCCGTCAATGCCATTTTATATTTTGCATATGTAAGCACAAATGTATATAAGTGCTCGCATATCTTTCTAAGATAGATAGATAGATAGATAGATAGATAGATAGATAGATAGATAGATAGATAGATAGATAGATAGATAGATAGATAGATAGATAGATAGATAGATAGATAGATAGATAAAGGAATGAATGAAAGTGAGTGGGATAGATGAGAAAGAGAAAGATGGGTGGATATTTGAGAGAGAGAGAGAGAGAGAGAGAGAGAGAGAGAGAGAGAGAGAGAGAGAGAGAGAGAGAGAGAGAGAGAGAGAGAGAGAGAGAGAGAGATCTGACTTTCCATATATGACTTTAAAGACATTCAGATTTCAGCTCTTGTTCGACAATTGTTAAAAGTGTGTTCATTTTTTAATAGAATAATGATTTTTTTCTCATTCGGTTGTAGCAAATTTTAAGTATCATTAGTCAAGAACGATGAAATTTAATTTCAGACAGCATAGCTACCGATATACATCATATGTGTCAGCAAATCCGACTACTTTGTTCAGATATGACCCTAATAATTTTTGCTGGGTTGTAACAACGTATTGTCTTTTTTTGTTGCTTTAATTTTAATGACTTGATGGGGTATATCAATCCGTTTGCACATGCATGTATTTTGTCAAGCTTCAGTTGCAATACTCTGGCACATAATTATCTGACATTTCCATTTAATATGAGAGTGATTTACCTGACAGCAGTATACTGCCATTGTTATTGAAGAGAACACCTCTGATTTGACAGTTATGCATGGAAAGTTTAGTGATCACCGTTCCTTCCTTAATCTCTACCACGCTCACTATCCCGTCGTTATGTCCGCTTGCACAGATTTCATCATCCGGGTTAATGGCGAGGGATGTAACTGCAGAAGCATGCTTTCTGGTACAAGATAAAATTATTTTTTTAATTAAAAAAATTAAAAGTACACTTATTTTGTTTAAAGACGTTTTTGTCATGGAAAATTGAGAATTGAACAAAAAGAAGAAAGCCAGCAGGGGTCAATAGTTTTTTTCTTAACATTTGATGAAGATTTCAAAAAAGTAAAGCCATATATACACCTAAATGATATTACTGATTGTCGTAGTCTTTGTTGTCTTGGTGTTATTGTTGTTGTTGTTGTTGTTGTTAATAATAATAATAACAATATATTATTATTATTATTATTATTATTATTATTATTATTATTATTATTATTATTATTATTATTATTATTATTATTATTATTATTATCGATAATAGTACTAATAGAAAATATCAGCAGCAGCAGCAGTAGTACTTGGAATTCAAGTTGTAAACTACAAACTTACCTAATACGCTTAATCGGTGTTCCCTCTTTCACGTGCCAAATGATCACACTGCAGTCCTCAGATCCACTTCCAAGAAGCCATGTTGCCTTGGTTAGCGTCAAGCATGTGATCTTCCCAGAATGACCTGTCAAAAACGGTATTCATTTTTAAAACAGGAAAATTACGTGCGGCATGAAAAATCTTGAAATTTTTTCTTTGCATAAAAATCTGATGACGAATATACTAATTTCTGAAGCTCGGTCGTTAAATAAATAAAATCTTACCTATATTAGGTAAATTAAGAATCAACGATACTAAAAATAGTGACATATTCCGCTCAATAATTCATAGGCTAAAATTTTCATGACGAGAATGCAATATTTCTAAAAATAGGATTTTCAATTAAAAAAAAAAATTAATTTCAGTATCTTTATTCTGTTTAAGAAAATGTTCTTTACATGAATTTTATTCATCAAAAATTATCAAAACCATTGTAATTACCTTCCATGAAATAAGTTCCAGATAAAGCTTTACACAAAGTCGTTGTCCACCCTCCCCAACTCCCATATCAGCCCCCAACAAAAGAGAAATAAAAAAAATAAAAAAGACGTTTTCCTTAAACATAAAATGTATATAAAATATGAAATCATTGGATGGGAAGAAAATATTTTGTAAATGTTCTTTACTGTTGCATGTTTTGGATTAGTTATGTGATTTACTAATATTTCACGCAGACTGTATTTTTACATATTAGAGTGACATAACATCCTAATTCTGAGTCATATTTTCTGCTGTATTATATATCTCTCTAACACTTGAAACAACAACTACAACAGCAGCAACAACAACAACAATAATAATAATAATAATAATAATAATAATAATAATAATAACACTAATAACAATAACACTAATAATAATAACATTGATAATAATAATAATAATAATAATAATAATAATAATAATAATAATAATAATAATAATAATAATAATAATAATAATAATAATAATAATAATGAGATGATGGAAACGATGATGAAAATAATTAACATAGGCAATGACCACCGCATTTTAAATAATTATTTTAAGTGTGCATAAATAGTAAAACGTTTCCTACAATGCATAAATTTGTCTTAAAAATAAACTGCTTTGTCGTAATAATTAACGAGAATCTGTACAGAAATGTTGCGTGAAAGTTTTAGTTACTCTCATAATGTTAACAGAGTAACGTTAGATTATATAAAATGCCTCAATGATCTTTTTGACGTATCAAGATGTCGTTTCAGAACGTGACTTTACCGATACATCTAGAAAAAGAATCCACCAAAAATGATGCTTCACAAACAGATTCCAGCGCTTTTCGATATGAAAAATAGAACCCTGTTCAAGTCTTAAGAGGACAAAAATATATGCAAATATCTTCCTGACAGAGAAATGATAGTGATTGTTTTATACTTTCGTAGGATGCAAAATTGTTGGCTTTTTAATTGGTGGGAGGAGGATTATAACACTGTTGGTTTTAATACTTTGATTCCAGCCAAAATTTGAAATATTTAGTTTTGAAATTTCTCAGTCAATTAATAATGAGATGTTTGCTATTTTTTTCAGTAAGTCCCAGGTATCTGTTGTTATTGTATGCAAAATTATCTGAGTATTTCAAGTTCCCAGAATAAAAATAAACTATAATTAATTTGGATAATATATCAATTTAAAACTCCAAGAAAAAAAATGAACGACAATTCATTTGGAATATGTTAGAAATGTCAAGTTCCCAGAAGAAAAATGAACGACAATTTATTTGGAATATCATAGTAATGTCAAGTTCCTAGAAGAAAAATGAACGACAATTCATTTGGAATATCATAACAATGTCAAGTTCCCAGAAGAAAAATGAACGACAATTGATTTGGAATATCTTAGAAATGTCAAGTTCCTAGAAGAAAAATGAACGACAATTCATTTGGCATATCATAGTAATGTCAAGTTCCTAGAAGAAAAATGAACGACAATTCATTTGGAATATCATAACAATGTCAAGTTCCCAGAAGAAAAATGAACGACAATTGATTTGGAATATCTTAGAAATGTCAAGTTCCCAGAATAAAAATGAACGATAATTCATTTGGAATATCATAACAATGTTAAGTTCTAAGAATAAAAATGAACGACAATTCATTTGGAATATCATAACAATTTCAAGTTCCCAGAAGAAAAATGAACGACAATTGATTTGGAATATCTTAGAAATGTCAAGTTCCCAGAATAAAAATGAACGACAATTCATTTGGAGTATCATAACAATGTTAAGTTCCCAGAAGAAAAATGAACGACAATTGATTTGGAATATCTTAGAAATGTCAAGTTCCCAGAAGAAAAATGAACGATAATTCATTTGGAATATCATAACAATGTCAAGTTCCCAGAAGAAAAATGAACGACAATTGATTTGGAATATCTTAGAAATGTCAAGTTCCCAGAATAAAAATGAACGATAATTCATTTGGAATATCATAACAATGTTAAGTTCTAAGAATAAAAATGAACGACAATTCATTTGGAATATCATAACAATTTCAAGTTCCCAGAAGAAAAATGAACGACAATTGATTTGGAATATCTTAGAAATGTCAAGTTCCCAGAATAAAAATGAACGACAATTCATTTGGAGTATCATAACAATGTTAAGTTCCCAGAAGAAAAATGAACGACAATTGATTTGGAATATCTTAGAAATGTCAAGTTCCCAGAAGAAAAATGAACGATAATTCATTTGGAATATCATAACAATGTCAAGTTCCCAGAAGAAAAATGAACGACAATTGATTTGGAATATCTTAGAAATGTCAAGTTCCCAGAATAAAAATGAACGATAATTCATTTGGAATATCATAACAATGTTAAGTTCTAAGAAGAAAAATGAACGACAATTCATTTGGAATATCATAACAATTTCAAGTTCCCAGAAGGAAAATGAACGACAATTCATTTGGAATATCTTAGAAATGTCAAGTTCCCAGAATAAAAATGAACGATAATTCATTTGGAATATCATAACAATGTCAAGTTCCAAGAAGAAAAATGAACGACAATTCAGTTGGAGTATCATAACAATGTCAGGTTCCCAGAAGGAAAATGAACGACAATTCATTTGGAATATCATAACAATGTCAAGTTCTAAGAAGAAAAATGAACGACAATTGATTTGGAATATCTTAGAAATGTCAAGTTCCTAGAAGAAAAATGAACGACAATTCATTTGGAATATCTTAGAAATGTCAAGTTCTTAAAAGAAAAATGAACGACAATTCATTTGGAATATCTTAGAAATGTCAAGTTCCTAGAAGAAAAATGAACGACAATTCATTTGGCATATCATAGTAATGTCAAGTTCCCAGAATAAAAATGAACGATAATTCATTTGGAATATCATAACAATGTTAAGTTCTAAGAATAAAAATGAACGACAATTCATTTGGAATATCATAACAATTTCAAGTTTCAAGAAGGAAAATGAACGACAATTCATTTGGAATATCATAACAATGTCAAGTTCCCAGAAGAAAAATGAACGATAATTTATTTGGAATATCCTAGCAACATATACACTACCTTCAAATCTTTTAACTGGTTTTTTTGTTGCCAAGTGGTACATGATAATAACATTTTCTTGGGCGACGATTACGTGCTGATTGTTGAAGTGGGGCACAATGCAGGCAATGTTGTAAAACTCCGTAAGTGAGGTGATAAAGGGGGTGTGAGAATCAGTCAACCATGATGTGAGGGGTACGAGAATGGGTAAGCAGTAACTGTCGCACCATTCCATGCACTGTGTCACAAGACAGTCAATACTGTTGGGGAAAAACTCTGTAAAAGAGAATGAGGTCATGCTTGTAAAGGTAACTTTATGTTGTTATTAATCTTTGTTCAATTATTGGTTTTAATGGATGAGATTATTGACATAGTGGATCTAAAAGTTACTATAATCATCCTCTTAAAGTTTTCCTATCTTTCTGTTTGTTGTTCTATCTATCTATCTATCTATCTATCTATCTATCTATCTATCTATCTATCTATCTATCTATCTATCTATCTATCTATCTATCTATATATATATATATATATATATATATATATATATATATATATATATATATATATATATATATATATATATATATAAAACACAACGTTTTTGTGTTTATTTGTTTGTCGTATATATGTTTTGTATTTGCCTTTGAAAAAGACTCATTAGGAGTCGAAAGCGCATGGGCTAGTTAGTTACTAGTTTCGTACTGTTCGTCGGCAGTTTATTGCATCTATATATATATATATATATATATATATATATATATATATATATATATATATATATATATATATATATATATATATCTATATATATATATATATATATATATAGATATAGATGCAATAAACTGACGACGAACAGTACGAAACTAGTAACTAACTAGCCTAAGCGCTTTCGACTCTTAATGAGTATTTTTCAAAGGCAAATACAAAACATAGTTACGACAAACAAATAAACACAAAAACGTTGCGTTTGTAAACCTCTACATTTCTATCTTCACATGTGCTAAAACTATAAATACAACCAGCTTGTATAGACTAGTTGCGGAAACTGAAAACGATGTATAATTCTCTAAAAGTCCACAAGCCAAAGCGACATCTATTTTTACTTTGTGTACATATGTAACGCAGATTATATCCCGGATATTTGGTTCTATACCGGTTATTCTTATAGTAAAAATTGAAGGATAAGAAGATTTAGAAAATGTTAAATTCTACTAGTGCATAGTTTTCATTTTCTAGTCTTCTTGGTTTAGACCGCTTGGTTTCAATGTTCTAAGGCGGCGTATCCAGTATGATTCCTTTTCCTTCCTGGTTTCGGAACTCCAGCTGTGGTAGTTGGCAATAGCGATAAGTATTATATCACTGAAAGTGTGGCCAGGGGAGGAGAAGTGTTCTGCGACCGGGCTTCTGTACAGCTTTTTTGTCATCCAATCAGATCTATGAAGGTTTATCCTTATGTGTAGCTTTTCAGTTTCTCCCACGTACTGAAGGCCACAGATCTTACATGTGATGAGATAAATCACATTCTCGGTTTTGCACGTTTTGTTTGGACCATGTATGTTTAGTTTTTCTTTAGTCACTGTGCTAGTGAATGTCTTGGTCTCTATCATATGTTGACAGGTTTTGCATCTTTTATCGCCACAGGGTCCAGATTGACTAGGTTGGTTTTGACTAGCGATTGTTGTTAGCTTGGCCCTGACTAGGATGTCCTTTAGGTTTTTTGGTCTCCGGTAAGCTACTACAGGTTTGTTCGGAAGTATTAGGTTTAGTATGTCTGACGATTGCACGGTTGGCCAGTGGTTTGCGATGATTTTACCTACTTTGGGATTGTCTGGGTGATAGGTCAGAATAAATGGTATCCTATCAACCTTTTCTTTCTGTCCATATCTGAGTAGGTCATCACGGTTTGTTTGTTTCGCCCTTTGGATTGCCTCCGCAATCAGGTCTTTGTCGTAGCCTCGGTAAATTAAATGTTTAGCCAGCTCTTCAGACCTTTCTAGGAATCTTTCATCGTCGGAGCAAATTCTGCGTATCCTCAGTGCCTGGCTATATGGAATGTTCTTAATGCAGTGTTTTGGATGACAGCTGGTTGGGAGAAGATACTGGTGTTTGTCGGTTGGTTTCGAGTAGATGTCTGTGTGTAATTTGTTTTCCACCAGTCTGGTTGTTGTGTCCAGGAAAACATGGTTTGAGTTGGAAATTTCTGCCGTGAATTTTATTGAAGGATGGAAGTTGTTTGCCTTTGAAATGAAGTCATCCAGACTTTCTCTTCCATACTGCCACTTCATTTCTATATCATCGATAAAGCGTACCCACTGGTATGGTGTACGCTCAACCGATGCTAAGAGCTTTCCCTCAAGTTTTCCCATGAAAATGTTAGCATACGAAGGGGCCATTTTAGTACCCATTGCAGTTCCATTGATTTGTAGGTAGTTTTCTTCATTAAATTCAAAGTTGTTGAGTTTTAGGACAAGCTCCAGGAGTTGGATTAAGAAGTGTGTGGGTGGATTGTTTACAGTTCTTGTTTCCCATGCTTCGCTACATGCCTGTAACCCTTCGTTGTGCGGTATGTTGGTGTAGAAAGATGTTACGTCTAAGGAAGCAAGTAATGTATCTGGCAGTAATGGTTCACTAGCTTTGCTTTTTATGAGATAAATGTACATATATATATATATATATATATATATATATATATATATATATATATATATCTATATATATATATATATATATATATATATATATATATATATATATATATATATATTACAAACCATATGAAGAATAACAACCCTTTCAAGCGCACTGGATCCAGCAAGGGATCACGTGCGTCAGGGATTGATTGAGATAGATATAATAAACTGACGACGAACAGTGCAGAACTAGTAACTAACTAGCCTGAACGCATTCGACTCTTAATGAGTCTTTTCAAAGGCATATACAAAACACAGACAAAACAAACAAGTAAACATAAGAAACGTTGTGTTTGTAAAACTCTACATGACTGTCTCTACATGAATTAAACCTATAGATACATTATGTCTCAATCAGCCTGTATAGACTTGTTACGATTACTGAAAGATGTTTTTTTCCCCCCTAGAACTCTATGAGCCATAATGACATCTATTACTTTGTGTACATTTATGTAACGCAGATTATATACCTGATATTTGATTCTATACCGGATATTTTATTCCTATAGTAGTAATTAAAAGTAACTAAGGAGATTTAGAAAAGTTTGAAAAGAAACTGTGTCGGCTGCAAAGACTAATTCTACTAGTGCATATCGTTCTTTCTTTAGTCTTATTTGTTTAGACCGCTTGGTTTCCATGTTCTAAGGCGGCGTATCCTGTAAGATTCCTTTTCCTTCCTTGTTTCGGAACTCCAGCTGGGGTTGTGAGCAATTGCGATAAGTGTTATATCACTGAAAGTGTGGTCAGGGGAGGAGAAGTGTTCTGCGACAGGTCTTCTGTACAGCTTCTTTGTCATTTAATCAGATCTATGAAGGTCTAGCTTTTTGTGCAGCTTTTCAGTTTCTCCAACATACTTAAGGCTACAGATCTTACTTATGCTTACTGTTTTGCACGTTTTGTTTGGACCATGTATGTTTAGCTTTTCTCTAATCAATGTGCTAGTGAATGTCCTGATCTCTATAAGTTGACACATATCGCCACAGGATCTAGATTGACTCGGGTGGTATTGACTAGAGATTGGTGTTAGCTTTGCCCTGACTTAGGATGTCCTTGAGGTTTGTTTGGTCTCCGGTAGGCTACTACAGGTTTGTTCGGAAGGATTAGCTTTAGTATGTCCGACGATTCCACTATGGGCCAGTGTTTGACGATGATTTTACCTACTTTGGTGTTGTCTGGGTGGTAGGTCAAGATATATGGTATCCTATCAGCCTTTTCCTTCTTTCCATAGTTGATTAGGTCATTGCGGTTTGTTTGCTTGGCTCTTTGGATTGCCTCCGCAATCAGGTCTTTGTCGTAGCCTCGGTAAATTAAATGCTTAGCGAGCTCCTCAGACCTTTCTAGGAATCTTTCATCGTCGGAGCAAATTCTGCGTATCGTCAGTGCCTGGCTATATGGAATGTTCCTAATGCAGTGTTTTGTACAGCTGATTGAGAGGAGATACTGGTGTTTGTCGGTTGGTTTTGAGCAGATGTGTGTATGTTATTTGTTTTCGACCAGTCTGGTTGTTGTGTCCAGGAAAACATGGTTTGAATTGGAAATTTCTAACGTGAATTTTATTGAAGGATGGAAGTTGTTTGACATTGATATGAAGTCATCCAGACTTTCTCTTCCATGTTGCCACTTCATTTCTATATCATCGATAAAGCGTACCCACTGGTATGGTGTACCCTCAACTGATGCTAAGATCTGGCCATCCAGTTTTCCCATAAAAGTATTAGAATACGAAGATGCCATTTTAGTACCCATTGCAGTTCCATTGATTTGTAGGTAGTTTTCTTCATTAAATTCAAAGCTATTGAATTGTAGGGCAAGCTCCAGGAGTTGGACTAAGAAGTGTGTGGGTGGATTGTTTACAGTTCTTGTTTCCCATGCTTCTCTACACGCATGTAACTCTTCGTTGTTCGGTATGTTAGTGTACAAAGATGTGACGTCTAAGGATACAAGTTATGTATCTGGCAGTAATGGTTCACTAGCTTTGCTTTTTATGAGATAATCTGTCGTGTTCTGAAGATTTGACGGTAATTTGTGGACATGATCTGTATAAAATGACTTTGTATAAAATGATCTAAATATTCTGATATTCTTTCTGTGGGGTGCCCGTTACCGGAGATTATAGGTCTGCCACGATTTTTTTGTTTGTGGATTTTGGGTAGAAGATAAAATCTACTTGCCCTTTGGTTTTCTGGGCTTAAGTAGTTTTTTGTCTGCTGGTCTATGTGTCCGCTTTGGTACGCTTCATCAATAACATCGGCGATGATTTTTGAATATTCCAGAATTGGATTATGGTCCAGTTTTTGTGGTAAACTTAGCGTCAATTAGTTGTCTACTTGCTTCACTAATGTAGTCTTCCCTATTCATAACGACAACAGCGGAACCTTTATCTGCAGGCTTAATTATAATGTCTGTTCTGCTTTTTAGTGTGTGTAGGGCATTTGTTTATTCTTTTGTCAAATTAGAGTATTTGTTAGTATGGTTGAGATGTCTAAAAATATCGTTTTCAAACGAGTTGATAAAGGCTTCCAGATTCGGAATTGAACTTTTTCGTGGGGTCCACTTACTTTTCTTTCTAAATATGGGTTGGTCGCAGCTTATAGTTTTCTTTGATTTATTTGTTGGTTGTAAGGCCAAATGGGCTTTGAGTCTTTGTCGGCGGCTTAACTCTTTGGTGTCCTTCTTAAGCTTCCATCTGTCGTACGTTTTTGGACGGGAACAGAAACTCAGTTCTTTAGATAAAAACTTTTTATTTCTGCATCCGTAAGTTCTAAATTGGAGATGTTGACTACTGTGTTTGTAACAGTTGAATTAATGTTTGTTACAGAGTGCTTTCGATTCTTCCTTTTGCGGAGAATTTTCTTCCTACGGTTGTTTTTAGAAGAAATTTCTTCAATTCAAGTTTCTTTACATCAGTCCTTCGGTTGTAGATCATGACTTATAAGTTTTCTATCTCTGACTTTGTATAGTTTTGAAGAGAGTCTTTGTTGATCTTTATTTAATTTGGAGTAAAACGTTTGCAATTGTTTTTCTGTTGAGACCAAATTGAGCTGATGTTTTAGTTCTTCGATGGTTGCTGATTTGACTAGATATTGATGGTTTACGTTTTCATTATGTAGGGCGGTGAGTTTCATGGAAGCATCGTGAGTTATTTTACTCCATCTTTAGTTGAATCTGTTTGAACTCTTGCCAATAATTTGCGGCTTCACATGAATTTGAAGACATTCATTGACTGTATTTGTTTCGAGGAAATGATGCAAGAGTGTGCGATGATGATTTCGACGAAATAAGGCATTAGTTTCATTGCGTAAAGTTTTGAATGTTTTTTTGTATTTGTTGAGACATCATCTCCATTCTAAGAGATACAGCAATTATTTAAATACAAGAATCAAACAATTGGAACGGAAACACTAGCACGACATAAATATAGGATCGAAAGAGTGTTAGATCACACCAAAGGTAGATTGTGCCATACGAGGTTGGTAATATAAAGAATACAAATCATATGGCGAAAAACAACCCTTTGAAGCGCACTGGATCAAGCAAGGGATTACGTTTGTCAGGGATTGATTGAGATAGATGCAATAAACTGAAGACTAACAGTGCAAAACTAGTAACTAACTAGCCTGAGCTCTTTCGACGCTTAACAGAAGATAAAAAAAACCTGTCAACATATGATAGAGATCAGGACATTCACTAGCACAGTGACTAAAGAAATTTAAACATACATGGTCCAAACAAAACGTGCAAAACAGAGAATTCTATTTATCTCATCACATGTAAAACCTGTAGCCTTCAGTATGTCAGAGAAACTAAAAAGCTCCACAAAAGGATAAACCTTCATAGATCTGATTGGATGACAAAGAAGCTGTACAGAAGCCCTGTCGCAAAATACTTCTCCTTTCCTGGCAACACTTTCAGTGATATTACACTTATCGCAACCCCAGCCAGAGTTCCGAAACCAGAAAGGAAAAGGAATCTTACGGCCTTAAAGAATTAAAACCAAGCGGTCTAGACCAAGAAGACTAGGAAAAGAACGCAATGCATTTGTAGAATTAGTCTTTGCAGCCGACACAGTTTCTTTTAGCAAACTTTTCTAAATCTTCTTAGTATCCTTTAATTACTACTATAAGCATAAAATATCCGGTATAGACTCAAATATCCGGGATATTATCTACGTTGCAAAAATGTACACAAAGTAATAGATGTCGCTATGCATCATAGATTTCTAGGAAAATAAAAACATCTTTCAGTATTCGCAACAAGTCTATACAGGCTGGTTGAGACATAATGTATTTTTAAGTTTAATTCATGTAGAGACAGTCATGTAGAGTTTTACAAACAACGTTTTTTTATGTTTTTTTTTATATGTCTAGGTTTTGTATATGCCTTTGAAAAAGATTCATTAAGAGTCAGGCTAGTTAGTTAATAGTTTTGCCCTGTTCGTCGTCAGCTTATTGCACACACACACACACACACACATATATATATATATATATATATATATATATAAATATATATATATATATATATATATATATATATATATATATATATATATGATCCCATATATAAAACGCTTTGGGATAAATTATGAAATAAAAGGATCAAACTAAACTAAATTATATCCAACCTTTCTGAATGCACGTCAGTTCATCAGGTAAGTACAAAAACATAGTTTTAGCATCCATGAATTATAATGAATATTAAACTTTTTCACGCAAGCTGGAATTTCAAAATCAATTACAAAGATAGTAAGCATGATCTCAAATAATGACTACCTTTGAGCTCTCGGAGCCTGCCGATAAGCTCATTGGCTAGTTGCATGGGTGATCTCTCCAGCACCATTCGTACTTCCCTCAAAGTGTTGGCCACTAGCAATATCTCAGGGTCCACGTGAGATGCCATGATAGTCTGGAGGTTTTCTATCAGATCGTGGAGAGACTGGTTGTCAATGGTTGCCATCATGTATTCAAAATTCATCACAGCATGCTCTTTTAATGCGTCTATGTCTCCTGGGAGAGAAGATCAATTTGCATTATTCACATTTTTAAGTATTATTTAGACATTGTAAATTTTCATTTTATCTTTGATCTAATTTCATATCTCATTCCATCTGACCTGTAGAACTTATTTCGTATATTGGGGAGATAAGTTCAGTATCTATGCTTTGCTTTACATTTTATTGAACTTATGGAAAAAGAAGATGAACGATTTAAAAACTGTATGGTCCATGAAATTAGCTTGTTTTTCTTTTGATCGCAGTTCAGATTATTACGCAAAAGACAATTGCATACCATTTTACACCCTAAACAGGAAAAGTGAGAGATTGGTTTTCTTTTTACTTACCATTTTGTTGACACCATCTAATGACCATATTGTACAGAATCATTAAAATTGATCCAAATATTAAACGTCAATTGGTAACATAACGACATACGGAATGCAGTTATTGTGAATAGACAAACAAATACATTACTATATTTTAGTTCAGAACGCATAGAAAATTATTTACAGCCAGGGATTGAATCTGCTCTGTTTGGAGCATGTATTGAATTTTAATTATTTCTTTCGATTAAATGGTTAGATCGATACGTCAGCGTCAGGTCGTGTAGAGGTAAACAGGAGTTGAGACATACCAGACAAAATTTTGGAAGTCTTGGGCCATTTGAAACAGGTATCATAAAATTATATTTTTCAGAATAGTCATAAATAAAGGAGGACTGGAAATGAGTATTCTAACTTCGATGGGAGTGATTAAATGTTTTGGCGGTTAGAGAATGTAATCCAGATTGGCTATGCTAAACGAGGTGAGGGTATTCCCAGATGAAATTCAAAGCTTTAAATGATATTGGATTCTCTTTGTTTTCTGCCGAAAAGGAGAAGCTGCTTCCGACATTATTAGAAGATAACTCTTCTCATTTAATAAATAGTTTAAGGGACAAAAGAGCTTGGACACTATTGAAACCCTAAACCAAACAAACGTGAGAGAGAGAGAGAGAGAGAGAGAGAGAGAGAGAGAGAGAGAGAGAGAGAGAGAGAGAGAGAGAGAGAGAGAGAGAGAGAGAGAGAGAGAGAGAGAGAGAGAGAGAGTTGATTTCTCAAATGATAAAAGTGAGCGAGGGCTCGGAAAGACACAACGGTACTGTCTCATTGCATACAATATACGTTCATTGATGTATGTTTGTAATATTTGGTTATATCTATTCTTTTATATTCATATATATATATATAGTTTTTCTCAAGTTCAGAAAATCATTGTGTATGTTACATGATTCATGTATTGCAAGAATGTTATACAATATTTCGTTGGTATGAATGAGTTCGGATTTAGTGCGTTTTTAAGTCATAGAAATCATGTATCATGAACATTTAATGCATTACTTTACGTCAAAAGTGGCAGGCATCATGGAATGATGCAGTGAATAACAAATTTCTTTGCATCAAGCCAACCCTAGGAGAATCGATTCCTTCCTACAGAACTATTTGTAGGGAGGAGGCAGTCAATGCAAGAATGAGAATCGGTCATACTAATTTAACCCATTCCCACATGCTAATTGAAGAAGGACCACCACAGTTAAGCACTTTATGATTGTTTTGACCTCCAACCTACGCGTGATCAGTTCTACAATGTGCATGACATGAGAAACGTTTCTGATACAATAAAAGGTCTTGTGTTATAGAATTCCTGAAATAAGTAAACATTTATTCTAAGCTATAATTTATGCTATTCAGTACCTTTTATCTGTCTTCATTAATATACACCATTTACATTCACCGTTGATCGGAAAGCCTTATTTATTAACGTTGCCATCTTATCCTTTTGCTTTCAACTCTTTGGTTTCATATCGTTGGTCATTACGAAACCTTTTACTACTTTTAACTGATCTTACATATAATCTTTTATATCGCGCTAGACAGCCTAATAGTGCTGGTGCTCCGTAAAAATACAATCAATCAATCAAGCAATCAAGCTGATTCGAATTGTGAGAATTAATTATATATCTCAAATGATATGTATTATGTATGTTTAAGAAAATTTTTTATGTCTGGTAATTTATGTCAGTGAATCGATAATTATCAAAGCAACGTAGTTAAGACAAGGAGTGAAGTCCATTAATATATTTGTGTATTTAAGTTCTGAATTCTATTCAACCAAGATTCGAGAAGGTAGCATTAATAATGTGTATCGACATGCATAGTTCAGCTCTACTCTATAGCCACAGTGGAGTGTGATGGTTTATCTAAGAGGGCTAATTATGTCATAGTTACAATTAGTAACGCGAAAAGCAGTTAAAGGTAACATCAATTTATAGTAATAGGGTTATGAGGATGTATTAGGAGGCGAACTAACCATAAAAGCTTAGTTATATTGAATTAGGATGGATGATACCTGACGTAAAGAGTGGGAATATTGTTGATCCCAACAGAATAGAAAAACCGAACACGTATTTAGATTGGATATTATATTTTTATTGGAAGACAAAATATATCTATATCTGTCTTGAGTGCAATCTGCAACATGAAGTACGTAAGTAAGCAGAGAAGGAAGGAAGGAAGGAAAATAAATACAGGGATACTGACATGCCGGCAATTTGAGTTCGATCAGTCGATTATATGATGAAATTTGTTCTGTCAGTATAACATAGTTGATAATTGAATTTCCCATAAATTTTGTAATTGATTTCTGAGAGAAAGTAAATCATTCACATGTCATGTTCGATTTCAATTTGTTCATGTAATTGTTATAATTTATATGCGGGGGCTCGTGTTCTTCTATTCTATATCTCTGATCAGATCTCTTTTACTCCATCCATTAATTTCAGATTTTGTTTTATTGTTTACTCGATCTGGTCAATAACACTTTGGTCGATCATACCCTAGATAATGATAGCCGATTAATATTAGGAGTGAGAGATGTTTCTCGTTTCCCACCACTTCTCCAACATCGTCAGCAGATCAACGCATAGAGGTTATATAGCGCTACGGCAATGAGAGTAATATACCTTGCACATAAATAAAACACTTTAGTCTATGAGCAGGATTGGATCCCTCGACATTTGGCTTCCGAGTGCCTCCGCCATTGTCATATAAATTTTAATTACGGTTGATGGAATAGTTTGTTAAAGTATTCCGTTGCGTCGAAATTTCTTTCTCCAGCAAGGAAAGTATTTTGCGCAAAGTCGTTGAAACGACAATCAGCTAAGAAAGACGATTGTTGCGCTTGACTCAGCAAGACTTAATACTCAGTTCGAGTTATATCATGCATTCGAGTTATTTGGTATTTTACTGTATGCTGAATGACGATTTCAAGAAAAGTTATACATTTTGTTTAAAGAGCATTATGTAAACAAGGTCGAAGTGCAGAGTCTACCATAAGGAGGAGACCTATATATTATTCAAGGAAAGCGACTTCACTAGTTTCGAATGTTTATTCGCATGAAACTATGAGAAACTTCTACGAAAGCGATTAACATAAAGTGTTCAACACAACACAATATACTGATATAATGAGGCAGGTTGATGTTAACTAAAAATTAATCGTGAAAGGAATGTATTTTGTCTAACAAAGGAAGATGGGAATTAGATTTTGTATTTATGCAAATTTCTGCTTCGTTTGAGGAAGTTTGTGCCATCTGCAAGAGAATGAATGCAAAGAATAAGGAAACTTTGAATTAATCTCTGTGATAGATTATATTTTTACCAGATTTCATTAACTGATGCCACAATTCATAGACCCGTCTTTCGTTGTATCTCTTCTCACTATAAAGCAATGGCTGAGGATAAACGAAACGGTTGGTGTTTTCTATCACAAAGATTCTTCTGTCTGTATCCACAATAGACTTGCTATTGGCCCAGGTCTCCAGAAACAGGTGTGCGATGTCCGAGTGGACGGTCAGCACCTGCCCTGGTTCTTGTAGGTACCTTTCTTGTATCACAGCGATGCATGCCCTGCTCCAAGACAGCAATTGTTTTCTATGCAGATATCTCGCTACCAGTAAGATACCTGGTCAAATTTAAAAATAAAAAAGATTAAGAGTGAATAGACATGTGCAAGACGTCTTCAGTGATTACTATAATATTATACACTGTTATCACATTTCATACCAAACGAGACTGTTTTATGAAATGATCGAATTAAAGGTTAATTAGCTTCGGTAAAGAACAGACAGTCGATATTCGTGGTATTATTAACTGGCAAACGTTCTAATAGATAGCTTTGCAACATAGATGCTCTCTCTCTCTCTCTCTCTCTCTCTCTCTCTCTCTCTCTCTCTCTCTCTCTCTCTCTCTCTCTCTCTCTCTCTCTCTCTCTCTCTCTCTCTCTCTCTCTCTCTCTCTCTCTCTCATCGCAAGAAGTCACTAAAGTAACCAGTCGCTTTAAATATTAAAAGCACGCCCATGACCTAGCGTGTTGGTCAATTTATGCACCGCGAAAACGTTTTGTACTAATCAGAAAGCCTTTTAATGTATCTAATGAAGAAAGACTATCGTGTTTCAGGACTGCTACAAACATTACCATTATATATATATATATATATATATATATATATATATATATATATATATATATATATATATATATATATATATATATATATATATATATATATATATATATGATGTACTGGCAGTTTCTTTGGTATTTTCGTCTCAAAATGTTCAGTGTATATCTGTGGGTAATGAAATGCAAGCAATTTCTGCATTATACCGTTCTAAAAAGAGTCATCAAATTTGATTTTATAATTTATACAGTCCGCAGGTTTAAGTACTGCTGTAACTAAATAGTGGAAAGCACATCTATATCTAGATGAACAAATTTTAACAGTTTGTACATTGTTTTCAGCAAGAAAAATAATAAGAATAATAACACGAAGAAAAACAACACTGAATGACATTATGCCTTTATCACTTGTCCAGATGGCTATTTTAGAAAATGATATCACTATGTGTGACGTCTCACAGAGGTAAAAAATATCAACGCCAATAAATCAATGCAATTTAGTGAATGTTTTCTTCATCAGTCAGACAACAAATTAATAATAATAATAATAATAATAATAATAATAATAATAATAATAATAATAATAATAATATTTATTATTATTATTATTATTATTATTATTATTATTATTATTATTATTATTATTATTATTATTATTATTATTATTATTATTATTATCTGCATATTTCTCATCACTATCCTTTTTTGTATTTCTTTGTCTTTATGTTTTGTGTTGTTATTTTTTTTAATTTTTGAGATGTGGTTTAGTGGGGTTGGGGGTTATTTGTTTTCTTGATTGAAAATGACTGCTGTCAAATATAAAAACCTTTGACACTGCGTCCGCCGTATGAATATATCTTTAACTAAAGTGTAGACCTACCTATCTCATGTTTTAGCTGCGACCAAATGTAGTGTGGAAACCGGAGCACTGAAGGAAGTTTTACTGGAAAACAGGTGAGCAGTATATCGTTGTTACACGATAGAAGGTCCAGTATTTCCATTTCACTTAAACCACATTGAGAAAGACATATGTATCTGCAAAACGCACCCATTATCTGATCACCATATTTCCTCTCTAGTGAACACAACGTTTCCTTGGTGAACTCCAATACGCTGAATGGTAGATCATTGTTGCCCGGGACGAAGTTAGACTGCCAACACCGTGCAATTTGTGTCACATTTATGACATGCAAAAGATGTTTGCTTTGGACTAATGCTCTCCGCAGTGTGATTTCCTGCTCAGGTGTCACCCTTTGCTTAAATTGTTTCAGATTACTTTTAATGATTTCGATACAGAGATTTTCTGTGAGAGGTTCCAGGTGTACAACAGACTCTGTAGACTTCATTTTTCCCTCCACTTGTTGCAAAACGGAACACTTTTTATCCGAAGTCGAGGCTGTCGCTATAATATGAATCTTCGGTGGCAAGTTGTTGGTAATCCACTCAAGACCCGCAGTATCAAAACTGTTTGTTTCACGAAGCTGATTTATTCCACAAAGAACTATCAAAAGATGCCGATTTCCTTTAGAAATTCGATTGAGCAAGCCATTGAAATAATTTCTCAATTTCTTATAGTCATAATTTTTAATATTGATGTTTTGCTGAAGAACAACATTGATCTGTTCACATATATTTAGAAATAAATGTTCACCAGTAGGTGGTTTTGGCAAAATATTTATGAACCTTGGGATCAAAATAGTATCTTTTCCAAACAGTTCTCTGGCCCTATGACAAATCTTTGAAACCACCATGGATTTTCCGGAACCGGTTTGTCCTTTTATAAGAATAACCTGATGGTCCTGTCGTGTTCCAGTTATTAGTAATGCTTGTATCTTTGCAACGACCTCGTCAAAAATAATTTCTGGGTACTTTCTGTACAACATTTTGCAGTGGTGGAGGTTCACTAATGATTCCAAAAATAGTTGTCGCTTTTTAATGGGTAGTGCCGTTGGTTGTTTCTTTTCCAAAGAGCATTCAATCATGTATCGAAGCTTTGTTGACAGCAACGCAGAGAAATTCTCCAAATACTCCTTGTGTTCGGAATGCTTCTTAAGATCGATGCCTCCATCTTTCCAGGTGGTTTTCATTAACACTTTGTTTTCAGAAAGGCATGCTGAATCTATTTTATTTATCATCTGTCTCAGTTTGATCAGCTTAGATTCGTTTGCAGATAGATTGGACATAATATCTACATAACATGCTGCTTTATTTTGTTCATATTCGATGCCTTTAAAGATAAAAAACCCACTAATTAAAGAACAATAATTCAAACAAGATACTTAAAGGAAATAACTATAACATTCCAAGGTATTTTAACAGCGTAGAGAAGCATTCCGAATGAACTCTATGCCAGTTGGAAGTATCTATAGAAAAATTAACTTATTCAGTCATATATTATTCGTAAGGCTGTTCCAGTTCCTGGATTCTCGTGATTAGTAGCAGATGGAGATATTCAATGATATTAAGAAGGTTTATGAATTTTTAAATGATGACGGTCAAATAAGCAATGATTAAGAAAACTATTGAAAAAGACAAGAAAAATAAAGGAAGAAATAAATAAACCAACTCTTAATCTTAACCCGATGAAAAAGAAAATAGTGATTCAACCTTTTTTAATTTTTGCATACTGAGCTAGTAGATTTATAATTATGTTATAATGTATTTAAGTGTTTCAATTTGTTGTTTTCCTACATTGTCATTATTATTATTATTATTATTATTATTATTATTATTATTATTATTATTATTATTATTATTATTATTATTATTATTATTATTATCAAGAAAATAACGGTTGAATCATGATCCTTTGTATATTTACAGAAAGTAAATCGGCCACAAATTTATACAAGAATTCTTCAATGCCTTCTTTAGAAAATATTAATGACACATATTCCGCAATTTCTGGGGCAGTGGGTGGGCAGTCTCGGGCTAGGCAAACATGGATATGTGAGAAAGCTTGCCAATAGCTTCCCATGAGTCGGTTTTCTTTTCCGGATTATTCGTCCACCAGTTATATTGCGTTGAAAATTGACGTTAATGCCAAAACAATGTAATTGATAGGTTACGGTTTATAACTCTCGGTCATACATGTCATTTTCTGTAGCAGACAAAGATGTGATTTTCTGCTGTTTTGTGCAATTTAACATGGGTACTCGGATTTATGCTTGGTTTATTCATAATATGTTTTCAAGTTTTATATCTTTCTTTACCTATAAATGTTTACACCCGTTTGTAATGTAACCCCTCAGAGATACATGAGTAATGTACCTTGACTTACGACTTTTACATACAATAAAATCACGCCAATCATTTTGGATAACTTTTGCATTGTAACCTAAAATCACACGGCTTCCATAGTTCGGATTTAAGGTCTCAGATTTCATTCTAATGATTAGCATTGCGTACCTTCATTTGTGCAAATATTAGATATCAACGGTGTTCACATCTTTTTATAGTTGATATTTTATGTTCATATATTCATCTAATAGTTTTATATTTAAGAATTTCACTAGAGCTGATGAAGGTCACACTTTAAAACATCTTTATCAGCATTTTTCTCAAGAATAAGAGGTCATCATAATGATATATATTCACTATAGCAAGGTGAAATTCAAATGATTAGAAGGTCACCGGTTGAAAGCTTACCAACGATATCTCTGATCACAAACAAGCATCCCTCTGGTGCGAGATGAAGAGCGTGAGTTATTTCACTATCTAAAACTAAAAAAGAAAATGCATTATTTGTTTTGCAGATTATCTCTTGAAAGGCACGACAATATAAATCAATAAAACAATACATGCATTAGTTTTGAATTGAAACTGTAAGACTCTCGACGATTAAGACTAAGCCATCACATGTTCAACAGTTTTTTTCCCCTTAAACACAATCATCAAAATACCAAGGTTAACACACATACACACAAACACAATTTAAATGGAACGATATTTATGGCATTGTGAATGCAGACGACATTTATATCATCGTTAATACGAAATATAAATTTATAATAAACATTTCAATAATACTGCATAAAAGAAATGTATAATTCACCTAGAATTGTTTTGAAAAGGAATCACAATTTACATAATTGATTTTAATACGCAGTTCGTTCACATATGCAGGATTTCACGACCATTTAAATGGCCTAAGCAGATGAATTAATCGTACAGGATATCCTTCAGTTTAAGCTTCAGTTCTAATAAAAGTCTTCGAGTAAGTAGTTTATTTCGTGAATAGCTAACAGTTCCACAAATGTGCGACATT